>JAWNOO010000029.1:600000-964002 GCA_035045905.1 Drosophila anomelani | reverse complement strand
ATATACTTGCTCCCTGCCCTGATGGCAGCGCAAGCAGAAGCGGATCATTAGTATATATATACGATAATATGTGTATGTCAATTATGTAAATATGTGGATGTACTACAATCTACATATGTATGTCTACACCCGTCGCGTGATCTGCACGTGCAGCCTTCGGTTCTGCTCTGCTCTGCCGGCGTCGGCAGAGGCAGCAATGCAACGTTTCTTTCTCTCTTCTTATTGTCTAAAAATGCGAATCTCGCTGCCTACTTTTGACGAGACTGTATTTCTCATGAATGGAATTTTCCTATTGCCCTTTTTGCTTTCCCCTTTTCGCTAACTTTGGGCAAAACAAGGTACCGTTTGGCGGCTGCATGTGCGTCGCTATTACGATTTTCTGGTCGTTTCTGTACATGCGTGTATGTATGTATGTATTTGGTGGCTGCACGTGCGTCGCAATTTCTGGCAATTTCTGGCTTTGCCTATGCATACATATATGTATGTATACCCTCCGCTAAAAATATCAGTTCGGCCGGTGGGTCTTTAATCCACCGTAGTAGGTATTCCTACATTCTCCATGTCCTGACGGTCCCTGTTCGGGCGCCATTCTGTAATGATGCGCTACGGCCGAGATGATCCTCAGCGGCCCAGAGCCCCATCCAGAAACATTTGTTTTTGGAAACGCCAGTACATGGAGGTGCCGTTTCGTATAGAGAATCTTTTAAAGGGGTGGGTTTTGCCGGCGGCCACTGCGATTTGCGAACTCGGCCACACACACACCTACACACATGCACATGCCCCTTATAGATTCCTTATTGCCGACGCTGGGCGGGACGAAACTGCCGGCTCTGGAGTCCCAGCGGCCGGACCCTCCACTAGAGACTGGAGACGTGGCTCTGGAGTCCCAGCAGCTCGCTCCCGCGCTCACAATCCTGACCTAAAACCACGACCTGGATTACCCAAGCACCGCGGCCCGGCGGCTCCGCCTGGTGTATCCACCGGCGGGCTGCCTCCCAGCTATGCCCCGTGACTCGCGGTAGCCCGCGTTCCGCCCGGGCTAGTCCCTGTGGCGGCTCCCCGAGATTAGGCTAGGCTTGGGAAGATCCCAGTGGCCGTCACCTCGCCAACGCCCGGAATTAATCTCAGCAGCGTGGCGCGTCTGGTCCCGTCCTGCTTGGTTCGCCGCCCTGGAGACCCAGCGGCGGACGAGGCGAGGAGGAGGGGGGCCCAGAGGGTCGTGGTTGGCTAGAGAGGGTAGGGAAAGTAATAGATTTGTTGACATTTAATATGCCTAGCTTAGATGTGTATTTGTTTCATGTTTTCTCTGTACTGTTTGGCTATCTTATTTCCTATTTGCTCGGTTTCCCTTTCTCCTCTTTCCCTAGCCTGTGCACACACCCCGTTGCTATGTTTTGGGCCGGTGGCCGTGCTCACCGTTAGCCTGTGTCGTATCGTTTTCCTTTCCAGAAGCTTCTATGTCCGTGTCGTGTCCTGTTTTCCTCGTAGTCCTAGTGTATCATTGCCCTTGTTTCTCTACTGCTGAGGGTCGTCGTCGGGTTTGGGTTCTTATTTGTCACTTGGCACTTGAAAGTTAACCTTATGGCTCGGTGGGTCCACCGCGAGTGATTAGCACATCAGATTTCAATCTGATCTTGACCCAAATTCCTATTGTCCCTGCGCGGCTGCGCTGCCGCGCTTCATGGCACGCGCCGTTCCGCATTCCATGCATTCTTGCATGTCTGCGATCTTCCGTCTTGCTCTGTCTGCAGCTCGCAGGTGGCCACTGCGAATTCCGTTTCGCATTCCTGGGCTGTGCCGCTGCCGGCGCTAGCGGCCCTCTGCCGCGATCGTGGCTCGGCGGGCCCCTCTGCTGGCCGCTGATTGGCTGGCCCAGCGCTCGATTCTCCGGAATGTGGCTCTGCCGGCCCATCCTAGTTCCTTGTCCCGTGTTGCGGTAGCGTCCCGCAATCGGCGGTGTCCAGCGATGTTGCTGGCGGAGTAGCCGGTGGTATCCAGCGATGTTGCTGGCGGTGATGGCCGGCGATGTTGCTGGCGGTGATGTGCGTTTAACCCTACTTCCCTAGCTCCTAACTTATACCTAATATATATACAACTTACAACTAATATGTACAACTTAACCCTAATAACTTATACTAATAATATATATATTATTTATATCAGTGTGACTATCGTCACAAGACAGACAGACAGACAGACAGACAGACATGGCTAGTTCGACTCGGCTATTGATCCTGAGCAAGAATATATATACTTTATAGGGTCGGAAATGCTTCCTTCTACCTGTTACATACATTTCCTGCCGGCACAAAGTTATAATACCCTTCTAAAAAAAACTTCTGCCCATCTCTTAAAACTAATAAAGATGAGGTGCCCACACTTTCAAATTTTAAAATTCCATCAGGAAACACTAAAAAATAAGAAATATCCTTAAAACTAAAAAATTAAAAAAAACAAGAAAGGAAGCTAACTTTTTTTACTTTATACACATTACGTGTACAAGAGGCAGCCCAGGCAGAGGGCTCCAAATAAATCAAAACGTTCATTAAACATTTTACTTATGTTCATATTACTATGAAAATAAGGTTACTCATTTTGAATTGGTTGGTGGCGCAGCTGGCTAAGCTGAAGTCTTTTTCAAATGTTAGTTGTCACGGGTTCGAATCCCGTCGGCGACGAGCAAAAACTTTTTTATTTTTAGCAATTTTTTTTTTTTTCCTGTACATCAAAATAATTACAGTATTTAATACTAAGAAATAAAAAAAGTGCAAGCAAAGAACTATACTTAATGTTTTGAAAATGAAAAAATTCCTTATGCCTCCGGTTGATTCGAACCCAGGCCAATTGCTTACAAAAATGTATGTGTAGCTTTACCCACTAAGCTATCGACTTTGCTCTTGAATGGGAAGACATTTGCATTATATGTAAATTTGTCTCAGTTTTTTATTCTTATTCTCTTTCTTTTATATAATTTTGGGACGCGCCTTGTAATGGTACATGGTATTCTACTGTCGGGACACCCGACTGTATGTCCATCTTGTTTAGTTTTAAGAGATGGGCAGATTTTTTTCAAATTTTTTAATTTTAAACTTCATTTTCTATGGTAAACAGGAGCAAATCTTTAAGGCTCGATAGATTATAGTTTCAGTCAGAAGTTTGCAACGCAGGGAAGGAGACATCTCCGACCCTATAAAGTATATATATTCTTGATCAGGATCAACAGCCGAGTCGATCTAGCCATGTCCGTCTGTCCATCTGTCCGTTTCTACGCAAACTAGTCCCTCAGTTTTAAAGCTATCTGAATGAAACTTTGCAGTTAGGCTTCTATATACTCTCACTCGTACATATGTCGGAACGGGCCGGATCGGACGACTATATCATATAGCTGCCAGAGGAACGATCCGAAAAATTTTCAAAAAACAATTATAACTTTGTCAGTTTTCAACCAATTTTCACCAAATTTGATATTTGGCCATTTAGTATTATTTCCGAATTTCGGTTTTAATTTCATGAAAATCGGCTGACTATATCCTATAGCTTCCATAGGAACAATCAGGAAAAGAAAAAAAATTCATAACTTTGTCAGTTTTCAACATATTTTCCCGCTGCTGCTGGGAAGCATTTCCCATTGTGCATTGTGCGAGGGAGTCGTCGGTGAACTGACCGCAATGTCCGCCTTTGGGATAATGAAAATGATTTAATTAATCAAAAGTTAAGGAAGCTTACACAAACTCTTATCTGAGCATTCAGTTTCCTGGCTTGGTGCTGTTGATGCTGCGGATTGTTAAGTAGATTAATGTTCGTCGAGGACTCCGCCGACAGATTCATATTCAGGCTGTTCTGCTGCTGCTGCTGCATGTGCGAGTTCTGGATGGACATGTGCATGGGCGTGGTGACTGGCTGGTTCTGCATGGAGCAATCGGAGAACTGCGGGTGCGGTTGGTGCATATGCACGTTGGCGGTGGCAGCGATCTCCTGGGAGCCGTGCGAAATGGCGCTACCTATGTTGGCCGGCGACTCCATGTTTATCTGCGCATTAATCCCGCAATCGTAGTGCTGCTGCATGGCTGCATTCGCCGACGGCTCGGTGTTGTACACCAAATTCGGATTGACATCGCTTTGGCCACCACCCCCGGCGACCTGAAGGTTGGGATGCTGGCTCGGAGGAGCGTGCTGTATGTTGGGATGTTGCCCAATCTTATTAAGCTTTGCCTCGCGCGAAATAACAGTCGTCGGGTTCACGCCATGCTCGGCTTTTTGCTTGGCAGGCACCGTCCCTGGCTTGGGCATCAGGACCGTCGTTTCAGCCGGAACAAAAAAACAAACGTTTGCTCACCCCAAAAAACTTCTGCCCATCTCTTAAAACTAAAAAAGATGAGGTGCCCACCCTTTCAAATTTTAAAATTCCATCAGGAAACACTACAAAAAAAAAATCCCTAAAACTAAAAAATTTAAAAAAAAAATAAATCTGCCCATCTCTTAAAACTAAAAAATATGAAGGTCCCACCCCTTAAAACTAAACAATTCCATCAAAAAACGACTGCCCACCTCTTAAAACTGAAAAATATGAAATGCCCACCTCTTAAAACTAAAAAATGTCATCAAAAAACGTTTACCCACCCCTTAAAACTAAAACATTAAAAAAACTTCTGCCCATCTCTTAAAACTAAAAAAGATGAGGTACCCACCCCTTAGAATTTTAAAATTCCATCAAAAAACACTATAAAAAAAAAAAATCTAAAAAAAATAACAAATTTGAAAAAAAAATCTGCCCATCTCTTAAAACTAAAAAATATGAAGTGCCCACACCTTAAAACTAAACAAAAGTTTGCCGACACCTTAAAACTAACAAATTAAAAAAAAAAACTTCTGCCCATCTCTTAAAACTGAGAAATATGAAGTGCCCACCCCTTAGAACTAAACAATTCCATCAAAAACTCTTAAAACAATAAAAAACAAACGTTTGCCCACCCCTTAAAACTAAACAATTAAAAAAAAACTTCTGCCCATCTCTTAAAACTAAAAAAGATGAGGTGCCCACCCCTTAGAATTTTAAAATTTCATCATAAAACACTAAAAAATCAAAAAATTCCTAAAAAATAACAAATTTGAAAAAAATAAATCTGCCCATCTCTTAAAACTAAAAAATATGAAGTGCCCCTTAAAACTAAACAATTCTATCAAAAAACTCTTAAAACAAAAAAACAAACGTTTGCCCACCCCTTAAAACTAAAAAATATGAAACGCTTACCCCTTAAAACTAAAAAATTTCATCAAAAAACGATTGCCAACCTCTTAAAACTGAAAAACATGAAATACCCACCTCTTAATACTAAAAAATTTCATCAAAAAATGTTTGCCCACCCCTTAAAACTAAAAAATTAAAAAAAAACTTCTGCCCATCTCTTAAAACTAAAAAAGATGAGGTACCAACCCTTAGAATTTTAAAATTCCATCAGGAAACACTAAAAAATAAAAAAATTCCTAAAAACTAAAAAATTAAAAAAAAATAAATCTGCCCATCTCTTAAAACTAAAAAATATGAAGTGCCCACCCCTTAAAACTAAACAATTCAATCAAAAAACTCTTAAAACAAAAAAACAAACGTTTGCCCACCCCTTTAAACTAAACAAGATGGACGTACAGTCGGGTGTCCCGACAGTAGAATACCATGTACCATTACAATACGCCGCTCGATTTCGTTCCCGATTATATTCAAATCGGTATCCAGGGAACACCACGTGGAGGTCATTGCAGATGCAATGGGATTTTTAATCCTTCGAGTCGACTTGAGATGTTCAAATGCTTTTTTATTTGTACACCTCCATGTTCCCCATCGAAAAAAAAAAAAACAAAAAAAAAAAAGAACCTACCCGACAGATTTTTTACCTACTTTCCCTAACACTAACGGAAATGGCATTATGAAAGCTGTGTACGGTCTCAAAGATCGTCCCGCTGGCTTGGCCAATCGGAATATTGGAAAACGCCCAGTCAATATGGGATTCGTCAATTGTAGTCGGCGTTTTAAATTCTAAAAGGGATCTATATCCCATCCTAATTAAATCATTATAAATTTCCCTAGCCTGTGTAAAAGCACTTAAACAAAGATTAAAATCTCCTAATATGACTGTTGTGCTACCTAAAATATGCCTAAATTCTTCAAATAAATTTGCAAATTCAATTTTAAATTTACTCAAGGGATATCGGGGACTTTTATAAACAATAAGCAAACCTATGGCCATATATTTCAAAACTGCAAATTCAAAAACCGCCGAATCACTACCTATGCGACCACAATGACTAAAACTAATATTCTCAAAAAGCTCATTTCTAATATAAATAACTATGCCTCTTTTTGGTCGCGTCCTATTGATTACGTGAACACTCTGACAATCTAGACGACAAGCAACCCTAAAACCTGGTACTTCATATGCTTCATTTTCAAAGATTGAACTTTCGACAAAGCACAACAAAGAAGAATGAAGCATAAGTTTATCTGACTGAACATCCCTGTGGTGACAGTGCAAGCTCTGTACATTATGGAACATTAATTCTAAATCTGTGCTACTTACTAAATAGTCCAAATGAGTACTAAGCAATCTAACAGAACGTAACTTTTCTAACTCTTCCTGAACCTCATCTCGACCTCTAATAACCTGTGGGGGGCTAAAATCTCCTATAATAAACAACCCGCTTGCACTAGTGGCCCTACTGCAACCTACATACAACGCAGCTCGGTCCATCCGAACGCTAGTGTGCACTACAACCTTACTGTATGTTGCCCCCTGACTCTTATGAATAGTTATACCTTCTGCAGGTACAACTGGAAACTGCCTACGATCTATACTAACATTTTCATTTTTTCTATACTGAAAGCTCCTAACTGATTTGACTATTGGAGTCCACATTGGCTCTGATGGGTTACTCCGTTTAGAGCGTGCTACTGATCCTACCCTATCTTCTCCAAAATCCACCCATAAAACTACCGGATGACTGTTTGGATCTAAATCTATCTGCCTAAGAATACCTGTTGCTCCATTTACTAAACCATCTCCTGTATCTACGTTAACAGTCATCATATATTTAGCTGTCGTCTTTAAAATTAGCGAAAAGCTAAGGCCCTGTGTCTCTGTTCTCTTGAAGCCTTTAACAGATTCCAAAATACGGAGTCTGTTGGCTTCACCGACATTACTACCTTTCACAATATCTTCTGCTTCTGAAATATATTGATCTGTGGTAATTGAGTTCAGCTTCAAAATGTTATATACATTTGTAGCAGCGTTTGTACTGAAAATATGTATTGCATCTTCAGGTACATTTTCAGCGCTTACAATGCGCGACCTAATTAAACTAATATCCTGTTCCGTCATATGGCAAGATGCCATATTATTTAACGCTGACGCGAACAGTTGGTCCTCTCTCTGTCTCATAATTTCAGTCAATTCAAAAAATCTAAAACTATCCCACAGCGTTTCATATAACGCACTATATGGATCGCTGGAGTTGGACTGGAAAACCCAGCGATCCCCTACAGGTCGAAGCTGCCTCAAATCGCCGAAAACGATAATAGGAATTCCCCCAAATGGTAAAGGACTCCTAAATATTTGCTTTAGCCTAATATCTATAAAACTAAACATTCTAGATCCTACCATAGAAATTTCGTCTATTATTAAAAGTTTAAGATCAATTAAATTTGAATGCAATGTATTAAGAACGTCGGACGGAAGGACCCCAATTCTATTAGACTGATTAAGAGGAAGAGAAAATAATGAGTGCAGCGTGCTACCTCCAATGCCGTAAGCAGCTTTTCCTGTTGGAGCGGACAAAAGGACTTTAATGGTCTCTGGATTTGACCCCCTCCTATCATTAAAATGCTTTGTTAAAGCTTGAAAAAGAGCTGATATAAGTCGGCTTTTACCAACTCCAGCACCTCCACCTACAAATTCTGTAAATTTATTCCCTGATATTACATTATGTAACACATGTTGGAAATAAAGCCTTTGCTTAAAATTAAGCGATCTAACTGTTTCTAAAAGTAATGAAGGCGAAATTAAATTAGGCAGTTTTATTATTCTAACGTTATTGTCCACCGATTCCAAATTGTCTACGTTATTATCTAAATTTAAAATATTTTCTTGTGAACTAATATCTGCTAAAACTTCGAAAGCTCTATACCTACTATCTAATTCTTCCTGATTAACTGGATTTTCTTCCTCTTGAAATTCATTGTGGGCTCTACTGAGAGCCTCCTGCAGCTCCTCATCATCTAAAACATTGTACTTCCTACGGTTTGAATCTATAATCTCCTGATTTTGGCTACAGAACTCTTCGCAATTCCTGTCTATTAACTCTACCTGTTCATTTATCCACGGAAAGTACAGCATAACTAATTCCCTAAAATAATTCTCCCTATCTGTATTAACATTAAATCTCCTATATCGTATTATCCGTGGACTTATTCTTTCCCTAACGTAGCCGCTACCATTGCGAAGAGCAAAGTATCTACCTATAGATTCTGCATCATTTTCGTAGCTATTATCATTTTGGCGAGTTCTACCTGTAGTCCTACTAAAAGTGTACAAAGCGGCAAAATCCGCTAGACATGCATTATCTAGCTCATCTGGACGCTGCACATAATGATCTAACAATCCTACTTCAAAAATTTCTGTTGAATCTTCCGGAAGATTCCTAAGCTTCTGCTTGGATTTGAGCATTTTCACCCGATGCTCTGGCAAGCCAGTGTTTATATAAACATCTGCGTTGCTTGCTTCAGACAAGGACATGCCTAAACAGCAATAAACTGCTTCTTGAGCTGAAATTTCAGAGCCAGAAATAAATGTATACCCTATGTGCTGCAATTTCTGCTTAATGGTGAAATTCCCCCTTCGGACATCTTCTACAGCTTCTCGCATAAGCTTTGAAATACCTCTCTGAGACTTGTTTATGTAATTAATAACATAACTGCAGCACGCATACGGATCTAATATAAACTGAATATCTATATTGGCTCTCTGCATTCCTAAAATGTGAGGGTTGTAAGCATTGAGCTTAATAGCGTCGCAACTCCGCTTCAAAAAAATTTTAGGTTTCCTCAGACTAGATCTAATTGCTAGGACATAATCTTCGTAACTAAGACTAACCTGCCTATGCGAGAGAAAACTATCAAAGTCCCTAATCGAGCTATCTAACTGTTGATTTAAGAAACTATTAATTTTTCTAAAATTACTCTCGTAAGCTGATCTGTGTGGGACATCTTCAGAAAGAGGAAATAAAATCTCTGTTCTAGGAAATGGAGGATACGGGATGCCAAACCGACATATCGAACTATCTTTAACTTTACGCTGGCAACTGAAGCTATGATTGTGAATTTGGTACTTAACAAATCTATTCAGATCAGCATTGGTAGCTTGTGTGTCTGTGGTAACAAATTGATCCACAAACTCTATAACGGACGGAATTGAGGAAACATTACTATCATCAAACTTTGGGGCATCTTTCAACCAGAACATTCCATGAATGTGTGGTGAGCCCCGATGCTGAAATTCTACTCGCCAATAATATTTAACTACATGATGCCTTCCAAAAATACCTCCTTCTTTTTTCATAACTTTTAAAAGCTGTCTATATCGAAAATCAAAATACCTAGCACAAGTCACTGGATCTGTTCTAATCAATCGAGTTTTTTCACTCGAAGCTAACTCCTGTGCTACCTGTTCACTAATTTCTACTTTATCTACGGTTTTTTTTAAAATAACTAATAACTCTTGTCAGTGACTTTCTGCAGCCGACAAAGTAATAAAAAAAGTTGGTATGCCGAATTGTCTTATCATGGCCATTACCTTCTTTTTTTCTGCTTCCCAATGAGCAGGAGACGAGCGAATACTTTTGAGAACTCTATATCCCTCATCATGGCTTACTAATCTATCTATCTCGTCTTCATTAAGGGCTGTCCTAGCAGTTATACCCCGTGAGGCTGTATGCTTTCTTAAGCATACGGAAGTATTATTTCTAATATTAATTAATTCTAACTTCCTATAATTATAAAATAGCTTGTCTGTCCTACAGCCCCTCCTATCATAATTTCTAAGCTCTGATCTAACTATTTTAGTGTAGCTTTCTACACAATTTCTTTTCTTCCCTGCATAAATGCTTGGAAAAGACAACTCTTCTGAATCACAATCCGTGATCATGTCCAGGGGACGTTGTCCTTCCCCAGGTGCTATGACTATCCTATTCTCACCTATATTTTCTACATTCGCATTTTCTATTAAAGTTTCCTCACCCCCTGGATTAAGTTCTGCCTCTTCTACCTGCTCAACCCGCTCTGTGTTCGGGGCTACGTTTCTATTGCTTAATTCCCTAACTAGTTCTTCATCTTCTGCTGATGCAATAAATGGTACAACTTCAGATGTAAATGAAGTCAACCATTCCTCATTAACCCTAATGTCATATTTCCTATTAAGCTCAGTGTCAATTAAGTACCTAATTGCATCAACTACATGATTAGTGCTTATAGTTTCAGTCATAAAACTATGCTGATATTCTAGTCTACGTTTGAGGTGGAGCTGCACTACCTCCGCATCCCTAAAAGCCCTTGGAAGGGAAGTTACAACGTTTGCAACTGGAATCGGTACATTGACAACAGCTCCTTTAATGCTATTTTGGCGTTCATAATCTAATGACTTAATTATCATGAACGGTAGCCGCGGAGAAACTAATCTTTCCTCTAAAGGTGTCAAAACCCTAAGACATTCTGGAATTTCTGGAAAGTCTAAGCCATTTGTAATGGAATTCTTAGGTTTTCCACCTGCTTTTATAGTCCGACTACAAGATTTACAGAAGGTCAATCTTCCGTTTACAGGTGGAAACTGATCTGCTAAAAACAGAATGTCTGCGCTAAACATATTTCTCTGCTCAATTAACTCTCTAGTGACCCCTTCTACTTGGTGAGGAAACCATAGCCCTTTACAACAAACACAAACGCGATCTGGGCCTTGTTGAATAGTCCTATTAAAAACTGCAATTAATGACTCTAATATACCTGGAATTCTTCTAACCTGAATGGGCTCTTCAAAGCCTTCTGCCCGCTCCTGCTCATATCGTGCAGCATTTCTTTGACTTTCTGCTGCTCTATTTTGCTCAACATTTCTATATTGGCTTACTCGCTGTCTCATATTTCGCCGCGAATCTAAAGCTTCCTGCCGTGCTCTTATCCTAGCACTTCTTCTATTTGCAGTGTTGCGCTCTTGTTCTGCTATTCTGCGAAGTGTGTCAGCCCGAGCCTGGGATCTTCTAATTCTATCTCCTTCTCTTTCTAACATTCTCAATTCAATATTCTGCCTTCGGACTGACATATCTTGACTATTGCGCACCTGCTCTATTGCCCTAATCAGAATATCCTGCCTTCGCGCCGATCTACGAACACTGTTCCTCTGTCGCTCTTGTTGCCTAATTTCTGAATTTGCACGTCGGCGCACATGCCCTATTGTATTTTGGATCTGCTCTCTCCTACGGTAATCTGGATCCTGCCTACGTAACGAGCGGCGCTGTGAATTCGCTGCCTGCTCTGCCTGTCTGACTTCTAAGTCCTGCCTACGAATAGATCTACGCCGTGAGTCGGCTATCTGCTCTGCCTGTCTGACTTCTAAGTCCTGCCTACGTAAAGCTCTATTCAGAGAATTATCTACTTCTACTTCTAAGTCCTGTCTACGAATAGATCTACGCCGTGAGTCCGCTATCTGCTCTGCCTGTCTGACTTGTAAGTCCTGCCTACGTAAAGCTCTATTCAGAGAATTATATACCTGCTCTGCCTGTCTTACTTCTAAGTTCTGCCTACGAGTAGATCTACGCCGTGAGTCGGCTATCTGTTCTGCTTGTCTAACTTCTAAGTCCTGCCTACGTAAAGCACTATTCAGAGAATTATCTACCTGTTCTGCCTGTCGGACTTCTAAGTCCTGCCTACGTAGGGATCTACGCCGTGAGTCGGCTATCTGTTCTGCCTGTCTGACTTGTAAGTCCTGCCTACGTAAAGCTCTATTCTGAGAATTATCTACCTGCTCTGCCTGTCTTACTTCTAAGTTCTGCCTACGAGTAGATCTACGCCGTGAGTCGGCTATCTGTTCTGCTTGTCTAACTTCTAAGTCCTGCCTACGTAAAGCTCTATTCAGAGAATTATCTACCTGTTCTGCCTGTCGGACTTCTAAGTCCTGCCTACGTAGGGATCTACGCCGTGAGTCGGCTATCTGTTCTGCCTGTCTGACTTGTAAGTCCTGCCTACGTAAAGCTCTATTCTGAGAATTTACTACCTGTTCTGCGTGCCTCACATTTACATCCTGCCTACGTCTGGTTCGTTGCAAAGAGTCATTCTGCTGCTCATTTGCTCTAAACCGGATACTTCTTCTGCGGACAGAATGCTGCTGGCTATCATGAAAAGCTTCGTTTTCCCTAAATTCCCGATCTTCTCGCCTACGCCTTTGAGATAGAGCGTTTTCGGCCCTTTCTCTTTCTAAATATTCAGCATCCTGTCGATTGGTCCTGTTTCTCTCTCTTGATCTTTGAGACCGCTGACTAGCAGACTGCCTATTTAAACGCGGCATTTTGACTGATTAAAATTAATAGTGAAAATCTTAAAAATTTATAATATTAATAATATAATATATGGATAAATATAATAAATCAATAGGTAATATTAAACAAAATTTCAAAAATTTAAAATTAAATCCAATAAAATTTTAGTAAAGTACAAAAAATAATACAAAATTCAAAATTGTTATGCTATGTATAGTTTATTAAGCAACAGTGAAATAATTTTAAATTTGTATAAATTTAAATTTTTCAGTCAAGAACTAAAACTTACTATGAATTCCGCCTAACACCCGAAACCGAAATCGCGCAGCCCGTCTTTACTAAAACGCGTCTTTACCCTATGATAATATGGAACTCGCGTTTTACAAAACCGCGCGCGATCCACGAACAAATCGCGCAAAACCCGAAAAAACTTCCAATAAAACGCGAGCGATTTTAATGTCTAAGAAAACGCGGGCGCGAAGGCCGAAAGCGATTTTTAACGCTTGCACTATTAACCAATTTATTGTTAACGTTAAAAGCGTCTGCGGACAACAAACACACACAATTTGGCAAAAAGGCTAATGGCTCTAATGCATTAAACACACTCACACAAACAAATTTTATATTTATAACTTTGCCACGCACCACACAGACACACACAGACGAAGCGAAATACAATACTTAAGTTGATTTTACACTTATTCTTAACGAGTTTTAATATCGAAAATGAGTCTAAGCCGAATGTATGATGATCGTAATGATAATTACGGTTGAACAAATATTTAAATTGCGATTAAAACAATAGAAATTGCAAAAAATATCGTAATCGAAAGTATAACAAGCGGTCGAGTCAATCGTTCGATGCGAATTAAAGTAAAAAGGCAAAGAATGTGATAATTGCAAGTGTTTTGGTAAATGTTTTGGCGCTCTTTTTGGCGCGTGCCAAAATTATATGAAAGAAAGAGAATAAGAAGCCAAAAAAACTAACATAAAGAGACAAATTGACATATGTATAATGCAAATGTAATCTCTTTATCAAGAGCAGCACAGTCAATAGCTCAGTCGGTAAAAATGCACATACATATTTGTACGCATTTGGCCTGTGTTCAATTCTGCCGCAAGGCATAAAAATCTTTTTAATTTGTAATAAATTTGTATAGTTCTTTGATTGCATTTTTATTATTAATTAGTATTTACTACTATAATTATTTTGATTTACAGGAAAAAAAAACAACGACAAAATTATTTTCAAAAATACTTTGACTCGGGCTCGGTCCTACCCGTGAATTGAACTCTGAACAACTTGCAATTACTCTAAGGAACGTTCTAAAAATAGCTCTGAATTTGTTTTACTGTAGGCAAAGAATGTGACAATTGCAAGTGTTTTGGTGAATGTTTTGGCGCGCTTTTTGGCGCATGCAAAAACCATATGAAAGAAAGAGAATAAGCCAAAAAACTGAAATAAAGAGACAAATTGAGATATAATGCAAATGTCATCTTCGTAAATAGCGCATTCGATAGCTCAGTGGGTAAAACTGAACATACTTTTTGTAAGCATTTGGCCTGGGTTCGATTCTGACGCACGGCATGAAAATCTTTTTAATTTGTATAGTTCTTTGATTGCATTTTTTTTTTAAGGAACGTTCTAAAAATAGCTCTGAATTAGTTTTACTGCAGGCAAAGAATGTTACAATTGCAAGTGATTTTTGTTAATGTTTTGGCGCGTTCCAAAATCAAATGAAGGAAAGAGAATATAAAGCCAAAAAACTAAAAAAAATGAGACAAATTGACATATAATGAAAATTTCATTTTTGCTAAGAGCGCAGTTGATAGCTCAGTGGGTAAAACTGATCATACATTTTTGTAAGCATTTGGCCTGGGTTCGATTCTGCCACAGAGCATAAGAAATTTTTTTAATTTTAAAAAATTAAATATAGTGTTTTGCTTGCATTTTTTATTTCTTAGTATTAAATACTATAATTATTTCAATTTACAGAAAAAATAAATTTGCTAAAAATATAAAAAAAAACTTCGACTCGCCGCCGACGGGATCCGAACCCGTGACAACTGACATTTGTAACATTTAAAAAGGACTTCAGCTTAGCCAGCTGCACCACTAACCAACTAAAAACGAGTAATCTTAATTTCATAATAATGTGAACGTATAATGAACGTTTTGATTTATTTGGAGCCCTCTGCCTGGGCTGCCTCTTGTACACGTAATGTGTATAAAGTAAAAATCCTATATCTCCGCTATTTATGGCACGATCGCAATAAAATTTGGACAGTCTGTGTATTTTGATAAAATGCATTAAGCTTTTTAATATGGTTTACATAACTTTATAAATTTCAGAGCTATACGTTTTTTTCAAATAGCTCCTCCAAAAAAGGGGGCAGCAAAAATTTAAAACAAACTTGATCTGCGTGCAGATATAAGAAGTCTAAATCCCAAGTTTGGTGTCTCTAGCTCTTATAGACTCTGAGATCTAGGCGTTCATACAGACAGACGGACAGACGGACGGACGGACGGACAGACGGACATGGCTATATCGACTCCTTTAGTGGTCCTGACCAATATTTAGGTAACTTTTGCCTCCTTCTGCCTGTTACAGAAAATCGCACTCGCACAAAACTATAATACCATTGTACCTTTGGTACATGGTATAAAAATATAAAGTGCCCACCCCTTAAAACTAAACAATTCTATCAAAAAACTCTTACAACAATAAAACAAACGTTTGCCCACCCCTTTAAACTAAAAAATATGAAACGCTTACCTCTTAAAACTAAAAAATTCATTAAAAAACGATTGCCCACCTCTTAAAACTGAAAAATATGAAATGCCCACCCCTTAAAACTAAACAATTCCGTCAAAAAACTCTAAAAACAAAAAAAAAAAACAACCGTTTGCCCACCCCTTAAAACTAAAAAATTAAAAAAAACTTCTGCCCATCTCTTAAAACTAACAAGATGGACATACAGTCGGGTGTCCCGACAGTAGGATACCATGTACCATTACAAGGCGCGTCCCAAAATTATATAAAAGAAAGATAATAAGAATAAAAAACTGAGACAAATTTACATATAATGCAAATGTCTTCCCATTCAAGAGCAAAGTCGATTGCTCAGTGGGTAAAACTACACATACATTTTTGTAAGCAATTGGCCTGGGTTCGAATCAACCCCAGGCATAAGGAATTTTTTCAAAACATTAAGTATAGTTCTTTGCTTGCATTTTTTTATTATTATTTAATTATTTTGATTTACTGGAAAAAAAAAAATTTGCTAAAAATAAAAAACTTTTCTCTCGTCGCTGACGGGATTCGAACCCGTGACAACTAACATTTCAAAAAGACTTCAGCTTAGCCAGCTGCGCCACCAACCAATTCAAAATGAGTTATCTTATTTTCATAGTAATGTGAACATAGGTAAAATGTTTAATGAACGTTTTGATTTATTTGGAGCCCTCTGCCTGGACTGCCTCTTGTACACGTAATGTGTGTATAGAAAAAAGCCTATATTTCCGCTATTTATGGCACGATCGCAATGAAATTTGGACAATCTATGTAGTTTGATAAAATACATTAAGCTTTTCAATATGGTTTACATAACTTTATAAATTTAGGAGCTATACGTTTTTGTCAAATAGCCCCTCCAAAAAGGGGAGCAGCAAAAATTTAAAACAAACTTGATCTGCGTGCAGATATAAGAAGTCTAAATCCAAAGTTTGGTGTCTCTAGCTATTATAGTCTCTGAGATCTAGGCGTTCATACAGACAGACGGACAGACAGACGGACGGACGGACGGACAGACGGACATGGCTATATCGACTTCTTTAGTGGTCCTGACCAATATTTAGGTAACTTTTGGGGGTCTGCCACGCCTCCTTCTGCCTGTTACAGAAAATGGCACTCGCACAAAACTATAATACCTGTGTACCTTTGGTACATGGTATAAAAATATGAAACGCTTACCTCTTAAAACTAAAAAATTTCATCAAAAAACGATTGTCAACCTTTTAAAACTGAAAAATATGAAATGCCCACCACTTAAAACTAAAAAATTTCATCAAAAAACGTTTGCCCACCCCTTAAAACTAAAAAATTAAAAAAAAACTTCTGCCCATCTCTTAAAACTAAAAAAGATGAGGTGCCCACCCCATAGAATTTTAAAATTCCATCAAAAACCACTAACAAATAAAAAAAATTCCTAAAACTAACAAATTTGAAAAAAAAATCTGCGCATCTCTTAAAACTAAAAAATATGAAGTGCCCACCCCTAAAACTAAACAATTATATCAAAAAACTCTTAAAACAAAAAAACAAACGTTTGCACACCCCTTTAACCTAAAAACAAGTAAGAAAGCTACAGTCGAGTGAGCTCGACTGTGAGATACCCGCTACCCCTACTTAAACCAGAAAAGCGTCAAGACGCCAGAAAAAA
Source organism: Drosophila anomelani (assembly GCA_035045905.1). NCBI lineage: Eukaryota > Metazoa > Arthropoda > Insecta > Diptera > Drosophilidae > Drosophila > Drosophila anomelani. Next base: position 946,992 of record JAWNOO010000029.1, on the reverse strand, counting down.
CAGTTAATACAATTTTGAACATAACGGACAAATGCAAATGCAAGTGTAATAGAATCACATGCATACAAAAATACATACACCTGTATTTATGTGTGTAAAAACGCGTTATTATTGCATTAAAGCTGCTAATAATTATTACCATATATTAAAATTGCTTCTCGAATATCTTATAAGATTCTTTTCCGAACACAACCAAGAACGGATAAGAATATTTAGATGGTCTAATTGGTCAACCAAATGAGGCATGCTGCCAGCAGCAGTTTGTGGCCATACAAAATTATTTCTTTAATAACTTCGACAATTTTTATCTGATCGCAACCAAATTTTCAGGGATCACACAGACTATAGTTCTTAATATAAACACCGATTTTCGCGACTCTAGCTTTAAAATTATACGCTTAATACGCTTTTTTATGATTTGCGGGGGCGGAAGTGGGCGTGGCAAAAATTTGAAACAAACTTGATCTGCGTGCAAGCATAAGAAATACTGTCGAAAAAAAATTAGAGCTCTATCTCTTATAGCCTCTGAGATCCAGTGTTTCATACGGACAGACGGACAGACAGACAGGCAGACAGACAGACAGACAGACAGACAGACGGACATGGCTAGATCGACTCGGCTGTTGATCCTGATCAAGAATATATATACTTTATAGGGTCGGAAATGCTTCCTTCTGCCTGTTACATACATTTCCTGCCGGCACAAAGTTATAATACCCTTCTACCCTATGGGTAGCGGGTATAAATATGATACGCTTACCTCTTAAAACTACAAAATTTCATCAAAAAACGATTGTCCACCTCTTAAAACTGAAAAATATCAAATGCCCACCTCCTAAAACTAAAAAATGTCATTAAAAAACGTTTGCCCACCCCTTAAAACTGAAAAATTAAAAAAAAAACTTCTGCCCATCTCTTAAAACTAAAAAGGATGAGGTGCCCACCCCTTAGAATTTTAAAATTTCATCAAAAACCACTAACAAATAAAAAAAATTCTTAAAACTAACAAATTTGAAAAAAAAATCTGTCCATCTCTTAAAACTAAAAAATATAAAGTGCCCACCCCTTAAAACTAAACAATTCCATAAAGAAACTCTTAAAACAAAAAAAAAAAAACAATCGTTTGCACACCCCTTTAAACTAAAAAATATGAAACGCTTACCTCTTAAAACTAAAAAATTTCATCAAAAAACGATTGTCAACCTTTTAAAACTGAAACATATGAAATGCCCACCACTTAAAACTAAAAAATGTCATTAAAAAACGTTTGCCCACCCCTTAAAACTGAAAAATTAAAAAAACTTCTGCCCATCTCTTAAAACTAAAAAGGATGAGGTGCCCACCCCTTAGAATTTTAAAATTCCATCAAAAACCACTAACAAATAAAAAAAATTCCTAAAACTAACAAATTTAAAAAAAAAAATCTGCACATCTCTTAAAACTAAAAAATATAAAGTGCCCACCCCTTGAAATTAAACAATTCCACCAAAAAACTCTTAAAACTAAAAACTAAAAACTTAAAACTAAAGAACTAAAAAATTAAAAAAAAAAAACTTCTGCCCATCTCTTAAAACTAAAAAAGATGAGGTGCCACCCCTTAGAATCTTAAAATTCCATCAGGAAACACTAAAAAATAAAAAAACCTTAAAACTAAAAAATTTGAAGAAACAATCTGCCCATCTCTTAAAACTTAAAAATCTGAAGTACCCACCCCTTAAAACTAAACAATTCCATTAAAAAACTCTTAAAACAAAAAAACAAACGTTTGCCCACCCCTTAAAACTAAAAAATTAAAAAAAAAACTTCTGCCCATCTCTTAAAACAAAACAAGTCAGAAAGCTACAGTCGAGTGAGCTCGACTGTGAGATACCCGCTACCCATACTTAAACCAGAAAAGCGTCAGGACGCCAGAAAAAACAGTTAATACAATTTTGAACATAACGGACGAATGCAAAAGCATACAAAAATACATACACATGTATCTATGTGTGTAAAAACGCGTCATTATTGCATTCAAGCGGCTAATAATTATTACCATTTATTAAAATTGCTTCTCGAATATCTTATAAGATTCTTTTCCGAACACAACCAAGAACTGATAAGAATATTTAGTTGGTCTAATTGGTCAACCAAATGAGGCATGCTGCCAGCAGCCGTTTGTGGCCATACAAAATTATTTCTTTGATAACTTCGACAATTTTTATCTGATCGCAACCAAATTTCAGGGATCACACAGACTATAGTTCTTAATTTACATACCGAAATTCCCGACTCTAGCTTTAAAATTATACGCTTAATACGCTTTTTTATGATTTGCGGGGGCGGAAGTGGGCGTGGTAAAAATTATAAACAAACTTGATCTGCGTGCAAGCATTAGAAATACTGTCGAAAAAATTAGAGCTCTATCTCTTATAGTCTCTGAGATCCAGTGTTTCATACGGACAGACGGACAGACAGACAGACAGACAGACAGACAGACAGACAGACAGACAGACGGACATGGCTAGATCGACTCGGCTGTTGATCCTGATCAAGAATATATATACTTTATAGGGTCGGAAATGCTTCCTTCTACCTGTTACATACATTTCCTGCCGGCACAAAGTTATAATACCCTTCTACCCTATGGGTAGCGGGTATAAAAAGATGAGGTGCCCACCCTTTGAAATTTTAAAATTCCATCAAGAAACACTAAAAAATAAAACAAATCCTTAAAACTAAAAAATTTGAAAAAAAATCTGTCCATCTCTTAAAACTAAAAAATATAAAGTGCCCACCCCTTAAAACTAAACAATTCCATAAAGAAACTCTTAAAACAAAAAAAAAAAAACAATCGTTTGCACACCCCTTTAAACTAAAAAATATGAAACGCTTACCTCTTAAAACTAAAAAATTTCATCAAAAAACGATTGTCAACCTTTTAAAACTGAAACATATGAAATGCCCACCACTTAAAACTAAAAAATGTCATTAAAAAACGTTTGCCCACCCCTTAAAACTGAAAAATTAAAAAAACTTCTGCCCATCTCTTAAAACTAAAAAGGATGAGGTGCCCACCCCTTAGAATTTTAAAATTCCATCAAAAACCACTAACAAATAAAAAAAATTCCTAAAACTAACAAATTTAAAAAAAAAAATCTGCACATCTCTTAAAACTAAAAAATATAAAGTGCCCACCCCTTGAAATTAAACAATTCCACCAAAAAACTCTTAAAACTAAAAACTAAAAACTTAAAACTAAAGAACTAAAAAATTAAAAAAAAAAACTTCTGCCCATCTCTTAAAACTAAAAAAGATGAGGTGCCACCCCTTAGAATCTTAAAATTCCATCAGGAAACACTAAAAAATAAAAAAACCTTAAAACTAAAAAATTTGAAGAAACAATCTGCCCATCTCTTAAAACTTAAAAATCTGAAGTACCCACCCCTTAAAACTAAACAATTCCATTAAAAAACTCTTAAAACAAAAAAACAAACGTTTGCCCACCCCTTAAAACTAAAAAATTAAAAAAAAAACTTCTGCCCATCTCTTAAAACAAAACAAGTCAGAAAGCTACAGTCGAGTGAGCTCGACTGTGAGATACCCGCTACCCATACTTAAACCAGAAAAGCGTCAGGACGCCAGAAAAAACAGTTAATACAATTTTGAACATAACGGACGAATGCAAAAGCATACAAAAATACATACACATGTATCTATGTGTGTAAAAACGCGTCATTATTGCATTCAAGCGGCTAATAATTATTACCATTTATTAAAATTGCTTCTCGAATATCTTATAAGATTCTTTTCCGAACACAACCAAGAACTGATAAGAATATTTAGTTGGTCTAATTGGTCAACCAAATGAGGCATGCTGCCAGCAGCCGTTTGTGGCCATACAAAATTATTTCTTTGATAACTTCGACAATTTTTATCTGATCGCAACCAAATTTCAGGGATCACACAGACTATAGTTCTTAATTTACATACCGAAATTCCCGACTCTAGCTTTAAAATTATACGCTTAATACGCTTTTTTATGATTTGCGGGGGCGGAAGTGGGCGTGGTAAAAATTATAAACAAACTTGATCTGCGTGCAAGCATTAGAAATACTGTCGAAAAAATTAGAGCTCTATCTCTTATAGTCTCTGAGATCCAGTGTTTCATACGGACAGACGGACAGACAGACAGACAGACAGACAGACAGACAGACAGACAGACAGACAGACGGACATGGCTAGATCGACTCGGCTGTTGATCCTGATCAAGAATATATATACTTTATAGGGTCGGAAATGCTTCCTTCTACCTGTTACATACATTTCCTGCCGGCACAAAGTTATAATACCCTTCTACCCTATGGGTAGCGGGTATAAAAAGATGAGGTGCCCACCCTTTGAAATTTTAAAATTCCATCAAGAAACACTAAAAAATAAAACAAATCCTTAAAACTAAAAAATTTGAAAAAAAATCTGTCCATCTCTTAAAACTAAAAAATATGAAGTGCCCACCCCTTAAAACTAAACAATTCCATAAAGAAACTCTTAAAACAAAAAAAAAACAAACGTTTGCACACCCCTTTAAACTAAAAAATATGAAACGCTTACCTCTTAAAACTAAAAAATTTCATCAAAAAACGATTGTCAACCTTTTAAAACTGAAAAATATGAAATGCCCACCACTTAAAACTAAAAAATTTCATCAAAAAACGTTTGCCCACCCCTTAAAACTAAAAAATTAAAAAACAAGTAAGAAAGCTACAGTCGAGTGAGCTCGCTGTGAGATACCCGCTACCCATACTTAAACCAGAAAAGCGTCAGAACTCCAGAAAAAACAGTTAATACAATTTTGAACATAACGGACAAATGCAAATGCAAGTGTAATATAATCACATACATACAAAAATACATTCACATGTATCTATGTGTGTAGAAACGCGTTATTATTACATTAAAGCGGCTAATAATTATTACCATTTATTAAAATTGCTTCTCGAATATCTTATAAGATTCTTTTCCGAACACAACCAAGAACTGATAAGAATATTTAGTTGGTCTAATTGGTCAACCAAATGAGGCATGCTGCCAGCAGCCGTTTGTGGCCATACAAAATTATTTCTTTAATAACTTCGACATTTTTTATTTGATCGCAACCAAATTTTCAGGGATCACACACACTATAGTTCTTAATATATATACCGAAATTCGCGACTCTAGCTTTAAAATTATACGCTCAATACGCTTTTTTATGATTTGCGGGGCGGAAGTGGGCGTGGCAAAAATTTGAAATAAACTTAATCTGCGTGCAAGCATAAGAAATACTGTCGAAAAAAATTAGAGCTCTATCTCTTATAGTCTCTGAGATCCAGTGTTTCATACGGACAGACGGACAGACAGACAGACAGACAGACAGACAGACAGACAGACAGACGGACATGGCTAGATCGACTCGGCTGTTGATCCTGATCAAGAATATATATACTTTATAGGGTCGGAAATGCTTCCTTCTACCTGTTACATACATTTCCTGCCGGCACAAAGTTATAATACCCTTCTACCCTATGGGTAGCGGGTATAACAAACGGTTGCCCAGCCCTTAGAACTAAAAAATTAAAAAAAAAAAACTTCTGCCCATCTCTTAAAACTAAAAAAGATGAGGTGCCACCCCTTAGAATCTTAAAATTCCATCAGAAAACACTAAAAAATAAAAAAAAAACCTTAAAACTAAAAAATTTGAAAAAAAAATCTGCCCATCTCTTAAAACTTAAAAATCTGAAGTACCCACCCCTTAAAACTAAACAATTCCATTAAAAAACTCTTAAAACAAAAAAACAAACGTTTGCCCCCCCCCTTAAAACAAAAATATTAAAAAAAAAACTTCTGCCCATCTCTTAAAACTAAAAAAGATGAGGTGCCCACCCCTTAGAATTTTAAAATTCCATCAAAAACACTAACAAATAAAAAAAATTCTTAAAACTAACAAATTTGAAAAAAAATCCGCCCATCTCTTAAAACTAAAAAATATAAAGTTCCCACACCTTAAAACTAAAAAATTAAAAAAAAAACTTCTGCCCATCTCTTTTTTTTTTTTTTATTTACATTTGATTTATTATGTTCGCCGGAATCGTTCAGTGCCATCTGAACATAACCGGACATTGGGGATGGGGAGGTGGGTATGGCACATAGGAATATGGGCCTGGACGAGCCCATCTCTTAAAACTAAAAAAGATGATGGGCCCACCCTTTCAAATTTTAAAATTCCATCAAGAAACACTAAAAAATAAAAAAAAAATCCTTAAAACTAAAAAAATAAATCTGCCCATCTCTTGTGACGATAGTCACATTGATATAAATAATATATATATTATTAGTATAAGTTATTAGGGTTAAGTTGTACATATTAGTTGTAAGTTGTATATATTATTTGTAAGTTATATATATATTAGGTATAAGTTAGGAGCTAGGGAAGTAGGGTTAAACGCACATCACCGCCAGCAACATCGCTGGATACCACCGGCTACTCCGCCAGCAACATCGCTGGACACCGCCGATTGCGGGACGGTACCGCAACACGGGACCAGGAACTAGGATGGGCCGGCAGAGCCACATCCCGGAGAATGGAACGCTGGGCCAGCCAATCAGCGGCCAGCAGAGGGGCCCGCCGAGCCACGATCGCGGCAGAGGGCCGATAGCGCCGGCAGCGGCAGAGCCCAGGAATGCGAAACGGAATTCACAGCGGCCACCTGCGAGCTGTAGACAGAGCAAGACGGAAGATCGCAGACATGCAAGAATGCATGGAATGCGGAACGGCGCGTGCCATGAAGCGCGGCAGCGCAGTCGCGCAGGGACAAGAGGAATTTGGGTCAAGATCAGATTGAAATCCGATATGCGAATCACTCGCGGTGGACCCACCGAGCCATAAGGTTAACTTTCAAGTGCCAAGTGACAAATAAGAACCCAAACCCGACGACGACCCTCAGCAGTAGAGAAACAAGGGCAATGATACACTAGGACTACGAGGAAAACAGGACACGACACGGACATAGAAGCTTCTGGAAAGGAAAACGATACGACACAGGCTAACGGTGAGCACGGCCACCGGCCCAAAACATAGCAACGGGGTGTGTGCACAGGCTAGGGAAAGAGGAGAAAGGGAAACCGAGCAAATAGGAAATAAGATATCCAAAAAGTACAGAGAAAACATGAATCAAATACACATCTAAGCTAGGCATATTAAATGTCAACAAATCTATTACTTTCCCTACCCTCTCTAGCCAACCACGACCCTCTGGGCCCCCTCCTCCTCGCCTCGTCCGCCGCTGGGTCTCCAGGGCGGCAATCCAAACAGGACGGGACCAGACGCGCCACGCTGCTGAGATTAATTCCGGGCGTTGGCGAGGTGACGGCCACTGGGATCTTCCCAAGCCTAGCCTAATCTCGGAGAGCCGCCACAGGGACTAGCCCGGGCGGAACGCGGGCTACCGCGAGTCACGGGGCATAGCTGGGAGGCAGCCCGCCGGTGGATACACCAGGCGGAGCCGCCGGGCCGCGGTGCTTGGGTAATCCAGGCCGTGGTTTTAGGTCAGGATTGTGAGCGCGGGAGCGAGCTGCTGGGACTCCAGAGCCACGTCTCCAGTCTCTAGTGGAGGGTCCGGCCGCTGGGACTCCAGAGCCGGCAGTTTCGTCCCGCCCAGCGTGGGCAATGGGGAATCTATAAGGGGCATGTGCATGTGTGTAGGTGTGTGTGTGGCCGAGTTCGCAAATCGCAGTGGCCGCCGGCAAAACCCACCCCTTTAAAAGATTCTCTATACGAAACGGCACCTCCATGTACTGGCGTTTCCAAAAACAAATGTTTCTGGATGGGGCTCTGGGCCGCTGAGGATCATCTCGGCCGTAGCGCATCATTACAGAATGGCGCCCGAACAGGGACCGTCAGGACATGGAGGATGTAGGTATACCTACTACGGTGGATTAAAGACCCACCGGCCGAACAGATATTTTTAGCGGAGGGTATACATACATATATGTATGCATGGCAAAGCCAGAAATTGCCAGAAATTGCGACGCACGTGCAGCCACCAAATACATACATACATACACGCATGTACAGAAACGACCAGAAAATCGTAATAGCGACGCACATGCAGCCGCCAAACGGTACCTTGTTTTGCCCAAAGTCAGCGAAAAGGGGAAAGCAAAAAGGGCAATAGGAAAATTCCATTCATGAGAAATACAGTCTCGTCAAAAGTAGGCAGCGAGTTTCGCATTTTTAGACAATAAAAAGAGAGAAAGAAACGTTGCATTGCTGCCTCTGCCGACGCCGGCAGAGCAGAGCAGAACCGAAGGCTGCACGTGCAGATCACGCGACGGGTGCAGACATACATATGTACATTGTAGTACATCCACATATTTACATAATTGACATACAGATATTATAGTATATATATACTAATGATCCGCTTCTGCTTGCGCTGCCATCAGGGCAGGGAGCAAGTATATATACTGGCCCTTTGATTAGCAATATGACACTCAGTAATACTCTGTCGCAAATAACACATCGGGAAGATAATTCGAAAACTTAAAAACAAGGATACCAAGGAAAATGTAAAACAAGGACAAAAACAAGGATACCAAGGAAAATTTAAAACAAGGATAAAACAGAAGCAGCAAGGATAATAAATAACAAAATAATAAAATAAAACAAGGATACCCGGACTACGGGAGTCAGAATAATAAAATAAATTCGGTCTCGAATAACAAAAAAAAAAAAAAAAAGAATAAATAATAAAACAAAAAAGTAATAAATTAAATTAATAAATAATAAAAACAATAAAAATTAATAAATAATAAAATAATAAATCAAAACGCGCGGGACAATTAGAATAACATCGACAAGGAAACATCGTTAAGAAAAAAAAAACATCGTCTAAGGAAAATATCGATTAGAATAACATCGAATGGAAATAATCTCGATTAGGAAACATCGGTTAGGGATAATTAATAACGAAAACATCGGACTAGCATAATAAATCAATAAATAATAAGCCTATAATAAACCAATGAATAAAAAACTCAAATAATAAAATAAAACTTAAATAAATAATAATAAAATTTAAATTCAAGTAATAAAATAAAAAGAAATAAAAATAAAATAAATCTAAAGGAAGAAGTTTAAATAATAAAATAAAAATAAGAACATAAGAACAGGCAGAAATATAAATAGAAATAAAATATCCGGCTACGAAAAAAAATAAACTAAACAAAATAATACAATTAATAAAATAAATAAAAATAATAATAAAATAAATAAAATTAACAATAACTAAAATAAATAAAACTAAGCACAATTAAATAATAAAAGGAAGAAAAATATATATAATAAACGACTAAAGTAAATAGATAATAATACCAACTAATAAAACTAATAAACATAAACATTAAGAACGCCACGAGCAAGAAGGAAAAACATACGTAGGAAATAATAAATAAGGAAAACCACAGGCGGAGACAAAGGAAAAATTAAAACATTAGACACCGGGAACAGAGAAATAAGAAATTCAAACAAGATAACAAAATAGGAATTGGAAACTAATATTAAGGAAACAGCAAAGGAAATCATACGCATCGGAAACTAGAGGAATAAAACAACGACAACATGGGAGTTACATGGATCAGCTATAGAAAGAAGCTGGAGTTGGAGACAATCCTCCTCGAATCCGGATTGGAACGCGGAGGCACCGTGGAAGAACAGCGATCGCGGCTGATCAATTTCGCAAGGCAACCGGATTACGACGAAGGAGTACGAATTCGTCTCGAGGAACTAGAGAGAAACTTTGGAAATGCCCTCACCGGAGATGCGAAGTTACTTTCGCCGATGTACTTGGACTCGGAAACTAACTCACCGGGATCTGCAGCACCGACGGCACCACTTACACTTTTGCTGCCACGGAGCACATCGCCTGCCGCAGGACGACGCCTGCCGACGAAGACCGAGGACCCACCGCGTACGACGAATTATGATGGGGACCTGGGAACCTTACTGGATCGGATGACCAGATGGGGACTCTCGTTCGACGGGACGACGGATCCGCTCGGATTCATTGAGCACATCGTGGAACGGGCCGATACCTGCCGGATCGACCGGAAGTATCTGGCTGCAGCTTTAGTCGTGGTACTAACCGGCCGCGCCGAAAACTGGTTTAGGACCAGTGGACTGCGAGAAGCCACCTGGACGGAAGTACGCAAGGAGGTTTTGGATTTCTTCTTGCCACCGCGCTACTACCAGCGGTTGGAGGACGAGATTAGGGCACGCTTCCAGAGGCCTAACGAGCCCTTCAAGGAATACTTGGTAGACCTCCGCCTACAAATGCGTCGGGCAGGATTCACACCGGAGCGTGAATTGGAGCATGTTTACGACAACATGCTGCCGGAGTACCAACTCTTCACAAGAAGACAGGATTTTCGTACCCTGGAGGAATTAACTCGCTTAGTAGTCGACTACGAGATAACTCGCAGTCGGGGCGAACAAACAAGGAATCATCGAGATATAGCCTCACGGGCACCGCCTGCTGTCAACATGAACATGGAGCGCACGGCTCGTCAGCCGCCGGCTCCACTCATGAGTAGGAATGCGAGTATGGGCCGAGCGACGGCATCACCATCGGGACAAGCACCGATAAACGTACGGGAGGCGTGCAGGAACTGCGGCCAGCCTGGACACTTCGCGGCGGACTGCCGGAACCCCAGAATAACTTTCTGTTGGGACTGTGGACGACGGGAGGTACGGACAATGGAATGTTGTCGACGACGGGCATCGGGAAACGGCAACGGGCCTCGTGTGACCGGGAATCACCCGAGGAACCCAGCCAACCCGAACAACTAGAAGAAATAATACTCAAGCAACGCAGGGGGCGCATCCAAGCCGCCATCACCATGGTGGGACGAAGATTCGTAGCCACCCTGGACACATCTACACATCTAAGCTAGGCATATTAAATGTCAACAAATCTATTACTTTCCCTACCCTCTCTAGCCAACCACGACCCTCTGGGCCCCCTCCTCCTCGCCTCGTCCGCCGCTGGGTCTCCAGGGCGGCGAACCAAGCAGGACGGGACCAGACGCGCCACGCTGCTGAGATTAATTCCGGGCGTTGGCGAGGTGACGGCCACTGGGATCTTCCCAAGCCTAGCCTAATCTCGGAGAGCCGCCACAGGGACTAGCCCGGGCGGAACGCGGGCTACCGCGAGTCACGGGGCATAGCTGGGAGGCAGCCCGCCGGTGGATACACCAGGCGGAGCCGCCGGGCCGCGGTGCTTGGGTAATCCAGGCCGTGGTTTTAGGTCAGGATTGTGAGCGCGGGAGCGAGCTGCTGGGACTCCAGAGCCACGTCTCCAGTCTCTAGTGGAGGGTCCGGCCGCTGGGACTCCAGAGCCGGCAGTTTCGTCCCGCCCAGCGTGGGCAATGGGGAATCTATAAGGGGCATGTGCATGTGTGTAGGTGTGTGTGTGGCCGAGTTCGCAAATCGCAGTGGCCGCCGGCAAAACCCACCCCTTTAAAAGATTCTCTATACGAAACGGCACCTCCATGTACTGGCGTTTCCAAAAACAAATGTTTCTGGATGGGGCTCTGAGCCGCTGAGGATCATCTCGGCCGTAGCGCATCATTACAGAATGGCGCCCGAACAGGGACCGTCAGGACATGGAGGATGTAGGTATACCTACTACGGTGGATTAAAGACCCACCGGCCGAACAGAGATTTTTAGCGGAGGGTATACATACATATATGTATGCATGGCAAAGCCAGAAATTGCGACGCACGTGCAGCCACCAAATACATACATACATACACGCATGTACAGAAACGACCAGAAAATCGTAATAGCGACGCACATGCAGCCGCCAAACGGTACCTTGTTTTGCCCAAAGTCAGCGAAAAGGGGAAAGCAAAAAGGGCAATAGGAAAATTCCATTCATGAGAAATACAGTCTCGTCAAAAGTAGGCAGCGAGTTTCGCATTTTTAGACAATAAAAAGAGAGAAAGAAACGTTGCATTGCTGCCTCTGCCGACGCCGGCAGAGCAGAGCAGAACCGAAGGCTGCACGTGCAGATCACGCGACGGGTGCAGACATACATATGTACATTGTAGTACATCCACATATTTACATAATTGACATACACATATTATAGTATATATATACTAATGATCCGCTTCTGCTTGCGCTGCCATCAGGGCAGGGAGCAAGTATATATACTGGCCCTTTGATTAGCAATATGACACTCAGTAATACTCTGTCGCAAATAACACATCGGGAAGATAATTCGAAAACTTAAAAACAAGGATACCAAGGAAAATTTAAAACAAGGACAAAAACAAGGATACCAAGGAAAATTTAAAACAAGGATAAAACAGAAGCAGCAAGGATAATAAATAACAAAATAATAAAATAAAACAAGGATACCCGGACTACGGGAGTCAGAATAATAAAATAAATTCGGTCTCGAATAACAAAAAAAAAAAAAAAAAGAATAAATAATAAAACAAAAAAGTAATAAATTAAATTAATAAATAATAAAAACAATAAAAATTAATAAATAATAAAATAATAAATCAAAACGCGCGGGACAATTAGAATAACATCGACAAGGAAACATCGTTAAGAAAAAAAAAACATCGTCTAAGGAAAATATCGATTAGAATAACATCGAATGGAAATAATCTCGATTAGGAAACATCGGTTAGGGATAATTAATAACGAAAACATCGGACTAGCATAATAAATCAATAAATAATAAGCCTATAATAAACCAATGAATAAAAAACTCAAATAATAAAATAAAACTTAAATAAATAATAATAAAATTTAAATTCAAGTAATAAAATAAAAAGAAATAAAAATAAAATAAATCTAAAGGAAGAAGTTTAAATAATAAAATAAAAATAAGAACATAAGAACAGGCAGAAATATAAATAGAAATAAAATATCCGGCTACGAAAAAAAATAAACTAAACAAAATAATACAATTAATAAAATAAATAAAAATAATAATAAAATAAATAAAATTAACAATAACTAAAATAAATAAAACTAAGCACAATTAAATAATAAAAGGAAGAAAAATATATATAATAAACGACTAAAGTAAATAGATAATAATACCAACTAATAAAACTAATAAACATAAACATTAAGAACGCCACGAGCAAGAAGGAAAAACATACGTAGGAAATAATAAATAAGGAAAACCACAGGCGGAGACAAAGGAAAAATTAAAACATTAGACACCGGGAACAGAGAAATAAGAAATTCAAACAAGATAACAAAATAGGAATTGGAAACTAATATTAAGGAAACAGCAAAGGAAATCATACGCATCGGAAACTAGAGGAATAAAACAACGACAACATGGGAGTTACATGGATCAGCTATAGAAAGAAGCTGGAGTTGGAGACAATCCTCCTCGAATCCGGATTGGAACGCGGAGGCACCGTGGAAGAACAGCGATCGCGGCTGATCAATTTCGCAAGGCAACCGGATTACGACGAAGGAGTACGAATTCGTCTCGAGGAACTAGAGAGAAACTTTGGAAATGCCCCCACCGGAGATGCGAAGTTACTTTCGCCGATGTACTTGGACTCGGAAACTAACTCACCGGGATCTGCAGCACCGACGGCACCACTTACACTTTTGCTGCCACGGAGCACATCGCCTGCCGCAGGACGACGCCTGCCGACGAAGACCGAGGACCCACCGCGTACGACGAATTATGATGGGGACCTGGGAACCTTACTGGATCGGATGACCAGATGGGGACTCTCGTTCGACGGGACGACGGATCCGCTCGGATTCATTGAGCACATCGTGGAACGGGCCGATACCTGCCGGATCGACCGGAAGTATCTGGCTGCAGCTTTAGTCGTGGTACTAACCGGCCGCGCCGAAAACTGGTTTAGGACCAGTGGACTGCGAGAAGCCACCTGGACGGAAGTACGCAAGGAGGTTTTGGATTTCTTCTTGCCACCGCGCTACTACCAGCGGTTGGAGGACGAGATTAGGGCACGCTTCCAGAGGCCTAACGAGCCCTTCAAGGAATACTTGGTAGACCTCCGCCTACAAATGCGTCGGGCAGGATTCACACCGGAGCGTGAATTGGAGCATGTTTACGACAACATGCTGCCGGAGTACCAACTCTTCACAAGAAGACAGGATTTTCGTACCCTGGAGGAATTAACTCGCTTAGTAGTCGACTACGAGATAACTCGCAGTCGGGGCGAACAAACAAGGAATCATCGAGATATACCCTCACGGGCACCGCCTGCTGTCAACATGAACATGGAGCGCACGGCTCGTCAGCCGCCGGCTCCACTCATGAGTAGGAATGCGAGTATGGGCCGAGCGACGGCATCACCATCGGGACAAGCACCGATAAATGTACGGGAGGCGTGCAGGAACTGCGGCCAGCCTGGACACTTCGCGGCGGACTGCCGGAACCCCAGAATAACTTTCTGTTGGGACTGTGGACGACGGGAGGTACGGACAATGGAATGTTGTCGACGACGGGCATCGGGAAACGGCAACGGGCCTCGTGTGACCGGGAATCACCCGAGGAACCCAGCCAACCCGAACAACTAGAAGAAATAATACTCAAGCAACGCAGGAAGCGCATCCAAGCCGCCATCACCATGGTGGGACGAAGATTCGTAGCCACCCTGGACACCGGAGCTACTCACAGCTTCATCAGCGAGGACTTAGCAAAACAGTTGGACAATACATATAACACACGGGAGATACGGACACAGGTCAAGCTTGCCGACGGGACCTGTCGACAGCTTACGAAGGCTCTAGCAGCAGATATCCACTGCGGGAATCGTAGCACGCCGACCATCTTGCTAGTGATGGCGGACGTGCTGGATGATGTGCTGTTAGGGATGGATTTCTTGTGCGGAATCGGAGCCACCATTCAGTGCGGGGGACAAGCCCTCCACTTGACAACAGAAGAAGCAGAAGAGATGCCGCCGTGGGCACGGACACGGACGTCAAGGGAAGCAGAAGAGATGCCGCCGTGGGCACGGACACGGACGTCAAGGGAAGCAGAAGAGATGCCGCCGTGGGCACGGACACGGACGAGGTCCACCAGGACGGGCGACCTAGCAGAGCCACGCTCTGAGCAGAGGGAGTCACGCTCCATACACGAGGGACAGCAGAGGGAGTCACACTCCACACACGAGGAACAGCAGAGGGAGTCACACTCCATACACGAGGAGCAGCAGAGGGAGCCACGCCCCACACGACGAGGATCATCGGGCACGGTTACCCAGGAGGGGCCGGCTGCCATACATCGAGGACAACGAACAGAGCCACGCTCTGAACAACAGGAGTCACACTCCACGCACGAGGAACAACCAGCAGAGCCACGCTCTGGACAGCAAGAATCATCGGACACGGTTACGCAGGAGAGGCCAACTGCCACCCATCAGGAACAACGACAAGCACAGAGGCCAGTGCCACAGCCACGCACTAGGCAGAACCAACCACGAGAGCAGACTTCGAGCACGCCCGCGACAACAAGTCGGGATACAGATACGACGACCAGCTGGTAACACGTATTACCCGTGGTTGATGCCACCGCCGCGCAGCGACACATCGCCTACCTGGGGCATGTAATTAGTGAAGAAGGAATTCACACGGACCCGGACAAAGTGGCCGCGATCCGCGAGTTGCAGCCGCCAACTTGCCTGAAGGAACTTCGGAGATGCCTGGGAATCGCTTCCTGGTATCGTCGATTTGTTCCCAACTTCGCCGATGTTGTGGAACCGATGACATCGCTGCTGAAGAAGGGCCAAAAGTGGGACTGGACATCGAGGCAGGATCAGGCCTTCCAGGAGTTGAAGACAAAGCTAACGGAGGCACCCGGCCTAGTCTGCCCGGATTTCGAACAGAAGTTCGTATTACATACGCATGCCAGCGAATATGGCCTCGGAGCCGATCTGACGCAGACCATCGAGGGACAGGAACGAGTTGTGGCCTATGCCAGCCGTCGCCTGAACGGCGCAGAAAGGAACTATTCGGTGACCGAGAGGGAATGTCTCACCATCGTATGGGCAATCAGGAAGATGCGCTGTTCCGTTGAAGGATATCGCTTTGAAGTTATCACGGATCATCAGGCCTTAAAGTGGCTGAACTCCATCGATAACCCGACCGGCCGAATCGCACGCTGGGCACTCGAGCTGCAGCAGTATCAATACGATGTTCACTACCGGAGAGGGGCCCAAAACTTAGTGGCCGACGCTCCCTCACGCCAACCGCTGCTCGTAGCGCAGCAAGCACAGGTACAGGGAACAAACTGTAAGTGGCTCACAAGGATTTTGGAGAAAGTTCGGACTGAACCGGCAAAGTACCCAGACTACAGGGAAGAAAGCGGACAGCTTTATCGCCGCATCGGGCTACGGCCACAGGAGGAGGAGTACACACCATGGAAGCTGTGTGTAGGAGCGGACTATCGCCATCGGGTTCTACAGGAGAATCACGATACGCCCACTGCCGGACACTTGGGAATTCGCAAGACAAGCAATAGAATTGCCCAACGATACTACTGGCCGGGACTCTTTCGCGATGTCGCCCGCTACGTACGCCACTGCCTGAGCTGTCAGGAAAAGCCGGCAGGGAAAATGTTCACCCGGCAAGTGGAGGAGCCATTCCACGTTCTCTGCGCGGATTTCGTCGGACCTTTGCCCCGTTCAAAGCAAGGGAACACGATGCTCCTGGTCTTCTTGGACTCCTTCAGTAAATGGGTGGAGTTGATACCATTACGAAAGGCCACCGGAACTCATCTAGAGCGCGGATTTAGGGAACGGATCCTGAGCCGTTTCGGCGTGCCCAGGGTGTTTGTCTGCGGCAACGGTACCCAATTTACGGGAAGATCGTTCCGGAACTTCTGCAGCATACGGCCCCATACACACCGAGGCAAAATCCCACGGAAAGGGCCAACCGGACGATCAAGACGATGATCGCGCAGTACCTAGAGGGACACTCGCAGAACGAGTGGGACCAATTATTGCCCGAGATATCGCTGGCAATAAACAGCAGTATCTCCGACACGACAGGATTCAGCCCAGCCTTCCTGGTTCAAGGAAGGGAACCACGACTGCCGCACGCACTTTATGACGAGGTTACACCGGGACGAGGAACCCCGGAGATAACCCCAACGGAGCGTGGCGAGCGACTGAAGAGCATCTTCGAGGTGGTTAGGAACAACGCTGATCGCGCATCCGCGGATCAGAGTCGCCACTATAATCTTCGCCGACTGACTTGGAGACCGCCGGTAGGATCACTGGTATTGGTGCGGCGCCATCACTTATCAAACGCGGCGGAAGGATTCGCAGCAAAATTGGCAGCGAAATATGATGGGCCGTTCAAGGTGGCCAAGTTTCCATCGCCTAACATTGTGCAGCTACACATACCCGGCAGTCGACGACGGCGGACCGCCAGCCTCAACCAACTGAAGCCATATCATCAGGATAAGGACAACGAGGATGAGGAAATACTCGAGGAAACCATCCGGGACTATGGAGAAGACTCCATGACGGAGAAACAGGCCTAAATAGCCTCTCAACAGGCCAAGGGCCAGAAATTCACGGAGTCACTTGGTGACAGGTGCGCCTGTCCAACACTCCGCCCGCCGGGTAGGAGCACCCGGGGGAAATAAACTTAGGAAATAAACATACGCGAGAATTGTAGGGAGTTAGGGCCGGCCAGGGAAATCCAGCCGTTAGGAAAAAAAAGACACACCGTTAGGTAGGGTGCTAGGGAAAATACACCTACTAATCATATTTTCTACACCCCACAGAACAAGGACAACGACATGGAACCCGGACGCGGAAGGGGCCTCCCCATTTTCCTGTGGCCCCAAATCACACCACTTACCCGAGTAGGAGTGACAGCTCAGCTTCTGCCGCCACAAAACCACGAGCGCGAAGTTGGAGCTCCTCCGGGCCGGACGAATCTGGAGTGGCTAGATAGGGCGGTCGAGGAGCACTTCGACACCCTATATGGCGACCAGCGCAGGCGCCCGCTTCCGGGCGATGACCCGCAAGTGCGACCGACGCCCACGGAGGTGATGCGCCCCCTGGTCATCGACATAGGACCAGCACCCAGGGACGACCCGCGCCTACGCGCAGGCCCACCGCTTCTGGTGCCGATCGACCCGGACACCGGACACGGTCCCCAGGCGGAGCAGTCACCGGTCTCGGACGACGAGCCGGAAGTAGAGCCGGACGGGCGGTTCGGTAGGCATCAAGCAGAGGCCACGTCCCCGCTCTAGCGAGCAGAAGGGGAGCTGTACTCCCCACCGCGGCAGGGCTCGCCAAAGGGCCTTACGGCCGGACAGCGGAGGGAGCTGGAAACTCTAGCCGCCATGTATGAGGCGGTGTCGGACGACGATGAAGGCGGCTTCGTGACCCGGGCGAGTCCGCCGAGCGCCGCCGGGATGATAGGCACCCACCCCAGGCACACCCAGGGCACCTACAGCCCATGGCGGGATGACTACCGGCCCTTTACGCCGCAAAGGAGACCGCCTAGCTCTTCCACGGAGTCCAGGACCCCAAGCCCGGAGATCAGAGCACTGGAGGAGGAGGATTCACCGCCGCCCAGTCGCCCCCCAACACCAGGGAGGGGCATCCCCTTTTTCGGGCCGGGTGCACCCTGGGTCACCACAACGGCCGCCCAGGAAATCCTGTGCAGGGCCAGCCGCGGGGAGAGAGGCGGACAGGACTCGCCGCAGAGGGCGAGACGGCGCCGGGAGGTGCCATGGGCCGACTCACCCGAGAATTCGGCGGAGGAGGAGGAGGAGACGGAACCCCGCCGGGATACCGCCCCCTCGAGAGAGCCATGGGTGCCAGCCCCACCCGCATGGGCCACTCCAACGGGAAGGTTACCAGCCCGTCTCATAGACAGGATCTATGACCGGCTGGCGATCCGGGGCCAAAGGGTGTGGCGATACCTGGACGAGGAGCAGGGCCAGAGATTCCGCGTTCAGGTGAATCTACGCGGCCGAGTGCGCGTCACACTTCGCCCCACCCGGACGTAAAGGGGGGGTGTGACGATAGTCACATTGATATAAATAATATATATATTATTAGTATAAGTTATTAGGGTTAAGTTGTACATATTAGTTGTAAGTTGTATATATTAGCTGTAAGTTGTATATATTAGGTATAAGTTAGGAGCTAGGGAAGTAGGGTTAAACGCACATCACCGCCAGCAACACCGCCGGCCATCACCGCCAGCAACATCGCTGGATACCACCGGCTACTCACTGGACACCGCCGATTGCGGGACGGTACCGCAACACGGGACCAGGAACTAGGATGGGCCGGCAGAGCCACATTCCGGAGAATGGAACGCTGGGCAAGCCAATCAGCAGCCAGCAGAGGGGCCCGCCGAGCCACGATCGCGGCAGAGGGCCGATAACGCCGGCAGCGGCAGAGCCCAGGAATGCGAAACGGAATTCGCAGCGGCCACCTGCGAGCTGTAGACAGAGCAAGACGGAAGATCGCAGACATGCAAGAATGCATGAAATGCGGAACGGCGCGTGCCATGAAGCGCGGCAGCGCTTCACTCGGAAAAATCATAGTCCCTTGCTATAAGTGCGATTGAGATAGCATTAAATAGTAAGTGTCAGTGAAACGCCTACTAGGGCTTTATTAACCCTTACACGGTGCAGGGGGCTAAAAGTTTCCTTAGTTATGACAAGAGTTGTAGAGTTTATAATTTTATTTTAATTAATTTTGAATTTGACATAATTCTTTGTTTTTGTTGTCTGACAGCCATTCTCTTGTTCAAGCTCCTAATTCTTAAGTATATACGTGTCTTAAAATAAATTTTTTTTATATTTACACTAATATAGACCTGCTCAGCGGCGTTTAACAATGTCTGTTTTAAATTTGTTGTTATTTTAAATGTGTCCTTAACAATATTTACAAATATGCATTCAAGTTGTTTTATTTTGTATTTTAATGTTGATGAAGGTTTCATCAGTCCTCCATACGAAACCTCATCTACATTTTTTTGACATTTTTTGTTTGCTTGGCCACTTAAGGGTTAAAGTTAAAAAAATTTAAAAACCGTCCGTACACAACCTTTCAGTTCGACAAGCAGGCCTGAACTGAAATAGGGGACCAAAACCGAATGACTTTGACAGGTCGAATGGACTACCTTGTATAATTCTACCATGGGCTAGGGAAAGAGGAGAAAGGGAAACCGAGCAAATAGGAAATAAGATAGACAAACAGTACAGAGAAAACATGAAACAAATACACATCTAAGCTAGGCATATTAAATGTCAACAGATCTATTACTTTCCCTACCCTCTCTAGCCAACCACGACCCTCTGGGCCCCCTCCTCCTCGCCTCGTCCGCCGCTGGGTCTCCAGGGCGGCGAACCAAGCAGGACGGGACCAGACGCGCCACGCTGCTGAGATTAATTCCGGGCGTTGGCGAGGTGACGGCCACTGGGATCTTCCCAAGCCTAGCCTAATCTCGGGGAGCCGCCACAGGGACTAGCCCCGGCGGAACGCGGGCTACCGCGAGTCACGGGGCATAACTGGGAGGCAGCCCGCCGGTGGATACACCAGGAGGAGCCGCCGGGCCGCGATGCTTGGGTAATCCAGGCCGTGGTTTTAGGTCAGGATTGTGGGCGCGGGAGCGAGCTGCTGGGACTCCAGAGCCACGTCTCCAGTCTCTAGTGGAGGGTCCGGCCGCTGGGACTCCAGATCCGGCAGTTTCGTCCCGCCCAGCGTGGGCAATAGGGAATCTATAAGGGGCATGTGCATGTGTGTAGGTGTGTGTGTGGCCGAGTTCGCAAATCGCAGTGGCCGCCGGCAAAACCCACCCCTTTAAAAATTCTCTATACGAAACGGCACCTCCATGTACTGGCGTTTCCAAAAACAAATGTTTCTGGATGGGGCTCTGGGCCGCTGAGGATCATCTCGGCCGTAGCGCATCATTACACTCTTAAAACTAAAAGATATGAAGTGCCCACCCCTTAAAACTAAACAATTCCATCAAAAAAAACTCTTAAAACAAAAAAACAAACGTTTGCCCACCCCTTAAAGCTAAACAAGTAAGAAAGCTACAGTCGAGGGAGCTCGACTGTGAGATACCCGCTACCCATACTTAAACCAGAAAAGCGTGAGGACGCCAAAAAAAACAGTTAATACAATTTTGAACATAACGGACAAATGCAAATGCAAGTGTAATATAATCACATGCATACGAAAATACATACACATGTATCTATGTGTGTAAAAACGCGTTATTATTGCATTTAAGCGGCTAATAATTATTACCATTTATTAAAATGCTTCTCGAATATCTTATAAGATTCTTTTCCGAACACAATCAAGAACTGATAAGAATATTTAGTTGGTCTAATTGGTCAACCAAATGAGGCATGCTGCCAGCAGCCGTTTGTGGCCATACAAAATTATTTCCTTAATAACTTCGACAATTTTTATCTGATCGCAACCAAATTTTTAGGAATCACACAAACTATAGTTCTTAATATACATAGAGAAATTCGCGACTCTAGCTTTAAAATTATACGCTTATTACGCTTTTTTATGATTTGCGGGGGCGGAAGTGGGCGTGGTAAAAATTTGAAACAAACTTGATCTGCGTGCAAGCAAAACAAATACTGTCGAACAAAAAGTAGAGCTCTATCTCTTACAGTCTCTGAGATCCAGTGTTTCATACGGACAGACGGACAGACAGACAGACAGACAGACAGACGGACATGGCTAGATCGACTCGGCTGTTGATCCTGATCAAGAATATATATACTTTATAGGGTCGGAAATGCTTCCTTCTACCTGTTACATTCATTTCCTGCCGGCACAAAGTTATAATACCCTTCTACCCTATGGGTAGCGTGTATAAAAATATGAAACGCTTACCTCTTAAACTAAAAAATGTCATCAAAAAACGTTTGCCCACCCCTTAAAACAAAAAAATTAAAAAAAAACTTCTGCCCATATTTTAAAACTGAAAAAAAAGAGGTGCCCACCCCTTAGAATTTTAAAATTCCATCAAAAACCACTACCAAATAAAAAAAAATTCTTAAAACTAACAAATTTGAAAAAAAATCTGCCCATCTCTTAAAACTAAAAAATATGAAGTGCCCACCCCTTAAAACTAAACAATTCTATCAAAAAACTCTCAAAACAAAAAAGCAAACGTTTGCCCACCCCTTAAAACTAAAAAATATGAAACGCTTACCTCTTAAACTAAAAAATTAAAAAAAAACTTCTGCCCATCTTTTAAAACTGAAAAAGATGAGGTGCCCACCCCTTAGAATTTTAAAATTCCATCAAAAACCACTAACAAATAAAATAATTCTTAAAACTAACCAATTTGAAAAAAAATCTGCCCATCTCTTAAAACTAAAAAATATGAAGTGCCCACCCCTTAAAACTAAAAAATTTTTTCAAAAAACTCTCAAAACAAAAAACAAACGTTTGCACACCCCTTAAAACTGAAAAATTAAAAAAAAACTTCTGCCCATCTCTTAAAACTAAAAAAGATGAGGTGCCCACCCCTCAGAATTTTAAAATTCCATCAAAAACCACTACCAAATAACCACTAACAAATTTGAAAAAAAATCTGCCAATCTCTTAAAACTAAAAAATATGAAGTGCCCACCCCTTAAACCTAAACAATTCCATCAAAAAAACTCTTAAAACAAAAAAACAAACGTTTGCCCACCCCTTAAAACTAAAAAATATGAAACGCTTACCTCTAAAACAAAAAAATTCATTAAAAAACGTTTGCCCACCGCTTAAAACAAAAAAATTTAAAAAAAACTTCTGCCCATCTTTTAAAACTGAAAAAGATGAGGTGCCCACCCCTTAGAATTTTAAAATTCCATCAAAAACCACTACCAAATAAAAAAAAATCCTTAAAACTAAAAAATTTGAAGAAAAAATTTGCCTATCTCTTAAAACTAAAAAATATGAAGTGCCCACCCCTTAAATCTAAACAATTCCATCAAAAAACTCTTAAAACGAAAAAACAAACATTTGCAGTTAGGCTTCTATATACTCTCACTCGTACATATGTCGGAACGGGCCGGATCGGACGACTATATCATATAGCTGCCAGAGGAACGATCCGAAAAAATTTTCAAAAAACAATTATAACTTTGTCAGTTTTCAACCAATTTTCACCAAATTTGATATTTGCCCATTTAGTAATTTTTCCGAATTTCGGTTTTAATTTTATGAAAATCGGCGGACTATATCCTATAGCTTCCATAGGAACAATCAGGAAAATAAAAGAAAAAACCACGACTTTGTCAGTTTTCAACATATTTTCACCAAATTTGATAGTTACCCATATTTTAGTATTCCTGAATTTCGATTTTAATTTCATGAAAATCGGCTGACTATACCCTATAGCTTCCATAGGAACAATCAGGAAAATAAAAGAAAAAACCATAACTTTGTCAGATTTCAACATATTTTCACCAAATTTGATATTTAGCCATATTTTAGTATTTCTGAATTTTGATTTTAATTTCATGAAAATCGGCTGACTATATCCTATAGCTTCCATAGGAACAATCAGGAAAATAATAAAACCATAGCTTTGCCGTGTTTCAAACCATTGCCATCAAATTTGAGATTTGGCAACAAATTGTTATTTCAGAATTTCGTTTTTAATTTTTTGTTTAAACTCTGCAAGGGTATACAAACTTCGGTGAGCCGAAGTTAGCTTCCTTTCTTGTTTTTATTTAATTTTAGTTTATTTTATTTTAACACAAAACTTCATAATAAATGGTTCAAAACAAATACAAAATGACAAACAAAAGAAGCAATAACTAACAACACAAAACTTAAAAATACTTCACAGCTTAAAACTAAATAGCTTAAAAATAAATAAATAATTAATTTGTCCGCGTATATATAATAAAATGAAGTGACATCCTTTCCTTAAGCGAAGTAAGTTTCCGCCATTGCCTGCACATATCGTTGTGAATTTCCCAAGATCCTGTTATTCTGCGACAATAGGGAATATAATGGCCGATCCCACCACCTGAAGTTGGAATGAATTCTATGGCACCACTTAGAATATATGCTCTTCCTTGGATTAAAATTTCAGGTGGTAATTCCAGTAATGTGCCCGAATGATCAATTCGATAAAATGTGTCCATCGCAAATTCAATGTCAATAATGACATGTGGTCCAGGCTCTCTTTCAAGGCTCTGTCGACCACCGCAATCCTTGCATATTTCTTCAGTCTTCTCAAAGGAAATTTTTACAAAGGATAGCAGGACATCGTTAAAGCCGAGTTGTTCCATATTTTCGACATATTCAAGTTCCAGCCGATGGTGGAAAGATCCTTTATTTTTACAATCCTTTCTATCGCTATTTTTATGGGATTGGCCATTTGACAAACTAGGTATTCCATTTAATAGTTGGTCAATCAATGTCCCTATATTCGCCTGACATTCTACCATCTGGTGTTTTTCTTCAAAAAAAAACGTATCATAACCAGTCCTCTGTCCCTGTAGACCCTTGATGAAACTACCTCGACGGCATACTTTTGAACCAATGCTATTGTTGGTTTGTCCGAGTAATTATCCAATTGGGTTTTATAATATAAATTGTCCATATATGCGGTCGTTAAAATCTCCACCAGTGAATCGAACGGGCAAGTATTTTTAAATTGTAGCAGTTGTTTTCCTATTAAGACTGGTCCCGTTGCACCGCCATTATATAAAATTTCGTCCCTTTTCCGTCGATGAGGTCGATTATAAATCAATTCGACATTAGGGCATTTCTTTAAATACTTTCCCCTTGGTTTCGCTGTAGTTCCTTTATCCATTTCCTTATTTGGTTTCTTCTCCACTGTCTGGGAAATATTTTCATTTCCATCGTCTTCTTCGACATAAAATTCAGTGGGCCTTATTGTATTTTTCTTTACCTTCCAGTTTTCTTCTTAAAAAAAAGGTATTCCACTTCGCTTTCATCAAGGATTTTCTCTCGGCTCCTTTTCTTTATTGTATTTTCCTTAATGAAAGAGGGAATTTTTAAGGTTTTGCGCTTCATCGCTGCACTTTCCAATTTGCAGGAAGCTTCTATACAGCGAATACGTTGAACCACAAATTTATCTGCTCGGACTGGTCGGTGGAATATGCTCATATCGGTGTTTTTTAAATCCTTGAAGTATGCTTCCACCAGTGCCGAAGATCCGACATCATAATTAGAGCAGAATTTTTCCTTCATCACGTTAGTCCATAAAACAAAATATCGGCACAATTTAAAGAGATGTGTCATTAGCTCTGGCAAATAATATGGGTTCGGTCGGCAGTCTACTGAATTGCATTTGGACACTTCAACTTCTGCTGAGTACTGAATATTGGAGATGAAATCCGATATATCCTCGTCGATTTCATCATTTTCCTCTAGTAAATATTCAATTTGGTTATTTTCTTCCAGAGCAGAGTCCGTCACTAGAAATGTTTTCGAAGCAAGTGGACATATATTTATTTAGGCGGCATTCATTGAAGCTCAAGCTAACTCCATTTAATAAAGCCAAAGAAAAATCGGATACGACCTCCAGTGGAAAATGTCCTGAGTTGGATATAAATCTGCTTAGCCAGAATTGTATGCTGGCAGTATCATGCTTGGCCGATAGCATTTGGAATACGGGAAGTATGCTGTCGTCCCCCTCCATTACAATTTGATATAGGAAAACGTAACTCCTGTCTCCGTTCGGTTTCACTATAGGCACCACAACACTTCCAGTAGCGTTGACTGAAATTTTTCTGACGTGTTTTATCTTTGATGTATACGTTTTCATTTGGGCTCCTGTACAGTAGATGCAGAAAAATTCATCCAATCCTATATCTAGGATGCATCCAACCAATTCCCCCTCATATTTTTTGAGGTATAAAGATGTGATTGGATCACATTCCTTAGTGATTCCAAGGTGACTGTTTGTTGCCTCTTCTCGGAGTTTGCGGTTTCACCATAACGCTGCTTTTTTTAAAAGTAATTCTTTTCCGATTTCTATCCGTCTGGATCCTGTGCAACGCCGTTTTTTATTATGTGGAATACCGCGTGTGTCTGGAACGGAAATAGATATGGAGATGCCGCTTTGCTCATCAGGTTCCACAAAGCAATGCCCTTTTAAAATTGAGCTGCATTCATAGCAAGTTCCTTCAATTCGCAGCCAGATATTATCCACTGTGTCGGAAAGTTTTGCCTTTTTAAAGCTGAAGGCACATGGAAGAGGAACTTTTTCGTACACCAACATTGCAATGGTATCCGTCCAGTTGGGTTGTAAGTATCTTTTGGATCTTAGTTCCTTTTTTGTATCCATTTTAGGTGCAATTTAATTCCACAGTCCTTCGTCCAGCTCTAGGTTAAAATATAGAATGGGGAGCGGTCCATTTTTAGATGATTGAGCGATCTGGAACTCCGGGTCATCTTCAGGGGCTGTGACATTTAATGTGGAGTTTGTGGTTATATTAGCAGTGGTATCCAGCTGCTGTATTCCACATCTTTCTCTCACCACAGTTATTAAATCATTCCGATTTACCCTGGCATAGAAAGGTATTTGCGCTCATCCTTCCTTGCAAACATTTGCTCCCTTCCATCCATACGTTGTCGGTTCTCGACTTTATAGCTCCAGATTCCATAAATATACCTATGCTGCAGAGTACATCCACTAAGTTGGGAAAAACAATTTTCGGCTTGGAATGCATCGTTTAGTCACTTCACTTTACTTTACTTCACAATTACTAAACAACTTAAAAGTACTTAAAATTAAAAATATTAAGACTCAAAAAGGCTTATAAAATATAAAAAGTTAATTTTCTTAAATCAAAATTATATATAATTTTTTTATATTTTTTTATTGACTTTTTTAGATTAAAAATAATAAACAAACGTAAACGTAAAGTTTATTAAAATTTGGCAAAAATCACAAAAATGCTGAAAATATATAAAAAATTAATTTTCTTAAATCAAAATTATATCTATTTTTTATATGTTTTTATTGACTGTTTTAGATTAAAAATAATAAACAAAACGTAAACATAAACTTTATTAAAAAAAATAAATGCTAAAAATACTTTATTCTTATAATAAATGTTTAAGAATAGATAAAGACTTACAGTTTCCACGGAAATGGGGTGTTGTGATTCCAGTTTATTACATTTAATTTTAAACACAATCACAACACTGATGACACGGCACGAAATTCTAATATGGTCAATTAAAAAAATGTTACTCAAAACAAAAAACAATTGTAAATTTTGCAAGTCTTTAAAAGGACTCTAAACAAAATTCACACGGATATACAACAATTACAAAGACACAAATTAACTTAGAAGTTCGTGCAATGCCACTTCACTTAAATTCTTAAGAAATAAAGGAATAGTCACAGCAGAGATAACACGGCACGAAATTCTAAAATGGTCAATTAAAAAAATATTACTCAAAACAAAAAACACTTGAAAATTTTGCAAGTCTTTAAAAAGACTCTCAACAAAATTCACAAGGATATACAACAATTACAAAGACACACATTAACTTAGAAGTTCGTGCTATGCCACTTTTATATACGATTACTGTAACTGTTTTAGCACTGGTAAACGTATTTAAAATCGCGCACAACTTTTCACTTCACTTTGTCACAGAAAAACAGACTAGAAATAAGTCTATTATGGATGACTTTTTTATATCCAATATGAGACTCGAGGAGGAGATCGATTTTCAAATGAGGACAAGTGTTTCAGGTTACAAATTGTGTGGGTTGCGGAAAATACGTATTGTAAAATTACTAAATATGGCTAAATAACAAATTAACCCTTTCGCGCAGGTATAAATAAGAACCATAAAAAATAAGTAAAAAAAAACAGGTCAAGAAATGATTAAAATTCCTTCCTGACCAACCATAAAAAATAAGTAAAAAACAGGTTCGAAAATGAGTAAAATTCCTACCTGCCCAAAATCTATATTCAAAAATAAAACGATTGCATTTTCCGTTTATGCATTTTTTCCACAAAACAGGTCAAATAATTTCGGATAAGTACAAGTTAACTGTGGTCAGCCAGACCAGAGTCGTTGACCATAGTCGACGTAATATCCATGCTCCGGCCAAACTTCTGACCAAGCAATGGGCCGGATGCTCGGCAAACACTGCATATTTGCGTGGCCACTGTGAGCTTTGTTAGCTATAAGTTTATTCCATATATTTAGTTCTGATTTTTCATTCATTGAATAAAGAGCCATCGCTCGTAAAATTAACTCCGACAATCTGTCGTTAAGCCTTTATTATTATCACCTATCTGAGTCCCTAGGCCAGAAGGTAAAAGGAGGACAGTCATCCTCCCAACCTAATCTCCCTAATCATCATTGGGAAATCTACGGCCAGCCGGCCAGAAGCAATCGTGACTGACGCCCGCTCCCCCTGTGTTTATCTACAACTGCGAGGGATCTGCCAGACGACCATAGTTCGGACCAGTGTTAAAATATTAAATATACAAATAAACCAGTCTGAAGAGTGTTTTTCAAAAATCTCAATATTGAATGTGACGACTAACAAGGGTTTGGTGTTTAATTCTTTTATTTTGTCCGGTGGAGAAGACTTACCCGACACCCCATTGTGTAATAAATAAATATTATAATATTATCACATGTTTTCACTGCGAAAAAATTTAATTAACATAATAATCCGCCGCAAATACGGCGTATAAAAAAATTAATTTGATTTAATTCGCTCACAGTTCGTGTTACGGCGCATTGCTATTTCGCCGAGCAGTTAAATTTTTTTCGCATTGTGTACCCAACAGACATTATATGCTGTTACACTACAATTATTTTTGGTGAGGCAATTAACATATTGCGGAGGCTAAATATCAGAGCCGAGGCTCTCACAATTTAATATACCAGATTTTAATTTTATTCGGCTTTTATTATTTATAAAATAAATATTAAAATACATCTTTGTGTGCAGACATTTAATTCAGTTTTGTATATCGCTTCCCTCGAGTAGAAATTCTTGGTATTAGCTTCGCAGTCCAATTTTTACTTTGTATTTTTCATTGTCCCCACTCCACTGCTGTAAACCCGATACGGCCGCGCATGCATTTGTATTTCAATTATTTATTCTTCGCTTCTTTGTTTATAGTGGCGGAAGCTCAGCTCCTGCATACCCCTCACATTGCCGCTGTTCAGCGAGGCGACGGCTTGGCTCGAACAGCTTAATACATCGTTGCTAAGGCGGCCGCTACAACCCCGCACACCCCTGGCCGTGCCAGCGGCCCCCATGGACAAAATAGCCTAAGCGGGCATTCCTTTACCAGTGCAAATTAAAATTGTCGCATATGAGCTCGCCGTTCCTACAGTATAGGGAAAAGAATCAATCCGATAGCGACTCAGAGTCTGATTGTCGAGGGCCTCAGCGCGCTTCAACTCCAATACGGACACCCGCTAACCCCCCTCCAGTAAAGACCATGGACCCCGAACAGCTTAAAGCTGTCTTACAGGCCGCCATCACCCATGCCCTAACAGAGGCGGCATCCGGCGAAGCCATGCGTAGAAAGGAGGGATTACGCCAAACCATAGATCGATTGGCCGCTCAGGTGGCCGCGGTGCAGGTCACACTCGCACAGGCGGCAATCCCTGTTATTAAAACATACGAACCCATCACCATAGAAGGCGATGTTCAATGTAATGAACCGCTGGACGCGGTGAAATGCCTGCCCGAATTTACGGGAGCACAGGAGACATACGTCTCTTGGCGACAGGCGGCAACAGCCGCTTATTTTATTTTTAAAAATTATGTAAATAGCTCCCGCCACTACCAAGCGGTAGTAATTATTAGAAGTAAAATCCGAGGCCCTGCCGATGCGGTGCTATCCTCGTTTGGCACCATACTGAATTTCGATGCGATCATAGACCACCTCGATTTTACATATAGTGACAAGCGCCAGATACACGTCATCGAGCAGGAGATGGGCACCCTCAGACAGGGAAGCCTCACATTACTGCAATACTATGACGAGGTCGAGAAGAAGCTCACCTTGCTCACTAACAAGGCCACCATGTCGTACGATGCGTCGGCGGCAAGAATCTTATGTGACAAATTTCGGGATGATGCGCTCCGTATATTTATTTCGGGTCTCAAGCGCAGTCTCTCCGATGTCCTCTTCTCGGCGAAGCCGAAGGACATGCCAACTGCGTTGGCACTAGCTCAGGAAGTGGAGTCAAACCACGAGAGGTACACCTTCGCAACATCGTTTGCAAAAAGCCTGGAGGATAGGGATAGGAAGCAATTCTCAAAGGCGCAAGAACGCCAACAAACGCCCTACCAGGCGCAATCCCAAGTAAGTGGGGGCAAAAACCCACACTTTACTAAACAGGCTAGGGCTCAGGTGCACTCGGCTCCGCATAACGACAGGCGTCGTGAGAGCACACCAGAACCCATGGAGGTTGACCCGTCTATATCCAGGTTGAGGCAACCCACTCAGGCCGCCCACTCCGGTCGTTCAGGCCCTCACAAGAGACAGAGGGTTAATCACATCAATCAGAGCGTAGATCAGGCCGAAGGCGCGTACGCAACCGCAGCGTCCAGCGGGGCGGCCAAAGTCGACGACGACGCCATTTCGGAATACGATTTAGAAGTGATTCATTTTATAGAGGAAAATCCCTGCTGCCCGTCATCAGACGAAGAGTAGCGGGGAAAGAAATGAAGTTCCTCATCGACACGCGTGCGTCAAAAAATTTCATCCGGCCTCACAAAGGCTTACAAGGCGTTCGCCCATTCGATTCCCCATTCACTCCATGGTGTCACCACGATCACGGAAAAAATGCTTCGTGTCACTTTTTGATCTGAAGGCCACGTTCTTCATC
Source organism: Drosophila anomelani (assembly GCA_035045905.1). Lineage (NCBI taxonomy): Eukaryota > Metazoa > Arthropoda > Insecta > Diptera > Drosophilidae > Drosophila > Drosophila anomelani. The sequence goes on along the minus strand of JAWNOO010000029.1, from coordinate 916,094 downwards.
TTACCTGATTTGTCTTCCTTTGATGTGATCATTGGCCTCAACCTACTTAAACAGGCAGGGGCATCGCTTTGTCTGGCCTCCGGCCACCTCAGATGGGGCAATGGAGAAGAGAAAATTGATTTCCACCCATGCCCCGACGTCAATTTTACCGAAGTGGATTGCTCAGATGCGCCACCCTTAGTCAGAAACGCGTTCTTGGAAATGCTGAAGACTAGGAAGAGGGCTTTTGCAAACCCTAACGAGGCTTTGCCCTATAACACATCGGTGGTAGCTACCATCCGAACAGTTAGTGAGGAGCCCATATACACAAAATTATACCCCTACCCAATGGGGGCGGCGGACTTCGTCAACCAAGAGATTGAAGATCTGCTTAAAAACGGGATAATTCAGAAGTCGGTATCCCCTTACAACAACCCGATATGGGTTGTGGATAAAAAAGGGAACGATGAACATGGCAACCGGAAAATGATACTATTTATCGACTTCCGCAAGCTAAACGAAAGAACAGTGTCCAACAAATACCCCATGCCAAATATTAACATTATACTGGGCAACCTAGGTAATGCGAAGTATTTCTCCACGCTGGACCTCAAGTCTGGCTATCACCAAATCATTCTTGCAGAATGCGACAGGGAAAAAACCTCTTTCTCTGTGAATGGGGGAAAATACGAATTTCGCAGACTACCGTTTGGCCTCAAAAATGCAGCCAGCATTTTTCAGAGGACAATCGATGACATCCTACGGGAACAAATCGGCAAGTTCTGCTATGTTTACGTTGACGACGTAATTATCTACTCAGAAGACGAAGACTCTCACATCAAGCACGTAGATTGGGTTCTAAAGAGCCTGCACGATGCGAAAATGAGGGTATCGGTAGAAAAGTCCAGCTTTTTTAAGAAAAGGGTGAGCTTCCTTGGGTTTATAGTCACTTGTAACGGTGCCACAACAGACCCAGAAAAGGTTAAGGCTATAAAAGAATTTCCGGAACCCAAAAGTGTTTTTGAGGTACGGTCATTTCTAGGCCTAGCCAGCTACTACCGATGTTTTATTAAGGACTTTGCGGCAATAGCAAGGCCTATATCAGACATCCTAAAAGGGAAAAACGGAACAGTTAGTAGACACAGGTCACGAAACATTCCAGTTCAGTTCTCTGAGTCGCAGCAACAAGCGTTCCAGAAACTACGAAACATCTTGGCATCCGACGACGTGATGCTAAGGTACCCCGACTACAAAAAGGCATTTGATCTAACGACAGATGCCTCGGCCCATGGCATTGGCGCAGTATTGTCCCAAGAGGGACGCCCAATAACAATGATCTCAAGGACATTGAAAGACAGGGAGGTTAACTACGCCACCAACGAGAGGGAACTCTTAGCCATAGTCTGGGCTTTGGCCAAGCTACGGCATTACCTGTATGCGGTTAAAGACATCAACATCTTTACCGACCACCAGCCGCTAACCTTTGCAGTATCGGAATCCAATCCGAATGCAAAGATTAAAAGGTGGAAAGCGCGCATTGATGAATCAGGGGCGCGTATTTTCTACAAACCCGGCAAGGAAAACTTAGTCGCCGATGCATTGTCACGTCAACAAATTAACGTCATGGAGGAGCAAGAAGCTCAATCGTGCGTAGCCACTGTTCATAGCGAGCTCTCCTTGACGCACACTATCGAAACGACGGATAAGCCCCTAAACTGCTTCCATAACCAGATAACTCTGGAGGAGGCACGCTTTCCGTTAAAGCGCAGCTTCGTCCTCTTTGGAAACAAAAGGCGGCATGCGATTAACTTCCCCTGCAAAGAGTCATTGATGGATGAACTCGCAGATGTAATCGTTCCGAAGGGCGTAAGCCCCATTCATTGTGACCTGCACACGCTGGCACTAATACAGGACGAATTGGTTCGGCGATTTCCAGCCACCAAATTTTGGCACTGCAAAAACCGTGTAACGGATATTTTTGCAGTCCCTGAGAGACGGGAAATTCTTACCGTAGAACACAATAGGGCCCACAGGTCGGCCCAAGAGAACGTTAAGCAGGTACTCTCCGAGTACTACTTTCCGAAGATGACCAAGTTGGCTACCGAAATCGTAGCAAACTGCAAAACATGCGCGAAAGCCAAATACGATAGGCACCCAAAAAAACATGAGCTAGGCGAGACTCCGATCCCCTCTCATATGGGAGAACTACTGCACATCGATATTTTTTCTACGGATAAAAAATATGAAGTGCCCACCCCTTAAAACTAAACAATTCCATCAAAAAACTCGTAAAACAAAAAAAACAAACGTTTGCCCACCCCTTAAAACTAAAAAATTAAAAAAAAACTTCTGCCCATCTCTTAAAACTAAAAAAGATGAGGCACCCACCCTTTAAAATTTTAAAATTCCATCGAAAAACACTAAAAAATAAAAAAAAATCCTTAAAACTAAACAATTTGAAAAAAACTTCTGCCCATCTCTTAAAACTAAAAAATATGAAGTGCCCACTCCTTAAAACTAAACAATTCCATAAAAAAAAATCTTAAAACAAAAAAAAAGAAACGTTTGCCCACCCCTTAAAACTAAAAAATTAAAAAAAAAAACGTCTGCCCATCTCTTAAAACTAAAAAGGATGAGGTGCCCACTCTTTGAAATTTTAAAACTCCATCGGGAAACACTAAAACAAAAAAAAAAAATCCCTAAAACTAAAAAATATGAAGTGCCCACCCCTTAAAACTAAACAATTCCGTCAAAAAACTCTTAAAACAAAAAAAAACAAACGTTTGCCTACCCCTTAAAACAAAAAAATTAAAAAAAAACTTCTGTCCATCTCTTAAAAATAAAAAAAATGAGGTGCCCACCCCTTAAAACTAAAAAATTTCATCAAAAACGTTTTGACCAACCCTTAAAACTAAAAAATATGTTGTGCCCACCTCTTAAAACTAAAAAAACATTACAATTAAAGTTCGTTTTATATTTACATTGATTTTTATTAATGTTAAAAATCATTAACAAGCTCCTTCTTAAACTAATTGAAATAAATCAAATTTAAGTTATTTTTATATAAACATTTATTTTTTTATCAGAAAAATATTTAATAGCACCTTCTTAAACTGAACAAAAACTATACAAATTAAGTTCATTGTATTTATACATTTATTCTTATTATACCCTTGCAGGGTATATTCGTTTCAGTCAAAAGTTTGCAACGCAGTGAAGGAAGCATCTCCGACCCTATAAAGCATATATATTCTAGATCAGGATCAACAGCCGAGTCGATCTCGCCATGTCCGTCTGTCCGTCTGTCCGTTTCTACGCAAACTAGTCCCTCAGTTTTAAAGCTATCTGAATGAAACTTTGCAGTTAGGTTTCTATATACTCTCACTCATACATATGTCGGAACGGGCCGGATCGGACGACTATATCATATAGCTGCCAGAGGAACGATCCTAAAAATTTTCAAAAAAAAATATATAACTTTGTCAGTTTTCAACCAATTTTCACCAAATTTGATATTTGCCTATTTAGTATTATTTCCGAATTTCGGTTTTAATTTCATAAAAATCGGCTGACTATATCCTATAGCTTCCATAGGACAATCAGGAAAATTATAACTTTGTCAGTTTTCAACCAATGTTCACCAAATTTGATATTTGCCCATTTAGTATTATTTCCGAATTTCGGGTTGAAACACGGCTAAGCTATGGTTTTTTTATTTTCCTGATTGTTCCTATGGAAGCTATAGGGTATAGTAAGCCGATTTTCATGAAATTAAAATCGAAATTCAGGAATACTAAAATATGGCTAAATATCAAATTTGGTGAAAATATGTTGAAAACTGACAAAGTTATGAATTTTTCTTTTATTTTCCTGATTGTTCCTATGGAAGCTAAAGGATATAGTCCGCCGATGTTCATGAAATTAAAACCGAAATTCGGAAATAATACTAAATGGGCAAATATCAAATTTGGTGAAAATTGGTTGAAAACTGACAAAGTTATAATTTTCCTGATTGTTCCTATGGAAGCTATAGGATATAGTCACCCGATTTTTATGAAATTAAAACAGAAATTCGGAAATAATACTAAATGGGCAAATATCAAATTTGGTGAAAATTGGTTGAAAACTGACAAAGTTATAATTGTTTTTTGAAAATTTTTCGGATCGTTCCTCTGGCAGCTATATGATATAGTCGTCCGATCCGGCCCGTTCCGACATATGTACGAGTGAGAGTATATAGAAGCCTAACTGCAATGTTTCATTCAGATAGCTTTAAAACTGAGGGACTAGTTTGCGTAGAAACGGACAGACGGACAGAAGGACAGATGGACAGACGGACAGACGGACATGGCGAGATCGACTCGGCTGTTGATCCTGATCTAGAATATATATACTTTATAGGGTCGGAGATGCCTCCTTCACTGCGTTGCAAACTTTTGACTGAAACTAATATACCCTTCTAGGGTATAATGACAAACAAAAGAAACGAACTTGAATGCAAAACAAATAACTAACAGTCAAGCTAAAAGTCAAGCTAACAGTCACGCTAACATGAAAGCTATTAAGCAAGCTAACATGAAAGCTAACAATTAAGCGTTTATTTATTGGTTCTGTAATCAAGTTCGTTGCCTAAGTCTTTTGTTTTGGTTTTTATTTATAAATATATTTTTATTTATTTAAAAAATCAGAAGCCCCTTCTTAAACTAAATAAAAAACTATACAAATTAAGTCGTATGTATTTATTAATATATTTTGATTTTCTTAAACGAAATAATAAACAAACTAAATTAAGTCCTAAACTTTTTTTATTTAATAATTAATTCATAACAAGAAAGGAAGCTAACTTCGGCTCACCGAAGTTTGTATACCCTAGCAGAGCTTAAACAAAAAATTAAAAACGAAATTCTGAAATAATAATTTGTTGCCAAATCTCAAATTTGATGGCAATGGTTTGAAACACGGCTAAGCTATGGTTTTTTTATTTTCCTGATTGTTCCTATGGAAGCTATAGGATATAGTCAGCCGATTTTCATGAAATTAAAATCAAAATTCAGAAATACTAAAATATGGCTAAATATCAAATTTGGTGAAAATATGTTGAAATCTGACAAAGTTATGGTTTTTTCTTTTATTTTCCTGATTGTTTCTATGGAAGCTATAGGGTATAGTCAGCCGATTTTCATGAAATTAAAATCGAAATTCAGGAATACTAAAATATGGGTAACTATCAAATTTGGTGAAAATATGTTGAAAACTGACAAAGTTATGAATTTTTCTTTTATTTTCCTGATTGTTCCTATGGAAGCTATAGAATATAGTCAGCCGATTTTCATGAAATTAAAATCAAAATTCAGGAATAATAAAATATGTCTGTCCGCCTGTCCGTTTCTACGCAAAGTAGTCCCTCAGTTTTAAAGCTATCTGAATGAAACTTTGCAGTTAGGCTTCTATATACTCTCACTCGTACATATGTCGGAACGGGCCGGATCGGACGACTATATCATATAGCTGCCAAAGGAACGATCCGAAAAATTTTCAAAAAACAATTATAACTTTGTCAGTTTTCAACCAATTTTCACCAAATTTGATATTTGCCCATTTAGTAATTTTTCCGAATTTCGGTTTTAATTTTATGAAAATCGGCGGACTATATCCTATAGCTTCCATAGGAACAATCAGGAAAATAAAAGAAAAAACCACGACTTTGTCAGTTTTCAACATATTTTCACCAAATTTGATAGTTACCCATATTTTAGTATTCCTGAATTTCGATTTTAATTTCATGAAAATCGGCTGACTATACCCTATAGCTTCCATAGGAACAATCAGGAAAATAAAAGAAAAAACCATAACTTTGTCAGATTTCAACATATTTTCACCAAATTTGATATTTAGCCATATTTTAGTATTTCTGAATTTTGATTTTAATTTCATGAAAATCGGCTGACTATATCCTATAGCTTCCATAGGAACAATCAGGAAAATAATAAAACCATAGCTTTGCCGTGTTTCAAACCATTGCCATCAAATTTGAGATTTGGCAACAAATTGTTATTTCAGAATTTCGTTTTTAATTTTTTGTTTAAACTCTGCAAGGGTATACAAACTTCGGTGAGCCGAAGTTAGCTTCCTTTCTTGTTTTTATTTAATTTTAGTTTATTTTATTTTAACACAAAACTTCATAATAAATGGTTCAAAACAAATACAAAATGACAAACAAAAGAAGCAATAACTAACAACACAAAACTTAAAAATACTTCACAGCTTAAAACTAAATAGCTTAAAAATAAATAAATAATTAATTTGTCCGCGTATATATAATAAAATGAAGTGACATCCTTTCCTTAAGCGAAGTAAGTTTCCGCCATTGCCTGCACATATCGTTGTGAATTTCCCAAGATCCTGTTATTCTGCGACAATAGGGAATATAATGGCCGATCCCACCACCTGAAGCTGGAATGAATTCTATGGCACCACTTAGAATATATGCTCTTCCTTGGATTAAAATTTCAGGTGGTAATTCCAGTAATGTGCCCGAATGATCAATTCGATAAAATGTGTCCATCGCAAATTCAATGTCAATAATGACATGTGGTCCAGGCTCTCTTTCAAGGCTCTGTCGACCACCGCAATCCTTGCATATTTCTTCAGTCTTCTCAAAGGAAATTTTTACAAAGGATAGCAGGACATCGTTAAAGCCGAGTTGTTCCATATTTTCGACATATTCAAGTTCCAGCCGATGGTGGAAAGATCCTTTATTTTTACAATCCTTTCTATCGCTATTTTTATGGGATTGGCCATTTGACAAACTAGGTATTCCATTTAATAGTTGGTCAATCAATGTCCCTATATTCGCCTGACATTCTACCATCTGGTGTTTATAAAATTTCGTCCCTTTTCCGTCGATGAGGTCGATTATAAATCAATTCGACATTAGGGCATTTCTTTAAATACTTTCCCCTTGGTTTCGCTGTAGTTCCTTTATCCATTTCCTTATTTGGTTTCTTCTCCACTGTCTGGGAAATATTTTCATTTCCATCGTCTTCTTCGACATAAAATTCAGTGGGCCTTATTGTATTATTCTTTACCTTCCAGTTTTCTTCTTAAAAAAAAGGTATTCCACTTCGCTTTCATCAAGGATTTTCTCTCGGCTCCTTTTCTTTATTGTATTTTCCTTAATGAAAGAGGGAATTTTTAAGGTTTTGCGCTTCATCGCTGCACTTTCCAATTTGCAGGAAGCTTCTATACAGCGAATACGTTGAACCACAAATTTATCTGCTCGGACTGGTCGGTGGAATATGCTCATATCGGTGTTTTTCAAATCCTTGAAGTATGCTTCCACCAGTGCCGAAGATCCGACATCATAATTAGAGCAGAATTTTTCCTTCATCACGTTAGTCCATAAAACAAAATATCGGCACAATTTAATGAGATGTGTCATTAGCTCTGGCAAATAATATGGGTTCGGTCGGCAGTCTACTGAATTGCATTTGGACACTTCAACTTCTGCTGAGTACTGAATATTGGAGATGAAATCCGATATATCCTCGTCGATTTCATCATTTTCCTCTAGTAAATATTCAATTTGGTTATTTTCTTCCAGAGCAGAGTCCGTCACTAGAAATGTTTTCGAAGCAAGTGGACATATATTTATTTAGGCGGCATTCATTGAAGCTCAAGCTAACTCCATTTAATAAAGCCAAAGAAAAATCGGATACGACCTCCAGTGGAAAATGTCCTGAGTTGGATATAAATCTGCTTAGCCAGAATTGTATGCTGGCAGTATCATGCTTGGCCGATAGCATTTGGAATACGGGAAGTATGCTGTCGTCCCCCTCCATTACAATTTGATATAGGAAAACGTAACTCCTGTCTCCGTTCGGTTTCACTATAGGCACCACAACACTTCCAGTAGCGTTGACTAGAATTTTTCTGACGTGTTTTATATTTGATGTATATGTTTTCATTTGGGCTCCTGTACAGTAGATGCAGAAATATTCATCCAATCCTATATCCAGGATGCATCCAACCAATTCCCCCCCATATTTTTATACCCGCTACCCATAGGGTAGAAGGGTATTATAACTTTGTGCCGGCAGGAAATGTATGTAACAGGTAGAAGGAAGCATTTCCGACCCTATAAAGTATATATATTCTTGATCAGGATCAACAGCCGAGTCGATCTAGCCATGTCCGTCTGTCTGTCTGTCTGTCTGTCTGTCTGTCTGTCTGTCTGTCTGTCTGTCCGTCTGTCCGTATGAAACACTGGATCTCAGAGACTATAAGAGATAGAGCTCTAATTTTTTTTCGACAGTATTTCTTCTGCTTGCACGCAGATCAAGTTTGTTTCAAATTTTTGCCACGCCCACTTCCGCCCCCGCAAATCATAAAAAAGCGTATTAAGCGTATAATTTTAAAGCTAGAGTCGCAAAAATCGGTGTTTATATTAAGAACTATAGTCTGTGTGATCCCTGAAAATTTGGTTGCGATCAGATAAAAATTGTCGAAGTTATTAAAGAAATAATTTTGTATGGCCACAAACGGCTGCTGGCAGCATGCCTCATTTGGTTGACCAATTAGACCAACTAAATATTCTTATCCGTTCTTGGTTGTGTTCGGAAAAGAATCTTATAAGATATTCGAGAAGCAATTTTAATAAATGGTAAAAATTATTAGCCGCTTAAATGCAATAATAACGCGTTTTTATACACATAGATACATGTGTATGTATTTTTGTATGCATGTGATTATATTACACTTGCATTTGCATTTGTCCGTTATGTTCAAAATTGTATTAACTGTTTTTTCTGGCGTCCTGACGGTTTTCTGGTTTAAGTAGGGGTAGCGGGTATCTCACAGTCGAGCTCACTCGACTGTAGCTTTCTTACTTGTTTGAGGTATAAAGATGTGATTGGATCACATTCCTTAGTGATTCCAAGGTGCCTGTTTGTTGCCTCTTCTCGGAGTTTGCGGTTTCTCCATAACGCTGCTTTTTTTAAAAGTAATTCTTTTCCGATCTCTATCCGCCTGGATCCTGTGCAACGCCGTTTTTTATTATGTGGAATACCGCGTGTGTCTGGAACGGAAATAGATATGGAGATGCCGCTTTGCTCATCAGGTTCCACAAAGCAATGCCCTTTTAAAATTGAGCTGCATTCATAGCAAGTTCCCTTAATTCGCAGCCAGATATTATCCACTGTGTCGGAAAGTTTTGCCTTTTTAAAGCTGAAGGCACATGGGAGAGGAACTTTTTCGTACACCAACATTGCAATGGTATCCGTCCAGTTGGGTTGCAAGTATCTTTTGAATCTTAGTTCCTTTTTTGTATCCATTTTAGGTGCAATTGAATTCCACAGTCCTTCGTCCAGCTCTAGGTTAAAATATAGAATGGGGAGCGGTCTATTTTTAGATGATTGAGCGATCTGGAACTCCGGGTCATCTTCAGGGGCTGTGATATTTAATGTGGAGTTTATGGTTATATTAGCAGTGGTATCCAGCTGCTGTATTCCACATCTTTCTCTCACCACAGTTATTGAATCATTCCGATTAACCCTGGCATAGAAAGGTATTTGCGCTCATCCTTCCTTGCAAACATTTGCTCCCTTCCATCCATACGTTGTCGGTTCTCGACTTTATAGCTCCAGATTCCATAAATATACCTATGCTGCAGAGTACATCCACTAAGTTGGGAAAAACAATTTTCGGCTTGGAATGCATCGTTTAGTCACTTCACTTTACTTTACTTCACAATTACTAAAAAACTTAAAAGTACTTAAAATTAAAAATATTAAGACTCAAAAAGGCTTATAAAATATAAAAAGTTAATTTTCTTAAATCAAAATTATATATAATTTTTTTATATATTTTTATTGACTTTTTTAGATTAAAAATAATAAACAAACGTAAACGTAAAGTTTATTAAAATTTGGCAAAAATCACAAAAATGCTGAAAATATATACAAAATTAATTTTCTTAAATCAAAATTATATCTATTTTTTATATGTTTTTATTGACTTTTTTAGATTAAAAATAATAAACAAAACGTAAACATAAACTTTATTAAAAAAAAATAAATGCTAAAAATACTTTATTCTTATAATAAATGTTTAAGAATAGATAAAGACTTACAGTTTCCACGGAAATGGGGTGTTGTGATTCCAGTTTATTACATTTAATTTTAAACCCAATCACAACACTGATGACACGGCACGAAATTCTAATATGGTCAATTAAAAAAATGTTACTCAAAACAAAAAACAATTGTAAATTTTGCAAGTCTTTAAAAAGACTCTAAACAAAATTCACAAGGATATACAACAATTACAAAGACACAAATTAACTTAGAAGTTCGTGCAATGCCACTTCACTTAAATTCTTAAGAAATAAAGGAATAGTCACAGCAGAGATAACACGGCACGAAATTCTAAAATGGTCAATTAAAAAAATATTACTCAAAACAAAAAACACTTGAAAATTTTGCAAGTCTTTAAAAAGACTCTAAACAAAATTCACAAGGATATACAACAATTACAAAGAAAATACGTATTGTAAAATCACTAAATATGGCTAAATAACAAATTAACCCTTTCGCGCAGGTATAAATAAGAACCATAAAAAATAAGTAAAAAAACAGGTCAAGAAATGATTAAAATTCCTTCCTGACCAACCATAAAAAATAAGTAAAAAACAGGTTCGAAAATGAGTAAAATTCCTACCTGCCCAAAATCTCTATTCAAAAATAAAACGATTGCATTTTCCGTTTATGCATTTTTTCCACAAAACAGGTCAAATAATTCCGGATAAGTACAAGTTAACTGTGGTCAGCCAGACCAGAGTCGTTGACCATAGTCGACGTAATATCCATGCTCCGGCCAAACTGCTGACCAAGCAATGGGCCGGATGCTCGTGCACAGACGGCAAACACTGCATATTTGCGTGGCCGCTGTGAGCTTTGTTAGCTATAAGTTTATTCCATATATTTAGTTCTGATTTTTCATACATTGAATAAAGAGCCATCGCTCGTAAAATTAACTCCGACAATCTGTCGTTAAGCCTTTATTATTATCACCTATCTGAGTCCCTAGGCCAGAAGGTAAAAGGAGGACAGTCATCCTCCCAACCTAATCTCCCTAATCATCATTGGGAAATCTACGGCCAGCCGGCCAGAAGCAATCGTGACTGACGCCCGCTCCCCCTGTGTTTATCTACAACTGCGAGGGATCTGCCAGACGACCAGTGAAGATTGCGTAATAAAAAACTAATTTACACATGCCGCAAATATCAGCCAGACACAGTGGCGAGCAAGCAGGTGCGTCTCTAAACTGATTCAATATTGTTGAAAACTCGAGATAGCAGTTTCTTATTTCTCCCGTCTGTCTGTCGCGAAATCTCATTCATTTCACCAAACGCGATCAAAAACGGTCTGGACAGACTTCCTGGCGCCACCCAAGAACAATAGGGAAAGATAGACAAAAAAAGTCAATTTTTTAGATGTTTGTGATTTCTCCCGCCTCTCCGGCGCCATCCAAAGACAACGTGAAACAAGTAAGAAAGCTACAGTCGAGTGAGCTCGACTGTGAGATACCCGCTACCCATACTTAAACCAGAAAAGCATCAGGACGCCAGAAAAACAATTAATACAATTTTGAACATAACGGACAAATGCAAATGCAAGTGTAATATAATCACATGCATACAAAAATACATACACATGTATCTATGTGTGTAAAAACGCGTCATTATTGCATTCAAGCGGCTAATAATTATTACCATTTATTAAAATTGCTTCTCGATTATCTTATAAGATTCTTTTCCGAACACAACCAAGAACGGATAAGAATATTTAGTTGGTCTAATTGGTCAACCAAATGAGGCATGCTGCCAGCAGCCGTTTGTGGCCATACAAAATTATTTCTTTAATAACTTCGACAATTTTTATCTGATCGCAACCAAATTTTCAGGGATCACACGGACTATAGTTCTTAATATACATACCGAAATTCGTAGATGGCGAAATCCTAGTATGGGAGAAGTTTGCTTACGTCACGCACACAGCAAACCTCTCAGAATATGGGCGTGTATTAGAGGAGACAACCAACATGATAGACATGTTTCCGCTATCCCATATGAAGAAGCTTCTGACCGTGGACACCGCCCACCTCCAGGACTTGTTAGAGTCATTGGGCGTTCATCACAGAGTAGCTAGGAGCTTGGATTTCTTAGGATCTATGCTGAAGGTTGTAGCAGGGACACCAGATGCCAGCGACTTAGAAAAAATCAGGTTTTCCGAAATGAAGTTAGCCGAGTCTAGCAATAGACAGATCCAAATTAACACCAAAACCCAAAATCAAATTAACCAACTTACCTCTACCGTCAGTTCAATTTTGAGATCAGCCAAAACCTCACAAATAGACACTGGACACCTATATGAAACACTGCTTGCTAGAAACCGCATATTGATGGCGGAATTACAAAATGTAATGCTTGCAATAACTCTAGCCAGGATTAACATTGTTAGTCCGAACATTTTAGATCACGAAGACTTAAAAACAGTTTGGCTTGAGGAACCCACCGACACACCAATAGGAGATCTTTTGTCCGTCTCGTCTGTAAAGATGTAAAGTCCCGTAACATTTTACACTTTATCATTAAATTCCCCAAAATTAAATTAGCCTGCAAGAAGATCACTATTTTCCCAGTTGCCCATGGTGGAACGATGTTGCAGATCATAGACAATGTCATAGCCGAATGCAGCGGAGGAATTTACGCCATCAAAAACTGCTCCGAATCACCGAGAGCCACATTCTGCCGCCTAGCTTCAGAGAGTTCGTGCGCCAAAGAACTGCACGCCGGTGGGGTAGCACACTGCCGAGTACAAGAGAGTGACCTGCATCCGATAACCTACGTAGACGTAGGAATTATTATCATCAACGATAGGTCGGCCAAAGTGCGAGTGGACAACGGCACAGAAACCTGGACTCATGGCACACACCTCATAACCTTAGACAAACAGGCCACTATAAATGAAACACTCTTCATCAACCACAATAACACCCAGAAGAGAGCTCCAGGGACAGCAAGTCTTCCGTTATTGAACATCACCGCCACCCAAGATGTCTTCAGCCTCCCGTATCTTCACCGTCTGAGTGAACGAAACTTGGAGTTCATCAAGGAGTTCAGAGAAGAGATTGACAACCACCGAACACGTCTCGCAGCAACTATTGCAGGAGCAATATGCTGCGCACTTATCTGCATCGGGCTCATTTTTAGGCGTTTCACTAAGGCAAGAAAGTCCGCAGGTCAAATTAGGCAGATTATCTCTGAATTACAGACGGCCGAGGGCGGCCTTGACTTAGAAGGGGGAGTAGTTAACTGTGGTCAGCCAGACCATAGTCGACGTAATATCCATGCTCCGGCCAAACTGCTGACCAAGCAATGGGCCGGATGCTCGTGCACAGACGGCAAACACTGCATATTTGCGTGGCCGCTGTGAGCTTTGTTAGCTATAAGTTTATTCCATATATTTAGTTCTGATTTTTCATACATTGAATAAAGAGCCATCGCTCGTAAAATTAACTCCGACAATCTGTCGTTAAGCCTTTATTATTATCACCTATCTGAGTCCCTAGGCCAGAAGGTAAAAGGAGGACAGTCATCCTCCCAACCTAATCTCCCTAATCATCATTGGGAAATCTACGGCCAGCCGGCCAGAAGCAATCGTGACTGACGCCCGCTCCCCCTGTGTTTATCTACAACTGCGAGGGATCTGCCAGACGACCAGTGAAGATTGCGTAATAAAAAACTAATTTACACATGCCGCAAATATCAGCCAGACACAGTGGCGAGCAAGCAGGTGCGTCTCTAAACTGATTCTATATTGTTGAAAACTCGAGATAGCAGTTTCTTATTTCTCCCGTCTGTCTGTCGCGAAATCTCATTCATTTCACCAAACGCGATCAAAAACGGTCTGGACAGACTTCCTGGCGCCACCCAAGAACAATAGGGAAAGATAGACAAAAAAAGTCAATTTTTTAGAAGTTTGTGATTTCTCCCGCCTCTCCGGCGCCATCCAAAGACAACGTGAAACAAGTAAGAAAGCTACAGTCGAGTGAGCTCGACTGTGAGATACCCGCTACCCATACTTAAACCAGAAAAGCATCAGGACGCCAGAAAAAACAATTAATACAATTTTGAACATAACGGACAAATGCAAATGCAAGTGTAATATAATCGCATGCATACAAAAATACACACACATGTATCTATGTGTGTAAAAACGCGTCATTATTGCATTCAAGCGGCTAATAATTATTACCATTTAATAAAATTGCTTCTCGATTATCTTATAAGATTCTTTTCCGAACAAAACCAAGAATGGATAAGAATATTTAGTTGGTCTAATTGGTCAACCATATGAGGCATGCTGCCAGCAGCCGTTTGTGGCCATACAAAATTATTTCTTTAATAACTTCGACAATTTTTATCTGATCGCAACCAAATTTTCAGGGATCACACGGACTATAGTTCTTAATATACATACCGAAATTCGGGACTCTAGCTTTAAAATACGTTTAATACCCTTTTTTATGATTTGCGGGGGCGGAAGTGGGCGTGGTAAAAATTTGAAACAAACTTGTTCTGCGTGCAAGCAAAACAAATACAAAAAAAATAGAGCTCTATCTCTTATAGTCTCTGAGATCCAGTGTTTCATACGGACAGACGGACAGACAGACAGACAGACAGACAGACAGACGGACATGGCTAGATCGACTCGGCTGTTGATCCTGATCAAGAATATATATACTTTATAGGGTCGGAAATGCTTCCTTCTACCTGTTACATACATTTCCTGCCGGCACAAAGTTATAATACCCTTCTACCCTATGGGTAGCGGGTATAAAAAAAGGCACCACTGTCGCAAAGCTTAAAGCTCGGCGGCAAGCTGTTAGCTGTTTTCTGTGTACATATGTACTCTCATGGACAATATAATAGGTGTGTTATTTTTTTTTCGATTTTAATTTGTTATTTCTCAGCCACCTCTTGTCCAATCTTAACAAATCAAAGCTTTTTGGAAACGTTTATTAATTGTCTTTAAACAAAAAGTAAAAAAAGTTTCACAAAGTCCTTCATATTCAATTAAATTAAATATATCCTTAAAATCGACATTTTTAGCTGGTCATAATAATAGGTGTGCAAAGAGAAATCTTTAAATTAAATCTATATTTCACTATTTTTTGTTATGTTTTATATTAAACAAAGTATCTGGCAGCTAATAGCCGCTATATCCGCCATTTTTGCCAGGATTTTCTCTATTCGTCTTGCCCTGGAGGATATTAACTTGGGAAACGTTCCAATTGGAATATTATACCATTGGACAATATCCTTTTATTTCGGCAGAAATTCTTTCTTACCTCTCCTTTAAGGTCACCCCAGAGATTCTGGGTAGGATTGAGGTCCGAGGATTGAATTGGCCACCCAATAACATGCACATTTTGCTCTCGAACCCAATCCTTTACTACAAACTTGTTCTGCGTGCAAGCAAAACAAATACAAAAAAAATAGAGCTCTATCTCTTATAGTCTCTGAGATCCAGTGTTTCATACGGACAGACAGACAGACAGACAGACAGACAGACAGACGGACATGGCTAGATCGACTCGGCTGTTGATCCTGATCAAGAATATATATACTTTATAGGGTCGGAAATGCTTCCTTCTACCTGTTACATACATTTCCAGCCGGCACAAAGTTATAATACCTTTCTACCCTATGGGTAGCGGGTATAAAAAAAGGCATCACTGTCGCAAAGCTTAAAGCTCGGCGGCAAGCTGTTAGCTGTTTTCTGTGTACATATGTACTCTCATGGACAATATAATAGGTGTGTTATTTTTTTTCGATTTTAATTTGTTATTTCTCAGCCACCTCTTGTCCAATCTTAACAAATCAAAGCATTTTGGAAACGTTTATTAATTGTCTTTAAACAAAAAGTAAAAAAAGTTTCACAAAGTCCTTCATATTCAATTAAATTAAATATATCCTTAAAATCGACATTTTTAGCTGGTCATAATAATAGGTGTGCAAAGAGAAATCTTTAAATTAAATCTATATTTCACTATTTTTATACCCTTGCAGGGTTTCAGTCAAAAGTTTGCAACGCAGTGAAGGAGGCATCTCGGACCCTATAAAGTATATATATTCTTGATCAGGATCAACAGCCGAGTCGATCTAGCCATGTCCGTCTGTCGGTCCGTCCGTCTGTCCGTTTCTACGCAAACTAGTCCCTCAGTTTTAAAGCTATCTGAATGAAACTTTGCAGTTAGGCTTCTATATACTCTCACTCGTACATATGTACGAGACGTACGGGACGGATCGGACGACTATATCATATAGCTGCCATAGGAACAATCGGAAAAATCTACGAAAAAAAAATTATAACTTTGTCAGTTTTCAACCAATTTTCAATTTCAAATTTGATATTTGCCCATTTAGTATTATTTCCGAATTTCGGTTTTAATTTCATGAAAATCGGCTGACTATATCCTATAGCTTCCATAGGAACAATCAGGAAAATAAAAGAAAAAACCATAACTTTGTCAGTTTTCAACATATTTTCACCAAATTTGATATTTAGCCATATTTAAGTATTTCTGAATTTTTATTTTAATTTCATGAAAATCGGCTGACTATATCCTATAGCTTCCATAGGAACAATCAGGAAAATAAAAGAAAAATTCATAACTTTGTCAGTTTTCAACATATTTTCACCAAATTTGATAGTTACCCATATTTTAGTATTCCTGAATTTCGATTTTAATTTCATGAAAATCGGCTGACTATATCCTATAGCTTCCATAGGAACAATCAGGAAAATAAAAAAAAACATAGCTTAGCCGTGTTTCAAACCATTGCCATTAAATTTGAGATTTGTTATAGTGTAGTGTCAGTCTGACTCATCGTAAATTCGGAATAATGGACAGATTCGTATACAAAGATCTATTGGAGACGGTGATGCTACTATATGCCGATGATAATATGCCACTTTTATGAAAGTTCCAGCAGGATAACGACCCAAAACCCGCCTCTCGCGTAGTAAAGGATTGGGTTCGAGAGCAAAATGTGCATGTTATTGGGTGGCCAATTCAATCCTCGGACCTCAATCCTACCCAGAATCTCTGGGGTGACCTTAAAGGAGAGGTAAGAAAGAATTTCTGCCGAAATAAAAGGATATTGTCCAATGGTATAATATTCCAATTGGAACGTTTCCCAAGTTAATATCCTCCAGGGCAAGACGAATAGAGAAAATCCTGGCAAAAATGGCGGATATAGCGGCTATTAGCTGCCAGATACTTTGTTTAATATAAAACATAACAAAAAATAGAGAAATATAGATTTAATTTAAAGATTTCTCTTTGCACACCTATTTTTATGACCAGCTAAAAATGTCGATTTTAAGGATATATTTAATTTAATTGAATATGAAGGACTTTGTGAAACTTTTTTTACTTTTTGTTTAAAGACAATTAATAAACGTTTCCAAAAAGCTTTGATTTGTTAAGATTGGACAAGAGGTGGCTGAGAAATAACAAATTAAAATCGAAAAAAATAACACACCTATTATATTGTCCATGAGTGTACATTAAAACAAAAGAAAGCTTGCCGCCAGAGAGTCTGCAGAAATCACATAATTCGCTAGAAAAGTCGAAAAGTTGTGCCTTTGGTGCCTTTTTCACGTTGTCTTTGGGTGGCGCCGGAGAGGCGGGAGAAATCACAAACTGCTAAAAAATTGACTTAGCAACCGCCTTTTTTGCCTATCTTTCCCTATTGTTCTTGGGTGGCGCCAGGAAGTCTGTCCAGACCGTTTTTGATCGCGTTAGGTGAAATGAATGAGATTTGGCGACAGACAGACGGGAGAAATAAAAAACTGCTATCTCGAGTTTTCAACAATATTGAATCAGTTTAGAGACGCACCTGCTTGCTCGCCACTGTGTCTGGCTGATATTTGCGACATGTGTACTTATCCTGAATTATTTGACCTGTTTTGTGGAAAAAATGCATAAACGGAAAATGCAATCGTTTTATTTTTGAATAGAGATTTTGGGCAGGTAGGAATTTTACTTATTTCCGAAACTGTTTTTATACCCTTGCAGGGTATATTAGTTTCAGTCAAAAGTTTGCAACGCAGTGAAGGAAGCATCTCCGACCCTATAAAGTATATATACTCTAGATCAGGATCAACAGCCGAGTCGATCTAGCCATGTCCGTCTGTCCGTCTGTCCGTTTCTACGCAAACTAGTCCATCAGTTTTAAAGCTATCGGAATGAAACTTTTGCAGTTAGGCTTCTATATACTCTCACTCGTACATATGTCGGAACGGGCCGGATCGGACGACTATATCATATAGCTGCCAGAGGAACGATCCGAAAAGTTTTCAAAAAACAATTATAACTTTGTCAGTTTTCTACCAATTTTCACCAAATTATTTATTTGCCCATTTAGTAATTTTTCCGAATTTCAGTTTTAATTTCATGAAAATCGGCTGACTATATCCTATAGCTTCCATAGGAACAATCAGGAAAATAAAAGGAAAAACCACAACTTTGTCAGTTTTCAACATATTTTCACCAAATTTGATAGTTACCCATATTTTAGTATTCCTGAATTTCGATTTTAATTTCATGAAAATCGGCTGACTATACCCTATAGCTTCCATAGGAACAATCAGGAAAATAAAAGAAAAAACCATAACTTTGTCAGATTTCAACATATTTTCACCAAATTTGATATTTAGCCATATTTTAGTATTTCTGAATTTTGATTTTAATTTCATGAAAATCGGCTGACTTCCTATAGCTTCCATAGGAACTATCAGGAAAATTAAAAAAAACCATAGCTTAGCCGTGTTTCAAACCATTGCCATCAAATTTGAGATTTGGCAACAAATTATTATTTCAGAATTTCGTTTTTAATTTTTTGTTTAAACTCTGCAAGGGTATACAAACTTCGGTGAGCCGAAGATAGCTTCCTTTCTTGTTTTTACTTATTTTTTATGGTGGGTCAGGAAGGAATTTGAATCATTTCTTAAACTGTTTTTTTTTACTTATTTTTTATGGTTCTTATTTATACCTGCGCGAAAGGGTCTTATTTAACCATATTTAGGGATTTTACAATACGTATTTTCCGCAACCTACACAATTTGTAACCTGAAACACTTGTCCTCATTTGAAAATCGATCATCCATAATAGGCTTATTTCATCCATAATAGACTTATTTCTAGTCTGTTTTTTCTGTGACAAAATGAAGTGAAAAGTTGTGCGGGATTTTAAATGCGTTTACCAGTGCTAAAACAGTTACAGTAATCGTTTATAAAAGTGTTGTAGCACGAACTTCTAAGTTAATGTGTGTCTTTGTAATTGTTGTATATCCTTGTGAATTTTGTTTAGAGTCTTTTCAAAGACTTGCAAAATTTTCAAGTGTTTTTTGTTTTGAGTAATATTTTTTTAATTGACCATTTTAGAATTTCGTGCCGTGTCATCAGTGTTGTGATTGGGTTTAAAATTAAATGTAATAAACTGGAATCACAACACCCCATTTCCGTGGAAACTGTAAGTCTTTATCTATTCTAAAACATTTATTATAAGAATAAAGTATTTTTAGCATTTATTTTTTTTAATAAAGTTTATGTTTACGTTTTGTTTATTATTTTTAATCTAAAAAAGTCAATAAAAACATATAAAAAATAGATATAATTTTGATTTAAGAAAATTAATTTTTTATATATTTTCAGCATTTTTGTGATTTTTGCCAAATTTTAATAAACTTTACGTTTACGTTTGTTTATTATTTTTAATCTAAAAAAGTCAATAAAAAAATATAAAAAAATTATATATAATTTTGATTTAAGAAAATTAACTTTTTATATTTTATAAGCCTTTTTGAGTCTTAATATTTTTAATTTTAAGTACTTTTAAGTTGTTTAGTAATTGTGAAGTAAAGTAAAGTGAAGTGACTAAACGATGCATTCCAAGCCGAAAATTGTTTTTCCCAACTTAGTGGATGTACTCTGCAGCATAGGTATATTTATGGAATCTGGAGCTATAAAGCCGAGAACCGACAACGTATGGATGGAAGGGAGCAAATGTTTGCAAGGAAGGATGAGCGCAAATACCTTTCTATGCCAGGGTTAATCGGAATGATTTAATAACTGTGGTGAGAGAAAGATGTAGAATACAGCAGCTGGATACCACTGCTAATATAACCACAAACTCCACATTAAATATCACAGCCCCTGAAGATGACCCGGAGTTCCAGATCGCTCAATCATCTAAAAATAGACCGCTCCCCATTCTATATTTTAACCTAGAGCTGGACGAAGGACTGTGGAATTCAATTGCACCTAAAATGGATACAAAAAAGGAACTAAGATCCAAAAGATACTTACAACCCAACTGGACGGATACCATTGCAATGTTGGTGTACGAAAAAGTTCCTCTCCCATGTGCCTTCAGCTTTAAAAAGGCAAAACTTTCCGACACAGTGGATAATATCTGGCTGCGAATTAAGGGAACTTGCTATGCATGCAGCTCAATTTTAAAAGGGCATTGCTTTGTGGAACCTGATGAGCAAAGCGGCATCTCCATATCTATTTCCGTTCCAGACACACGCGGTATTCCACATAATAAAAAACGGCGTTGCACAGGATCCAGGCGGATAGAGATCGGAAAAGAATTACTTTTAAAAAAAGCAGCGTTATGGAGAAACCGCAAACTCCGAGAAGAGGCAACAAACAGGCCTTGGAATCACTAAGGATCGTGATCCAATCACATCCTTATACCTCAAAAAATATGAGGGGGAATTGGTTGGGTGCATCCTGGATAGAGGATTCTGCATCTACTGTACAGGAGCCCAAATGAAAACGTATACATCAAAGATAAAACACGTCAGAAAAATTTCAGTCGACGCTACTGGAAGTGTTGTGGTGCCTATAGTGAAACCGAACGGAGACAGGAGTTACGTTTTCCTATATCAAATTGTAATGGAGGGGGACGACAGCATACTTCCCGTATTCCAAATGCTATCGGCCAAGCATGATACTGCCAGCATACAATTCTGGCTAAGCAGATTTATATCCAACTCAGGACATTTTCCACTGGAGGTCGTATCCGATTTTTCTTTGGCTTTATTAAATGGAGTAAGCTTGAGCTTCAATGAATGCCGCCTAAATAAATATATGTCCACTTGCTTCGAAAACATTTCTAGTGACGGACTCACGGTACTGCCCCCATGCTTCATTCGGCTTGATATCGCGCACCTAATAAAAATGCTATGCAGGAAGAACGTTTTCAAAGGAAAGTTGCCGAACTTAAAGGATTTTTATATAAGATGCATTGGTGTAGCAACGACTTGTGATACAAAGGAGACCTTTGCGGAAATAATAAAGGCAGTTTTAGTTCTTGCACTGAGCAAATCCTCGGGAGAAGATGAAACTGGAGAATACCTTCCGAGCTACCGAAATGAAAGGTATCTGCTCACACGAATTGCACAATTTAATGCTCTGGAAGAAAATAACCATAATGAATATTTACCAGAGGAAAATGATGAAATCGACGAGGATATATCGGATTTCATCTCCAATATTCAGTACTCAGCAGAAGTTGACTGCCGACCGAACCCATATAATTTGCCAGAGCTAATGCCACATCTCCTTAAATTGTGCCGATATTTTGTTTTATGGACCAACGTGATGAAGGAAAAATTCTGCTCTAATTATGATGTCGTATCTTCGGCACTGGTGGAAGCATACTTCAACGATTTGAAAAACACCGATATGAGCATATTCCACCGACCAGTCCGAGCAGATAAATTTGTGGTTCAACATATTCGCTGTATAGAAGCTTCCTGCAAATTGGAAAGTGCAGCGATGAAGCGCAAAACCTTAAAAATTCCCTCTTTCATTAAGGAAAATACAATAAAGAAAAGGAGCCGAGAGAAAATCCTTGATGATAGCGAAGTGGAATACCTTTTCCAAGAAGAAAACTGGAAGGTAAAAAATAATACAATAAGGCCCACTGAATCTTATGTCGAAGAAGACGATGGAAATGAAAATATTTCCCAGACAGTGGAGAAGAAACCAAATAAGGAAACGGATAAAGGAACTACAGCGAAACCAAGGGGAAAGTATTTAAAGAAATGCCCTAATGTCGAATTGATTTATAATCGACCTCATCGACGGAAAAGGGACGAAATTTTATATAATGGCGGTGCAACGGGACCAGTCTTAATAGGAAACCAACTGCTGCAATTTAAAAATACTTGCCCGTTCGATTCACTGGTGGAGATTTTAACGACCGCATATATGGACAATTTATATTATAAAACCCAATTGGATAATTACTCGGACAACCCAACAATAGCATTGGTTCAAAAGTATGCCGTCGAGGTAGTTTCATCAAGGGTCTACAGGGACAGAGGACTGGTTATGATAAGTTTTTTTGAAGAAAAACACCAGATGGTAGAATGTCAGGCGAATATAAGGACATTGATTGCCCAACTATTAAATGGAATACCTAGTTTGTCAAATGGCCGATCCCATAAAAATAGCGACGGAAAGGATTGTAAAAATAAAGGATCTGTCCACCATCGGATGGAACTTGAATATGTCGAAAATACGGAACAACTCGGCTTTAACGATGTCCTGCTATCCTTTGTAAAAGACTGAAGAAATATGCAAGGATTGCGGTGGTCGACAGAGCCTTGAAAGAGAGCCTGGACCACATGTCATTATTGACATTGAATTTGCGATGAACACATTTTATCGAATTGATCATTCGGGCACAGCAAGAACAGTAACATTACTGGAATTACCACCTCAAATTTTAATCCAAGGAAGTGGTGCCATAGAATTCATTCCAGCTTCAGGTGGTGGGATCGGCCATTATATTCCCTCTTGTCGCAGAATAACATGATCTTGGGAAATTCACAACGATATGTGCAGGCAATGGCGGAAATTTACGTGGACAAATTAATTATTTATTTATTTTTAAGCTATTTAGTTTTAAGCTGTGAAGTATTTTTAAGTTTTGTGTTGTTAGTTATTGCTTCTTTTGTTTGTCATTTTGTATTTGTTTTGAACCATTTATTATGAAGTTTTGTGTTAAAATAAAATAAACTAAAATTAAATAAAAAATACTTAATTAATAATGTGTTTTATTTAGTTTAAGCATCTAATTAATTATGAATTAATTGTTAAATAAAAATAAGTTTAGGACTTAATTTAGTTTGTTTATTATTTCGTTTAAGAAAATAAAAATATATTAATAAATACATACGACTTAATTTGTATAGTTTTTTATTTAGTTTAAATAAATAAAAATATATTTATAAATAAAATCCAAAACAAAAGACTTAGGCAACGAACTTGATTACAGAACCAATAAATAAACGCTTGACTGTTAGCTTTCATGTTAGCTTGCTTAATAGCTTTCATGTTAGCTTGACTGTTAGTTATTCGTTCTGCATTCAAGTTCGTTTCTTTTGTTTGTCATTTTGTATTTGTTTTAAACCATTTATTACGAAGTTTTGTGTTAAAATAAACTAAAATTAAATAATAAACTTAATTGGCAATGTGTTTTATTTAGTTTAAGCACCTAATGAATAATTTTTAAGATAAATTAAAATAACTTTAAGGCTTAATTTTGGAATGTTTATTATTTATTATAAAAAACCTTATGAATTATTTTTAAAATAAATAAGAATAAATGTATAAATACAAAGAGCTTAATTTGTGTAGTTTTTGTTCAGTTTAAGAAGGTACTATTAAATAATTTTCTCATAAAAAAATAAATGTTTATATAAAAATAACTTAAATTTGATTTATTTCAATTAGTTTAAGAAGGAGCTTGTAAATGATTATTAACATTAATAAAAATCAATGTAAATATAAAACTAACTTAAATTTTAATGTTTTTTTTTTTAGTGGGTGGGCAAACTTTTGTTTTAATAGTTTTTTGATGGAATTGTTTAGTTTTAAGTGGTGGGCACTTCATATTTTTATACCATGTACCAAAGGTACAAAGGTATTATAGTTTTGTGCGAGTGCGATTTTCTGTAACAGGCAGAAGGAGGCGTGGCAGACCCCCAAAAGTTACCTAAATATTGGTCAGGACCACTAAAGGAGTCGATATAGCCATGTCCGTCTGTCCGTCCGTCCGTCCGTCTGTCCGTCTGTCCGTCTGTCCGTCTGTCCGTCTGTCTGTATGAACGCCCAGATCTCAGAGACTATAAGAGCTAGAGACACCAAACTTGGGATTTAGACTTCTTATATCTGCACGCAGATCAAGTTTGTTTTAAATTTTTGCTGCTCCCCTTTTTGGAGGAGCTATTTGAAAAAAACGTATATCTCCGAAATTTATAAAGTTATGTAAACCATATTAAAAAGCTTAATGCATTTTATCAAAATACACAGACTGTCCAAATTTAATTGCGATCGTGTCATAAATAGCGGAGATATAGGCTTTTTACTTTATACACATTACGTGTACAAGAGGCAGCCCAGGCAGAGGGCTCCAAATAAATCAAAACGTTCATTAAACATTTTACTTATGTTCATATTACTATGAAAATAGGATTACTCATTTTGAATTGGTTGGTGGCGCAGCTGGCTAAGCTGAAGTCTTTTTCAAATGTTAGTTGTCACGGGTTCGAATCCCGTCGGCGACGAGTGAAATCTTTTTTATTTTTAGCAATTTTTTTTTTTTTTTTCCAGTACATTAAAATAATTACAGTATTTAATACTAAAAAATAAAAAAATGCAAGCAAAGACATACTTAATGTTTTGAAAATGAAAAAATTCCTTATGCCTGCGGTTGATTCGAACCCAGGCCAATTGCTTACAAAAATGTATGTGTAGCTTTACCCACTGAGCTATCGACTTTGCTCTTGAATGGGAAGACATTTGCATTATATGTAAATTTGTCTCAGTTTTTTATTCTTATTCTCTTTCTTTTATATAATTTTGGGACGCGCCTTGTAATGGTACATGGTATTCTACTGTCGGGACACCCGACTGTATGTCCATCTTGTTTTAGTTTTAAGAGTTGGGCAGATTTTTTTTTTCAAATTTTTTAGTTTTAAGGATTTTTTTTTATTTTTTAGTGTTTCCTGATGGAATTTAAAATTCTAAGGGGTGGGCACCTCATCTTTTTTAGTTTTAAGAGATGGGCAGAAGTTTTTTTTTTAATTTTTTAGTTTTAAGGGGCGGGCAAACGTTTGTTTTTTTGTTTTATCAGTTTTTTGATGGAATTGTTTCGTTTTAAGTGGTGGGCACTTCATATTTTTTAGTTTTAAGAGGTGGGCAGATTTTTTTCAAATTTTTTAGTTTTAATTGGAATTGTTTAGTTTTAAGTGGTGGGCACTTCATATTTTTTAGTTTTAAGAGTTGGGCAGATTTTTTTTCAAATTTTTTAGATTTAAGGATTTTATTTTTTATTTTTAGTGTTTTCTGATGGAATTTAAAATTCTAAGGGGATGGCACCTCATCTTTTTATACCATGTACCAAAGGTACAAAGGTATTATAGTTTTGTGCGAGTGCGATTTTCTGTAACAGGCAGAAGGAGGCGTGGCAGACCCCCAAAAGTTACCTAAATATTGGTCAGGACCACTAAAGGAGTCGATATAGCCATGTCCGTCTGTCCGTCTGTCCGTCTGTCTGTATGAACGCCTAGATCTCAGAGACTATAAGAGCTAGAGACACCAAACTTGGGATTTAGACTTCTTATATCTGCACGCAGATCAAGTTTGTTTTAAATTTTTGCTGCTCCCCTTTTTGGAGGAGCTATTTGAAAAAAACGTATAGCTCCGAAATTTATAAAGTTATGTAAACCATATTAAAAAGCTTAATGCATTTTATCAAAATACACAGACTGTCCAAATTTTATTGCGATCGTGCCATAAATAGCGGAGATATAGGCTTTTTACTTTATACACATTACGTGTACAAGAGGCAGCCCAGGCAGAGGGCTCCAAATAAATTAAAACGTTCATTAAACATTTTACTTATGTTCATATTAATAAGGTTACTCATTTTGAATTGGTTGGTGGCGCAGCTGGCTAAGCTGAAGTCTTTTTCAAATGTTAGTTGTCACGGGCTCGAATCCCGTCGGCGACGAGCAAAAACTTTTTTATTTTTAGCAATATTTTTTTTTTTTTCCTGTACATCAAAATAATTACAGTATTTAATACTAAGAAATAAAAAAAATGCAAGCAAAGAACTATACTTAATGTTTTGAAAATGAAAAAATTCCTTATGCCTCCGGTTGATTCGAACCCAGGCCAATTGCTTACAAAAATGTATGTGTAGCTTTACCCACTAAGCTATCGACTTTGCTCTTGAATGGGAAGACATTTGCATTATATGTAAATTTGTCTCAGTTTTTTATTCTTATTCTCTTTCTTTTATATAATTTTGGGACGCGCCTTGTAATGGTACATGGTATTCTACTGTCGGGACACCCGACTGTATGTCCATCTTGTTTAGTTTTAAGAGATGGGCAGATTTTTTTCAAATTTTTTAATTTTAAGGTTTTTTTATTTTTTAGTGTTTCCTGATGGAATTTTAAAATTTCAAAGGGTGGGCACCTCATCTTTTTAAGTTTTAAGAGATGCGCAGAAGTTTTTTTTTTTAATTTTTTAGTTTTAAGCGGTGGGCACTTCATATTTTTTAGTTTTAAGAGATGGGCAGATTTTTTCTTCAAATTTTTTAGTTTTAAGGTTTTTTTTTAGCGTTTCCTGAAGGAATTTTAAAGTTCTAAGGGGTGGGCACCTCATCTTTTTTAGTTTTAAGAGATGGACAGATTTTTTTCAAATTTCTTAGTTTTAAGTTTCTGTTTTATTTTTTAGTGTTTCCTGAAGGAATTTTAAAGTTCTAAGGGGTGGGCACCTCATCTTTTTTAGTTTTAAGAGATGGGCAGAAGTTTTTTTTTTAATTTTTTAGTTTTAAGGGGTGGGCAAACGTTTGTTTTTTTGTTTTAAGAGTTTTTTGATAGAATTGTTTAGTTTTAAGGGGTGGGCACTTTATATTTTTAGTTTTAAGAAATGGGCACATTTTTTTCAAATTTTTTAGTTTTAAGGTTTTTTTTTATTTTTTAGTGTTTCCTGAAGGGATTTTAAAATTCTAAGGGGTGGGCACCTCATCTTTTTTAGCTTTAAGAGATGGGCAGAAGTTTTTTTTTAATTTTTTAGTTTTAAGGGGTGGGCAAACGTTTGTTTTTTTTGTTTTAAGAGTTTTTTGATGGAATTGTTTAGTTTTAAGGGGTGGGCACTTCACACTTTTTAGTTTTAAGAGTTGGGCAGATTTTTTTTCAAATTTTTTAGTTTTAAGGATTTTTTTTATTTTTTAGTGTTTCCTGATGGAATTTAAAAATTCTAAGGGGTGGGCACCTCATCTTTTTTAGTTTTAAGAGATGGAAATAAGTTCTTTTTTTTTTTAATTTTTTAGTTTTATGGGGTGGCCAAACGTTTTTTTTTTTGTAATAAGAGTTTTTTGATGGAATTGTTTAGTTTTAAGAGTGGGCACTTCATATTTTTTGGTTTTAAGAGATGGACAGATTTTTTTTTTCAATTTTTTTAGTTTTAAGTTTTTTTTTATTTTTTAGTGTTTCCTGATGGAATTTAAAAATTCTAAGGGGTGGGCACCTCATCTTTTTTAGTTTTAAGAGATGGGAATAAGTTTTTTTTTTAATTTTTTAGTTTTAAGGGGTGGCCAAACGTTTTTTTATACCCGCTACCCATAGGGTAGAAGGGTATTATAACTTTGTGCCGGCAGGAAATGTATGTAACAGGTAGAAGGAAGCATTTCCGACCCTATAAAGTATATATATTCTTGATCAGGATCAACAGCCGAGTCGATTTAGCCATGTCCGTCTGTCTGTCTGTCTGTCTGTCTGTCTGTCTGTCTGTCTGTCTGTCTGTCTGTCCGTCTGTCCGTATGAAACACTGGATCTCAGAGACTATAAGAGATAGAGCTCTATTTTTTTTTCGACAGTATTTCTTATGCTTGCACGCAGATCAAGTTTGTTTCAAATTTTTGCCACGCCCACTTCCGCCCCCGCAAATCATAAAAAAGCGTATTAAGCGTATCATTTTAAAGCTAGAGTCGCGAATTTCGGTATGTATATTAAGAACTATAGTCTGTGTGATCCCTGAAAATTTGGTTGCGATCAGATAAAAATTGTCGAAGTTATTAAAGAAATAATTTTGTATGGCCACAAACGGCTGCTGGCAGCATGCCTCATTTGGTTGACCAATTAGACCAACTAAATATTCTTATCAGTTCTGTGGTTGTGTTCGGAAAAGAATCTTATAAGATATTCGAGAAGCAATTTTAATAAATGGTAATAATTATTATCCGCTTGAATGCAATAATGACGCGTTTTCACACACATAGATACATGTGTATGTATTTTTGTACAATCACATGCATATTACACTTGCATTTGCATTTGTCCGTTATGTTCAAAATTGTATTAACTGTTTTTTCTGGCGTACTGACGCTTTTCTGGTTTAAGTATGGGTAGCGGGTATCTCACAGTCGAGCTCACTCGACTGTAGCTTTCTTACTTGTTTTCTTTTGTATTAAGAGTTTTTTGATGGAATTGTTTAGTTTTAAGGGTGGGCACTTCATATTTTTTAGTTTTAAGAGTTGGGCAGATTTTTTTTCAAATTTTTTAGTTTTAAGGATTTTTTTTATTTTTTAGTGTTTCCTGATGGAATTTAAAAATTATAAGGGGTGGGATCCTCATCTTTCTTAGTTTTAAGAGATGGCCAGAAGTTTTTTTTTTTAAATTTGTAGTTTTAAGGGGTGGGCAAACGTTTGTTTTTTTGTTTTAAGAGTTTTTTGATGGAATTGTGTAGTTTTAAGGGGTGGGCACTTCATATTTTTTAGTTTCAAGAGATGGGCAAATTTTTTTATAAATTTCTTAGTTTTAAGGTTTTTTTATTTTGTAGTGTTTCCTGATGGAATTTTAAAATTCTAAGGAGTGGACACCTTATCTTTTTTAGTTTTAAGAGATCGGCAAAAGCTTTTTTAGTTCGAAGGGGTGGTCAAACGTTTGTTTTTTTTTTGTTTTAAGAGTTTTTTTGATGGAATTGTTTAGTTTTAAGGGGTGGGCCCTTCACATTTTTTAGTTTTAAGAGTTGGGCAGATTTTTTTTTCAAATTTTTTAGTTTTAAGGTTTTTTTTTATTTTTTAGTGTTTCCTGATGGAATTTAAAAATTCTAAGGGGTGGGCACCTCATCTTTTTTAGTTTTAAGAGATGGGAATACGTTTTTTTTTTTAATTTTTTAGTTTTAAGGGGTGGCCAAACGTTTATTTTTGTATTAAGAGTTTTTTGATGGAATTGTTTAGTTTTAAGGGTGGGCACTTCATATTTTTTAGTTTTAAGAGATGGACAGATTTTTTTTTTCAATTTTTTTAGTTTTAATTGGAATTGTTTAGTTTTAAGGGGTGGGCACTTCATCTTTTTTAGTTTTAAGAGATTGGCAGAAGTTTTTTTAAATTTTTTAGTTTTTAGATTTTTTTTTATTTTTTAGTGTTTCCTGATGGAATTTTAAAATTCTTAGGGGTGGACACCTCATCTTTTTTAAATTTAACAGATGGGCAGAAGTTTTTTTTTTAATTTTTCAGTTTTAAGAATTTTTTTTTAAGAGATGGGCAAATTTTTTTTTAAATTTCTTAGTTTTAAGGTTTTTTTTTATTTTGTAGTGTTTCCTGATGGAATTTTAAAATTCTAAGAGTGGACACCTTATCTTTTTTAGTTTTAAGAGATCGGCAAAATTCCCGTTAGTTCGAAGGGGTGGTCAAACGTTTGTTTTTTTTTTGTTTTAAGAGTTTTTTTGATGGAATTGTTTAGTTTTAAGGGGTGGGCCCTTCACATTTTTTAGTTTTAAGAGTTGGGCAGATTTTTTTTTCAAATTTTTTAGTTTTAAGGATTTTTTTTATTTTTTAGTGTTTCCTGATGGAATTTAAAAATTCTAAGGGGTGGGCACCTCATCTTTTTTAGTTTTAAGAGATGGGAATAAGTTTTTTTTTTAATTTTTTAGTTTTAAGGGGTGGCCAAACGTTTTTTTTTTTGTATTAAGAGTTTTTTGATGGAATTGTTTAGTTTTAAGGGTGGGCACTTCATATTTTTTAGTTTTAAGAGATGGACAGATTTTTTTTTTCAATTTTTTTAGTTTTAAGTTTTTTTTTTATTTTTTAGTGTTTCCTGATGGAATTTAAAAATTCTAAGGGGTGGGCACCTCTTCTTTTTTAGTTTTAAGAGATTGGCAGAATTTTTTTTTTTTTTTAATTTTTTAGTTTTAAGGAGCGGGCAAACGTTTGTTTTTTTGTTTTAAGAGTTTTTTGATGTAATTGTTTAATTTTAAGGGGTGGGCACTTCATATTTTTTAGTTTTAAGAGTTGGGCAGATTTTTTTTCAAATTTTTGAGTTTTAAGGATTTTTTTTATTTTGTAGTGTTTCCTGATGGAATTTAAAAATTATAAGGGGTGGGATCCTCATCTTTCTTAGTTTTAAGAGATGGCCAGAAGTTTTTTTTTTCAATTTTTAGTTTTAAGGGGTGGGCAAACGTTTGTTTTTATGTTTTAAGAGTTTTTTGATGGAATTGTGTAGTTTTAAGGGGTGGGCACTTCATATTTTTTAGTTTCAAGAGATGGGCAAATTTTTTTTTAAATTTCTTAGTTTTAAGGTTTTTTTTTATTTTGTAGTGTTTCCTGATGGAATTTTAAAATTCTAAGAGTGGACACCTTATCTTTTTTAGTTTTAAGAGATCGGCAAAATTCTTTTTAGTTCGAAGGGGTGGGCAAACGTTTGTTTTTTTTTTGTTTTAAGAGTTTTTTTGATGGAATTGTTTAGTTTTAAGGGGTGGGCCCTTCACATTTTTTAGTTTTAAGAGTTGGGCAGATTTTTTTTCAAATTTTTTAGTTTTAAGGATTTTTTTTATTTTTTAGTGTTTCCTGATGGAATTTAAAAATTCTAAGGGGTGGGCACCTCATCTTTTTTAGTTTTAAGAGATGGGAATAAGTTTTTTTTTTAATTTTTTAGTTTTAAGGGGTGGCCAAACGTTTTTTTTTTTGTATTAAGAGTTTTTTGATGGAATTGTTTAGTTTTAAGGGTGGGCACTTTATATTTTTTAGTTTTAAGAGATGGACAGATTTTTTTTTTCAAATTTTTTAGTTTTAAGGATTTTTTTTATTTTTTAGTGTTTCCTGATGGAATTTAAAAATTCTAAGGGGTGGGCACCTCTTCTTTTTTAGTTTTAAGAGATTGGCAGAAGTTTTTTTTTTAATTTTTCAGTTTTAAGGAGTGGGCAAACGTTTGTTTTTTTGTTTTAAGAGTTTTTTGATGGAATTGTTTAGTTTTAAGGGGTGGGCACTTCATATTTTTTAGTTTTAAGAGATGGGCAGATTTTTTTTTTCAAATTTTTTAGTTTTAAGGATTTTTTTTATTTTTTAGTGTTTCCTGATGGAATTTTAAAATTCTTAGGGGTGGACATCCTCATCTTTCTTAGTTTTAAGAGATGGGCAGAAGTTTTTTTTTTTAATTTTTAGTTTTAAGGGGTGGGCAAACGTTTGTTTTTTTGTTTTAAGAGTTTTTTGATGGAATTGTGTAGTTTTAAGGGGTGGGCACTTCATATTTTTTAGTTTCAAGAGATGGGCAAATTTTTTTTTCAAATTTCTTAGTTTTAAGGTTTTTTTTTATTTTGTAGTGTTTCCTGATGGAATTTTAAAATTCTAAGGAGTGGACACCTTATCTTTTTTAGTTTTAAGAGATCGGCAAAAGCTTTTTTAGTTCGAAGGGGTGGGCAAACGTTTGTTTTTTTTTGTTTTAAGAGTTTTTTGATGGAATTGTTTAGTTTTAAGGGGTGGGCCCTTCACATTTTTTAGTTTTAAGAGTTGGGCAGATTTTTTTTTCAAATTTTTTAGTTTTAAGGATTTTTTTTATTTTTTAGTGTTTCCTGATGGAATTTAAAAATTCTAAGGGGTGGGCACCTCATCTTTTTTAGTTTTAAGAGATGGGAATAAGTTTTTTTTTAATTTTTTAGTTTTAAGGGGTGGCCAAACGTTTTTTTTTTTGTATTAAGAGTTTTTTGATGGAATTGTTTAGTTTTAAGGGGTGGGCACTTCATATTTTTTAGTTTTAAGAGTTGGGCAGATTTTTTTTTTCAAATTTTTTAGTTTTAAGGATTTTTTTTATTTTTTTAGTGTTTCCTGATGGAATTTTAAAATTCTAAGGGGTGGGCACCTCATCTTTTTTAGTTTTAAGAGATGGGCATAAGTTTTTTTTTAATTTTTTAGTTTTAAGGGGTGGGCAAACGTTTTTTTTTTGTTTTAAGAGTTTTTTTGATGGAATTGTTTAGTTTTAAGGGGTGGGCACTTCATATTTTTTAGTTTTAAGAGTTGGGCAGATTTTTTTTCTTCAAATTTTTTAGTTTTAAGGTTTTTTTTTATTTTTTAGTGTTTCCTGATGGAATTTAAAAATTCTAAGGGGTGGGCACCTCTTCTTTTTTAGTTTTAAGAGATTGGCAGAAGTTTTTTTTTTAATTTTTTAGTTTTAAGGGGTGGGCAAACGTTTGTTTTTTTGTTTTAAGAGTTTTTTGATGGAATTGTTTAGTTTTAAGGGGTGGACACTTTATATTTTTTAGTTTTAAGAGATGTGACAGATTTTTTTTTTTCAATTTTTTTAGGTTTTGGAGTTTTTTTAATTTTTTTAGTGTTTCCTGATGGAATTTTAAAATTCTTAGGGGTGGACACCTCATCTTTTTTAGTTTTAAGAGATGGGCATAAGTTTGTTTTTTAATTTTTTAGTTTTAAGGGGTGGGCACTTCATTTTTTTTAGTTTTAAGAGACAGGCATATTTTGTATTTCAAATTTTTTAGTTTTAAGGATTTTTTTAAATATTTTTTTACTGTTTTTTGATGGAACTTTAAAATTCTAAGGGGTGGGCACCTCATATTTTTTAGTTTTAAGAGATGGGCAAAAGTTTTTTGTTTTATTTTTAGTTTTAAGGGGTGGGCAAACGTTTGTTTTTTTGTTTTAAGAGTTTTTTGATGGAATTGTTTAGTTTTAAGGGGTGGGCACTTCATATTTTTTAGTTTTAAGAGATTGGGCAGATTTTTTTTGAAATTTTTTAGTTTTAAGGATTTTTTATATTTTTTAATGTTTTCTGATGGAATTTAAAAATTCTAAGGGTGGGCAACCTCATCTTTTACTTATGTTCTATTAGAGATTGGCAAAATACGTTTGCTCTTTTTGAATTTTTTAGTTTCTAAGGGGCTGGCCAAACGTTTGTTTAAGTTTTGTTTTAAGATGTTTTTGTAATGGAATTCGATTCTAGTTTTAAGGGTGGGCACTTCATATTTTTTATTTTTAAGAGTTAGGCAATTTTTTTTTTTCAAATTTTTTAAATTTTAAGTATTTTTATTAAAACTTTTCTTAGTGTTTCTGATGGAATTTAAAAATTCTTAAGGGGTGGGCACCTTATGCTTTTTTAGTTTACAAAAATAGCGAAGCTTTTTTTTAACCACTGAGCTATAGACTTTCTCTTGAATGGGCAAATTTATATTAAATTTCTCAGTTTTAAATCTTTATTTTATATAATTTTGGGATGGAATGTACAGTATTCTAGTGTGGACACCCTGTATTCATCTTGTTAGTTTTAAGAGATGGGCAGAAGTTTTTTTTTTAATTTTTCAGTTTTAAGGGGTGGGCAAACATTTGTTTTTTTGTTTTAAGAGTTTTTTGATGGAATTGTTTAGTTTTAAGGGGTGGACACTTTATATTTTTTAGTTTTAAGAGACAGGCATATTTTGTTTTTCAAATTTTTTAGTTTTAAGGATTTTTTTTTATATTTTAGTGTTACCTGATGGAATTTTAAAATTCTAAGGGGTGGGCACCTCATCTTTTTTAGTTTTAAGAGATGGGAATAAGTTTTTTTTTTAATTTTTTAGTTTTAAGGGGTGGGCACTTCATATTTTTTAGTTTTAAGAGACAGGCATATATTGTTCTTCAAATTTTTTAGTCTTAAGGATTTTTTAAAATTATTTTTTACTGTTTTTTGATGGAATTTTAAAATTCTAAGGGGTGGGCACCTCATCTTTTGTAGTTTTAAGAGATGGGCCGAAGTTTGTTTTTTTGTTTTAATTTTTTAGATTTTATTTAGGGGTGGACACTTTATATTTTTTAGTTTTAAGAGATGTGCAGATTTTGTTTATCAAATTGTTTAGTTTTAAGGATTTTTTTTTTTTTATTTTAGTGTTTTCTGATGGAATTTTAAAATTCTAAGGGGTGGTCACCTCATCTTTTTTAGTTTTAAGAGATGGGCAAAAGTTTTTTTTTAATTTTTAGTTTTAAGGGGTGGGCAAACGTTTGTTTTTTTTTTAAGAGTTTTTTGATGAAATTGTTTAGTTTTAAGGGGAGGGCACTTCATATTTTTTAGTTTTAAGAGATAGGCAGATTTTTTTTTCAAATTTTTTAGTTTTAAGGATTTTTTTTTATATTTTAGTGTTACCTGATGGAATTTTAAAATTCTAAGGGGTGGGCACCTCATCTTTTTTAGTTTTAAGAGATGGGCCGAAGTTGTTCTTTTAATTTTTTAGTTTTTAGGGGTGGACACTTTATATTTTTTAGTTTGAAGAGATGTGCAGATTTTGTTTTTCAAATTGTTTAGTTTTAAGGATTTTTTTTTTTTTATTTTAGTGTTTTCTGATGGAATTTTAAAATTCTAAGGGGTGGACACCTCATCTTTTTTAGTTTTAAGAGATGGGCAAAAGTTTTTTTTTTTAATTTTTAGTTTTAAGGGGTGGGCACTTCATATTTTTTAGTTTTAAGAGACAGGCATATATTGTTCTTCAAATTTTTTAGTCTTAAGGATTTTTTAAAATTATTTTTTACTGTTTTTTGATGGAATTTTAAAATTATAAGGGGTGGGCACCTCGTCTTTTTTAGTTTTAAGAGATGGGCAAAAGTTTTTTTTTAATTTTTAGTTTTAAGGGGTGGGCAAACGTTTGTTTTTTTGTTTTAAGAGTTTTTTGATGAAATTGTTTAGTTTTAAGGGGTGGGCACTTCATATTTTTTAGTTTGAAGAGATAGGCAGATTTTTTTTTCACATTTTTTAGTTTTAAAGATTTTTTTTTATTTTTTAATGTTTCCTGATGGAATTTAAAAATTCTAAGGGGTGATAACCTCATCTTTTTTAGTTTTAAAAGATTGGCAGAAGTTTTTTTTTTAATTTTTCAGTTTTAAGGAGCGGGCAAACGTTTGTTTTTTTGTTTTAAGAGTTTTTTGATGGAATTGTTTAGTTTTAAGGGTTGGACACTTGATATTTTTTAGTTTTAAGAGATGGGCAGATTTTTTTTATTTTTAAAATTTCTTAGTTTTAAGGATTTTTTTTTATTTTGTAGTGTTTCCTGATGGAATTTTAAAATTCTAAGGAGTGGACACCTTATCTTTATATTTTGTAGTTTTAAGAGATGGGCAGATTTTGTTTTTCAAATTGTTTAGTTTTAATGATTTTTTTTTTTTTTTACTGTTTCCTGATGGAATTTTAAAATTCTAAGGGGTGGGCACCTCATCTTTTTTAGTTTTAAGAGATTGGCAGAAATTTTTTTTTTTATTTTTTAGTTTTAAGGGGTGGGCAAACGTTTGTTTTTTTGTTTTAAGAGTTTTTTGATGGAAATGTTTAGTTTTAAGGGTGGGCACTTCATATTTTTTAGTTTCAAGAGTTGGGCAGATTTTTTTTCTTCAAATTTTTTAGTTTTAAGGATTTTTTTTATTTTTTAGTGTTTCCTGATGGAATTTAAAAATTCTAAGGGGTGGGCACCTCTTCTGTTTTAGTTTTAAGAGATTGGCAGAAGTTTTTTTCAATTTTTTAGTTTTAAGGGGTGGGCAAACGTTTGTTTTTTTGTTTTAAGAGTTTTTTGATGGAATTGTTTAGTTTTAAGGGGTGGACACTTTATATTTTTTAGTTTTAAGAGATGTGCAGATTTTTTTTTTCAATTTTTTTAGGTTTTGGAGTTTTTTTTATTTTTTAGTGTTTCCTGATGGAATTTTAAAATTCTTAGGGGTGGACACCTCATCTTTTTTAGTTTTAAGAGATGGGCATAAGTTTGTTTTTTAATTTTTTAGTTTTAAGGGGTGGGCACTTCATTTTTTTTAGTTTTAAGAGATGGGCAAAAGTTTTTTGTTTTATTTTTAGTTTTAAGGGGTGGGCAAACGTTTGTTTTTTTGTTTTAAGAGTTTTTTGATGGAATTGTTTAGTTTTAAGGGGTGGGCACTTCATATTTTTTAGTTTTAAGAGATGGAAATTTTGTTTTTGAAATTTTTTAGTTTTAAGGATTTTTTATATTTTTTAATGTTTTCTGATGGAATTTTAAAATTCTAAGGGGTGATAACCTCATCTTTTTTAGTTTTAAGAGATGGGCAGAAGTTTTTTTTTTTATTTTTCAGTTTTAAGGGGTGGGCAAACATTTGTTTTTTTGTTTTAAGAGTTTTTTGATGGAATTGTTTAGTTTTAAGGGGTGGACACTTTATATTTTTTAGTTTTAAGAGACAGGCATATTTTGTTTTTCAAATTTTTTAGTTTTAAGGATTTTTTTAAATATTTTTTTACTGTTTTTTGATGGAACTTTAAAATTCTAAGGGGTGGGCACCTCATATTTTTTAGATTTAAGAGATGGGCAAAAGTTTTTTTCAATTTTTTGTTTTAAGGGGTGGGCAAACGTTTGTTTTTTTGTTTTAAGAGTTTTTTGATGGAATTGTTTAGTTTTAAGGGGTGGGCACTTCATATTTTTTAGTTTTAAGAGATGGAAATTTTGTTTTTGAAATTTTTTAGTTTTAAGGATTTTTTATATTTTTTAATGTTTTCTGATGGAATTTTAAAATTCTAAGGGGTGATAACCTCATCTTTTTTAGTTTTAAGAGATGGGCAGAAGTTTTTTTTTTTATTTTTCAGTTTTAAGGGGTGGGCAAACATTTGTTTTTTTGTTTTAAGAGTTTTTTGATGGAATTGTTTAGTTTTAAGGGGTGGACACTTTATATTTTTTAGTTTTAAGAGACAGGCATATTTTGTTTTTCAAATTTTTTAGTTTTAAGGATTTTTTTAAATATTTTTTTACTGTTTTTTGATGGAACTTTAAAATTCTAAGGGGTGGGCACCTCATATTTTTTAGATTTAAGAGATGGGCAAAAGTTTTTTTCAATTTTTTGTTTTAAGGGGTGGGCAAACGTTTGTTTTTTTGTTTTAAGAGTTTTTTGATGGAATTGTTTAGTTTTAAGGGTGGGCACTTCATATTTTTTAGTTTTAAGAGTTGGGCAGATTTTTTTTTCAAATTTTTTAGTTTTAAGGTTTTTTTTTATTTTTTAGTGTTTCCTGATGGAATTTAAAAATTCTAAGGGGTGGGCACCTCATCTTTTTTAGTTTTTAGAGATTGGCAGAAGTTTTATTTTAATTTTTTAGTTTTAAGGGGTGGGCAAACGTTTGTTTTTTTGTTTTAAGAGTTTTTTGATGGAATTGTTTAGTTTTAAGGGGTGGACACTTTATATTTTTTAGTTTTACGAGATGTGCAGATTTTTTTTTTCAATTTTTTTAGGTTTTGGAGTTTTTTTATTTTTTAGTGTTTCCTGATGGAATTTTAAAATTCTAAGGGGTGGGCACCTCATCTTTTTTAGTTTTAAGAGATGGGAATAAGTTTTTTTTTTAATTTTTTAGTTTTAAGGGGTGGGCACTTCATATTTTTTAGTTTTAAGAGACAGGCATATATTGTTCTTCAAATTTTTTAGTCTTAAGGATTTTTTAAAATTATTTTTTACTGTTTTTTGATGGAATTTTAAAATTCTAAGGGGTGGGCACCTCATCTTTTGTAGTTTTAAGAGATGGGCCGAAGTTTTTTTTTTAATTTTTTAGTTTTAAGGGGTGGACACTTTATATTTTTTAGTTTTAAGAGATGTGCAGATTTTGTTTATCAAATTGTTTAGTTTTAAGGATTTTTTTTTTTTTATTTTAGTGTTTTCTGATGGAATTTTAAAATTCTAAGGGGTGGTCACCTCATCTTTTTTAGTTTTAAGAGATGGGCAAAAGTTTTTTTTTAATTTTTAGTTTTAAAGGGTGGGCAAACGTTTGTTTTTTTTTTAAGAGTTTTTTGATGAAATTGTTTAGTTTTAAGGGGTGGGCACTTCATATTTTTTAGTTTTAAGAGATAGGCAGATTTTTTTTTCAAATTTTTTAGTTTTAAGGATTTTTTTTTATATTTTAGTGTTACCTGATGGAATTTTAAAATTCTAAGGGGTGGGCACCTCATCTTTTTTAGTTTTAAGAGATGGGCCGAAGTTGTTCTTTTAATTTTTCAGTTTTAAGGAGCGGGCAAACGTTTGTTTTATTGTTTTAAGAGTTTTTTGATGGAATTGTTTAGTTTTAAGGGTTGGACACTTGATATTTTTTAGTTTTAAGAGATGGGCAGATTTTTTTTATTTTTAAAATTTCTTAGTTTTAAGGATTTTTTTTTATTTTGTAGTGTTTCCTGATGGAATTTTAAAATTCTAAGGAGTGGACACCTTATCTTTATATTTTGTAGTTTTAAGAGATGTGCAGATTTTGTTTATCAAATTGTTTAGTTTTAAGGATTTTTTTTTTTTTATTTTAGTGTTTTCTGATGGAATTTTAAAATTCAAAGGGGTGGACACCTCATCTTTTTTAGTTTTAAGAGATGGGCAAAAGTTTTTTTTTTTTAATTTTTAGTTTTAAGGGGTGGGCAAACGTTTCTTTTTTTGTTTTAAGAGTTTTTTATGGAATTGTTTAGTTTTAAGGGGTGGACACTTTATATTTTTTAGTTTTAAGAGATGTGCAGATTTTGTTTTTCAAATTGTTTAGTTTTAAGGATTTTTTTTTTTTTATTTTAGTGTTTTCTAATGGAATTTTAAAATTCTAAGGGGTGGTCACCTCATCTTTTTTAGTTTTAAGAGATGGGCCGAAGTTTTTTTTTTAATTTTTTAGTTTTAAGGGGTGGGCACTTCATATTTTTTAGTTTTAAGAGACAGGCATATATTGTTCTTCAAATTTTTTAGTCTTAAGGATTTTTTAAAATTATTTTTTACTGTTTTTTGATGGAATTTTAAAATTCTAAGGGGTGGGCACCTCATCTTTTTTAGTTTTAAGAGATGGGCCGAAGTTTTTTTTTTAATTTTTTAGTTTTAAGGGGTGGGCACTTCATATTTTTTAGTTTTAAGAGACAGGCATATATTGTTCTTCAAATTTTTTAGTCTTAAGGATTTTTTAAAATTATTTTTTACTGTTTTTTGATGGAATTTTAAAATTATAAGGGGTGGGCACCTCGTCTTTTTTAGTTTTAAGAGATGGGCAAAAGTTTTTTTTTAATTTTTAGTTTTAAGGGGTGGGCAAACGTTTGTTTTTTTGTTTTAAGAGTTTTTTGATGAAATTGTTTAGTTTTAAGGGGTGGGCACTTCATATTTTTTAGTTTGAAGAGATAGGCAGATTTTTTTTCACATTTTTTAGTTTTAAAGATTTTTTTTTATTTTTTAATGTTTCCTGATGGAATTTAAAAATTCTAAGGGGTGATAACCTCATCTTTTTTAGTTTTAAAAGATTGGCAGAAGTTTTTTTTTTAATTTTTCAGTTTTAAGGAGCGGGCAAACGTTTGTTTTTTTGTTTTAAGAGTTTTTTGATGGAATTGTTTAGTTTTAAGGGTTGGACACTTGATATTTTTTAGTTTTAAGAGATGGGCAGATTTTTTTTATTTTTAAAATTTCTTAGTTTTAAGGATTTTTTTTTATTTTGTAGTGTTTCCTGATGGAATTTTAAAATTCTAAGGAGTGGACACCTTATCTTTATATTTTGTAGTTTTAAGAGATGGGCAGATTTTGTTTTTCAAATTGTTTAGTTTTAATGATTTTTTTTTTTTTTTTACTGTTTCCTGATGGAATTTTAAAATTCTAAGGGGTGGGCACCTCATCTTTTTTAGTTTTAAGAGATGGGCAAAAGTTTTTTTTTTATTTTTAGTTTTAAGGGGTGGGCAAACGTTTGTTTTTTTGTTTTAAGAGTTTTTTGATGGAATTGTTTAATTTTAAGGGGTGGGCACTTCATATTTTTTAGTTTTAAGAGATGGGCAGATTTTTTTTTTCAAATTTTTTTCGTTTTAATTGGAATTGTTTAGTTTTAAGGGGTGGGCACTTCATATTTTTTAGTTTTAAGCGTTGGGCAGATTTTTTTTGAAATTTTTTAGTTTTAAGGATTTTTTTTTTAATTTTTAATGTTTCCTGATGGAATTCTAAAATTCTTTTTTAGTTTTAAGAGATGGGCAGAATTTTTTTTTTTAATTTTTCAGTTTTAAGGGGTGGGCAAACATTTGTTTTTTTGTTTTAAGAGTTTTTTGATGGAATTGTTTAGTTTTAAGGGGTGGACACTTTATATTTTTTAGTTTTAAGAGATGGGCAGATATTTTTATTTTTCAAATATTTTAGTTTTAAGGATTTTGTTTTATATTTTAGTGTTTCCTGATGGAATTTTAAAATTCTAAGGGGTGGGCACCTCATCTTTTTTAGTTTTAAGAGATGGGCAGAAGTTTTTTTTTTAATTTTTTCAGTTTTAAGGGGTGGGCAAACGTTTGTTTTTTTGTTTTACGAGTTTTTTGATGGAATTGTTTAATTTTAAGGGTTGGACAATTGATATTTTTTAGTTTTAAGAGATGGGTCAGATTTTTTTTTCAAATTTTTTAGTTTTAAGGATTTATTTTTTATTTTTTAGTGTTTCCTGATGGAATTTTAAAATTCTAAGGGGTGGGCACCTCATCCTTTTTAGTTTGTTTTTTTGTTTTAAAATTTTTTTGGTATTTGTTTTTTGTATCGATGTATCGTGGTCGGGTTCTTCCGATATTTGTGTCGTTTCTACATACTGTTTCGTGTCCCCGATGTGTGCCCGTTTTATTTTCCCGTCTGCCT
Organism: Drosophila anomelani; assembly: GCA_035045905.1. Taxonomy (NCBI): domain Eukaryota; kingdom Metazoa; phylum Arthropoda; class Insecta; order Diptera; family Drosophilidae; genus Drosophila; species Drosophila anomelani. The sequence continues at coordinate 875,113 of JAWNOO010000029.1, read as the reverse complement.
GCTCTTCACTGTTACGATAACTGGGGATGTGAATTTGGTTATCTTCCACGGGCCATCATATTTTGGCGCCAACTTGGCGTTGAATTTGTCTGCCGCGCTTGACAGTGGGTGTGTTTTGCATAGTACCCATTCGCCCACCTTCGGCTTCCACTCTCTCTTCCTTAAGTCGTAGCTTTTTTTTGCTGTTCCGCCGCGCCTATCAAATTTCCGACCGCTTCTTCCCTCTGCTCCTCCATCCGTTTCCATTGTCCTTCAACTGTTTCCTCCTGCATCCCAGACCCTTCGGTGGCCCTGTCGAACGTTGCCCCAGGCAGCCGTAGTTTTTTTCCCAGTATCAACTGTGCTGGGCTGAATTTTGTTGTTTTCGAGGTGCTGCTATTAAACGCCAACATTAGCTCTGGTAGTCGATCGTCCCATTTCGTTTGGTCCTCTCACGTTATCTGAGCAATCATTGTTCTGTTTGTCCGCTCTGTCGTCGCCTGCCGGATGGCTGCCAACTCCACCCATCTTGAGTTTTTATGGATCACTACCAATAGCGTCGAGTTTCCATGTGTCGTGCGTGGCAGTGGTCACACAACGTCGACGCATTCTGTCTCCTACGGTGCTTCCGCCACTTGCGTCAGCATCTTCCCGGACTTTATATTTTTGGCAACTGTCGCATGATCTTACAAACTTTTTAGCGTCCATGGTTAATCCCGGCCAAAAATACCTTGTTTTTATTCTTTTTATTGTTTTGAATATTCCAAGGTGCCCCGCTTCTGCTGCGCTCTGGTTTTCCTTCATAATCTGCGGAATCTCGCCTGCTGTTGCGCACAGCTTCCACAACTGTTGGTCTCTCACTTGTTCACTTCGTTTGTATAACCGCCCCTCCGACATCTGGTACTCCTCGTTATGTGGCTCTCTTCGCAGCTCCTCCATCTTCTGCCTTATCCAATCGTCCTGGTGTCTCAATCCCTTGACTTCCACACGCGGCAATCTCGATAGGACATGCGCTACCACATTGAGTTTCCCCTTTCTGTACTGTACATAGAATTGGTACGGTTGCAAACCCAGCGCCCACCTGGCGACTCTCCCTGCAGGGAGTACGTGTTCCCCGTCCTCCGCCTCCTGCGTCAGGACTGCCCCCAATCTGAAGTCGCTCGCATCTGTTTGCAACCTGAACCGTTTAGAGAAGTCGGGGCATGCCAAAGCTGGTGCCTGTGTTAGGCTCTCCTTCAAGCCGTCGAACGCGTGTTGATTTTTCTCGGTCCATTCGAATTTCTGCCCCTTCCGGATCAGCTCCTGCAGCGGTCCGGCTGCTCTGTGAAGTTCAGCACGAACCGTCTATACCACGAGGCCATCCCCAAGAAACTGTGTACTTCTTTGGTGGATTTCGTTGCTGGGAGTTCCTGAATCGCTGCCACCTTTTCAGGGTCTGTGCGAATGCCCTGGTTTCTGACGACGTGCCCCAAGTATTTCAGCTCCTCTTGGAAGAAGTGGCATTTATCCGGGTTTATTCGTAGGTTTGCCCTTTGCAGCCGTTTAAATACCTCCTGTAATCGCTGTAGGTGCTCCTCCTTAGTCCGCCCTATCACGATGATATCGTCCAAGTATGCAAAGGCATGGGGCTCCATTTCTGGCCCAATGATTGTGTCCAATGCCCGTTGGAATGTTGCGGGTGCTGTAGTGAGCCCAAACGGCATCACTTTCCATTGGAACAGTCCTCGCCCTGGTACCGTGAATGCCGTATATTGTTTGCTATCCTGGTCCATTGGGATTTGCCAGTATCCTGACCTAAGGTCTATAGTGCTTATATACTTTGCCTCCCGCAGCTGGTCCAGGAAAAAGTTCATCCGTGGCATATTTCCGCCCGAACGAGTACGAGTTCTTGCTGATCGCGCTCCGTGATGCTCCCGTATCTATGACTCCCTTTACTGTTCTCTCTCCAATTCCGATCCTCGCCACAATTTGGAATCCGTCACACGTTAAATCGTCTCTCGGGTCTGGCGTGTGGCCTGAGCTGCCAGTTTTAATTGCTCAGGCCTTACGCGTTTCCCGTCGGTGCCCTACAGCATTGTGTAGTCCTTATTCCGTTCTTTCCACAGACAAAACAGAATAGCCTCGGTGGATTACCACAATTGCGTGCTGCGTGGCCCGTGCCTTAGCACCTGAAGCACATCTCCTGTCTTATCTGCTGCTGCTTCATAGGTCGTATTGCGCCCTTCGTGGCTTCAATTTCTTCCACCTCCTCTGCCAGCTCCAGGAACTCTGTTAACGTGCTGAACCCGTTTCTCTGTGTGTATAAATTTATTTTGCTCCTGCAATTTTTATACACCCTGTCCAACTTCTCACTTTCGGACAACTTCGTGAAACGCATTAACTTCCGTAATTCCGTGGCGTACTCTCTTACTGGTTCGTCCTCTCGTTGCCGCATTTGGGAAATCTGCTGTTCCAACTGTCCTTCGTACCTCGGTGGTAAGAAGTACTTTAGTACTTCTTCTCTCAATTGTTCCCAGGACCTGATTTCTGTCGGAGTTGTGTTCCACCAATCAGCTGCGAGTCCCTCGAGGATGAATGGCATGGTTTGGATCAACTGGTCCATCTCCATCCCGTACCCCTTCGCCCACTATTCTATTTTTCCCAAGAATTCCAGTGGGTTTGTTATTCCTTGGTACTGATGTGCGGTCCATCCGTTGCATAGATTTAAGTAAGTTATAATCCTCCCAAGTTCATTAAAGGTTTGGTTGAAGTTTGGTTTAAGGTATTTATTGAATTATTTGGGGCAGCAATGGTGCCGCTCCAACAATCGAAATGTCTCTGATTTTTACATTATTCTTTAAGTCTAATTAAACCTAAGTCTCGCTGCTGCGCTGCTCGCAGGCGGCGGCAGAGAGACGGCTATCTATGTACCTATGTATATAAAAATATGCCCTCTTATGTGAGGAGCACGAGGGATATGCACATGCGGTCCGTTCATGTTGCAATTATGCCGACGCTAGCACTTTCTGTGTTTGGCCTGAGCCATAGCGATCGGCTAATATTTCGGCCACTTAGGGTCTATGACCGGGACCTTGAATTATGTAAACACTGCAGAAAAAAAGTGTTACAGTGTGTACCCTCTAAGTGCTCGGTACAGTGGGTGTTCAATATTAGTGCATACTACAGTACCTAATCCCCCATCCTCGCACCTGATCAATGGTCTCCACGCCCACTTTCCTTCCTTGTTTCACCTTCCTTGGGCTTTCCATTTCGCCGGCTCTTGTCAATATGGTCGCCGGTGCTCTTGCCGAGCTTTTCTACCTTTTATATCTTTCTGCCAAGGTTGCTAGCCTCTGTCTTATGCTTTCTGTATGGTCCGTATTTTTACAGAATGCCGATAGTTCCCTTCTTAAGTCTTCCACTCTTCCTGTCGGGTCTAACTCGAATTCCTTCGCGTAATCGGCCAGATCGGATTTTGTTGCCATGTACACCCAGCTGAACATGCTTTCCTGGTCCCGGGTTTCTCTTACTACCACTCTACCCGGGAGCCTGTAGAGAGGAAGAGAAAGAAAAGAGAAAGAGATGGGGGGGACTCGCAAGTCTTCCCACAAGAGACGCAGACTCGGAAGTCTCCAATAGGTGAGACAGAATGGTTAGACTCGAAAGTCTTCAAAGAGATTCGCGGTGGACTCGAAAGTCTTCAGTGGGCGAGGGAGAATTGTTAGACTCGGAAGTCTTCAGAGAGGCGCGGCGGACTCGAAAGTCTTCGGTTGCGAGAGAGAGAGAATGGTTGCACTCGAAAGTCTTCAGAGAGAGGCGCGGTGGACTCCAAAGTTTGCGAGAGGTAGAGAATGGCTGGACTCGAAAGTCTTCAGAGAGAGAGGGCGGACGGACTCTAAAGTCTTCAGAGAGAGAGGGCGGGCGGACTCTAAAGTCTTCAGAGAGAGAATTCGGCAAGCCGAATTGTTGCCGCGACTCGAAAGTCTCGGCTAATGTATAACAACCCAAATCCGAAGATTCGGGTCCAAAAAATGACTTTGGCTGCTGACTACTGGAAGTGTGCTACTAGAGACTTACCGCTTCCGATCGCTGTCGGCTGCTAAGTGATTTACTACGGCCTAGAGCTGGAAAACAATCGATGGCACTATCGATACCATCGATGTTTTTGAAATTTTCTTAACATCGATGGTTCGTTGGCCACTATCGATTGTTATACCATGTACCAAAGGTACAAAGGTATTATAGTTTTGTGCGAGTGCGATTTTCTGTAACAGACAGAAGGAGGCGTGGCAGACCCCCAAAAGTTACCTAAATATTGGTCAGGACCACTAAAGGAGTCGATATAGCCATGTCCGTCTGTCCGTCCGTCCGTCCGTCTGTCCGTCTGTCCGTCTGTCCGTCTGTCCGTCTGTCCGTCTGTCTGTATGAACGCCCAGATCTCAGAGACTATAAGAGCTAGAGACACCAAACTTGGGATTTAGACTTCTTATATCTGCACGCAGATCAAGTTTGTTTTAAATTTTTGCTGCTCCCCTTTTTGGAGGAGCTATTTGAAAAAAACGTATATCTCCGAAATTTATAAAGTTATGTAAACCATATTAAAAAGCTTAATGCATTTTATCAAAATACACAGACTGTCCAAATTTTATTGCGATCGTGCCATAAATAGCGGAGATATAGGCTTTTTACTTTATACACATTACGTGTACAAGAGGCAGCCCAGGCAGAGGGCTCCAAATAAATCAAAACGTTCATTAAACATTTTACTTATGTTCATATTACTATGAAAATAGGATTACTCATTTTGAATTGGTTGGTGGCGCAGCTGGCTAAGCTGAAGTCTTTTTCAAATGTTAGTTGTCACGGGTTCGAATCCCGTCGGCGACGAGCGAAATCTTTTTTATTTTTAGCAATTTTTTTTTTTGTTTTTCCAGTACATTAAAATAATTACAGTATTTAATACTAAAAAATAAAAAAATGCAAGCAAAGAACTATACTTAATGTTTTGAAAATGAAAAAATTCCTTATGCCTGCGGTTGATTCGAACCCAGGCCAATTGCTTACAAAAATGTATGTGTATCTTTACCCACTGAGCTATCGACTTTGCTCTTGAATGTGAAGACATTTGCATTATATGTAAATTTGTCTCAGTTTTTTATTCTTATTCTCTTTCTTTTATATAATTTTGGGACGCGCCTTGTAATGGTACATGGTATTCTACTGTCGGGACACCCGACTGTATGTCCATCTTGTTTTTATTAAATCTGTGAATTGAGGACAACGTGGAAGTAAAATGGGTTTTGTGTCGCATTATTATAATTATATAAATATTTAATAACATGTAGTGAAAATTTAAATACCTTGGAAGCAAGCGGAGGTGTTGGTTGTAGGCGTGGTGCTACAAAATGGATAAGTGTGTGAAAAGTAAATATTGTTTCTAAATGACGCTTTGCATACAGTGAAAATGTATACATATATGCGTATGTATTGGTATGCAAAAGCATTGAAAAGCCCGGAATTTATGCATATACTCATTGGATGCTGTTTTTATTTTTATTATTTTAGTAACATCAACATCAACTGGCGACATCGCGAGAGTTAAGCAAAGCTGGACAGATTGTGTCCGACAGGAGATGCGCACTAAAACCAACCATTGTTGATAAACTTTTGTTACTAAACAAGAATAGTGATCTCAAATAAAAACCTTGTTAATTGTTATTTTTGTGTTTTAACTGAAAACATCGATGTTTACTTTCAAAAACATCGAACACATCGATGGTCCCAGACATCGATTGTTTTCCAGCTCTACTACGGCCAGCGGCCCGCATTATATAGGCCCTGGCGTGGCCTAGTGTACCCGTTGCGATCGCCTTCTTCTTCTTTGTTGGGATTAGTGTGCCCCTAGCCGTCAGTGTGCCCCTATCTTGGCGTGCTCGCGCATTTGAATTTGACTCGCTGTTGTTTATCTTCATTATTTATTCATTTCATTATTCTTCCTGTTATCTATTCCTTATTTTATTTATCATCTACATTTCATTTATCTTTCATTTCTTCATCCTTATTTCTATCGACTTATTTATTATTTACATTTTCTCTCCTTTATTTACATTTTGTGCGCGACACGCGTCACAATACGATCGATCTCATTCGCCTTGCGAATGCTTGCACGTCGAAAATTAGTCCCGTTGTCTGACAGCATCTTAACAGGTACCCCTCGGCGAGCAGTGAAGAGTTTTAAGGCCAGCAGGAATGAGTCTGTTGATAGAGATGGGACGATCTTTAAATGGACAGCACGAACTGTCAGACAGGTGAACAGTACTCCCCATCTTTTCACTCCAGTAAATGTGAAAGGCAGAGTGAACGGTGAGAGACGTTCCTTAGGTAAGTTTCCCATTATTGGTGGCTCTGGCCGAGTCCTGGTATCCAATAGTGCTGCCGAATTTCGTTGACGACAATCTCTCCGTGCAGATGATGATATTTGCGATGATAATATTCCACTATTACCCAGTACCCAGCGCCAATCTTCAATCTCAGATCCCTCAAGAATCTCTCCAATACGTAAGGCCACAAATTGAGGGTAGTTACGGGCGTCGGATTTTATCCAGTACAACACGTCTTGAACATCAGTCCAAAATATGCGATTTTCAATATGAGATGACAGGCTCCCATAAATTCCATACGAGGCACTGATATTGGCTTCAGTGGAGCGACTCTGTTCCTTGACGCCACTAAAGAGCATCGAGTCTCGCCGTCAAGTTCAACACGCAGGTACACCACTGCAGCATAAGCATCCAGACTGGCATCGACAAATACATGCAACTGCGCTCTTTCAACAGAACTTGAACAGAACATATAACGTGGGATGCGCAGATCACCAAGTTTAGTCAGTAGGGCCTTCCATGCTATTCAGTCGTTTTCATCTGCTTCCTTAATTGCGTCATCCCAGCTCACTTCGGATCTCCATATATTTTGTAGGATGATTTTTGATCAAAAATGTGTGTTTTGTGTGGGTTGCTGACCTCTGCAACAGCTCGGGTCTGATGACGAACGTTAGCATGTCTGTTTCTGGTAACCACCACATGCCTAAGACCTTCTCATGAAGTTCTTGCTCTACGCCAAGATACTTCGGTGACGCCACACGTGAGCAATTGAGTGATTGAATGACTTTCTTGGAGTTTAAAAGCCTATTCCTCATTTCAAATCCACCCTTGGTGTGGATATCCTTCAAATTTTTTGCCAGTTGAATCATCTGATCTTCCGTATCAACTGATTTATTCCGTATCCAGCCAGTCGTCGTCAAACGTGTTTCGGAAAATTGCCTTTATCGCGCTTGGATGTTTCTGGCCGAATCGCTCCGCATTACGCCTCAATACGAAGTTAGCTACTGACGGCGAGCAAGAAGCCCCAAAAGTCATCACTTGCATTACATATGTATCCGGCGGATGATTAATTTCTCCTTTTCGCCATAAGAACTTTTGTGAAGATTGGTCGGAGTTGTTTATCAGGTAACTCACATATGTCCAGTTTTCGAATATAACCCTTATTCTCGTAGTTCCGCATGGTCTCACTCAAAAATTCATTCAGCTTTAAGTCCTTAAGCATTTTCGACTCGAGACATTTGAGGCGTCTGAGAGCCATAGGATAGGAATTAGGCAGTTTAACATTCTCGTATTTCCACAACAGTCCAGTTTCCCAACGACTTTCATTAGCGATATACTGTGTAGTTTCGTTCATAATCTTCAGCGACTGTTTATCCTCCTTCGATCGCAGAGGTTTTGCAGGAACACCCACACCATTAGCCTCCAACGCACGTACACTGGCAGACATGCAGCACACGTGGCGGCATAGCCTCATCCGGACCATACCGGCCATAAGCCGTCCAGCCTAGTTGGCATCTAACCGCAATAAGATCGTCATTATCAGCTTCATCGTACCTCTAATGGCACGCAGATCTTAATGTGGTCCAAACCGATAATCATTTGGGCTTTAGCATTGTAGTACGTCGAGACAGGAACAGACCTTAGGTGTCCGTGCTTATTGAGCATTTGATCGTCAATACTTTGCAATGGCAGATCCAGTTTGGTCACAGTGCGCACTCCTTTCAGCATATATTTCACATCTGGACGGCCGGCAGCGGACACATTGGTGCAGACGAGCTTAGATTTGGCTTCGGTCTGCGTCATATCGCCGGTCCACTTCAAACAAAGCTGCTCTTCGGGCCCGTCTAAGCCCAGCTTATCAGCTAACTTGCGTTCCAGTAGCGTACAGTATGATCCCTCGTCGATAAGGGCCAAAACATCCACGAATCTTGACTTATTATACAAGGTGACTGGTATTTATCAGAACAGTGCCTTTTTTGTCGTTTTGTCATGAAAGAAAACAGTTTACTCACTGGATACTATATCGCTAGTTTTCTTCTCTGGTTTGATCTCGTCCTCGTTCACAACTCGCTCAGGATGTAGAAGCTTATTGTGCTGCAACTTGCATCCATTGACATTGCAAGTCTTCTTCACTCTGCAGTTCCGAACAAAATGCTTTCCAAAGCAGGAGAAGCATAGTCGTTTTCCCTTTATTATGTCCAATCTAGATTTGATTGGCATAGCCAAAAATACTTTGCATTTTCCTAGTTCACGGTCACCGTCACATCCTGGGCACGATGATACATCCTGTACGTTCTGCTTGTTCTTGTCATCGCCTACCACCGTATTTTGGACTAATAAGCGTTCCTTCACATGTCTGCCAACTTTTTCTTTCCCCACTGGCTGATAATCATAAGGTGTCACCATCGTTGCACACTTAGCTACGCCAAATAACCAATTATTAAAGGCGGCCAAATTTCCGCCAAACGATGTCTGCCCCAATCTAGCTTCAGATCGCTCGACAGCTTGGCTACCAATTCACTCAGCATGACTGAATCGTTTAGATATTCATGTAACCCCATTGACAACATGGTGGCACAATAATTCTGCACCGCAAGAGCCAAACGAATTACTGAATCCAAATTCATCGGTTTGATTCCAGGTTCACCCCTAAGTTAACGTTGCAGACTCATGTGCACTATTTCTGATCGTCCATACAACATTCTCAACGTTCCGATCGCATACGGCATAGCTGGAACCATAAGCTTGCCTCTTACAGCATCTAGAGCTGATCCTCTGAGGCACTTTTGAAGTCTGATGAGATTCTCCTTGCTAAATCCACATCATTCTGTTGACTGCTCATAGTTGCCTATGAATAACAGCCACTCCTCGGGCTTATCGGAGAAAACAGGTATCGAGAGAATCTCGATAAGACGTGGCGGGCAGCTATCTGAGTCGGCGTCAAGATAGCTGCATTGTTCCCTGCTTGCGGAAACTGTGTACTGGCAAACTGCGGCATGTATCCAGAGTTGTAGGATTGGGAAAGGTTCGCAGTGTTGGGGTTAAATTGTGGCATGAAGCCTGGCCCACTAACTGGAGGGACAAATCCGGCTGAACCGCCTTGATGTGCGAATCCCACGGAACCGCCTTGATGTCCAAATCCCGCTGAACCGCCTTGGTATCCAAATCCCGCCGAACTGCCTTGACATCCAAACATGGCTGGGTTATTCAATGTGGATCCAACTGCATTCCCTGGCAGTACAGGTTGCTCTGCACCTTTGGGTATGAATCCTGCTGTATCTGTTGGTGGCAACCTGTGCTCCATTATTTGCCATTAACCTAACAGCATTCCGTTGATGGGCCGTCAGCGTTGCACTGATCGGTAAAGGTCGAGCCGCGCCATTTGATGATACGGCTTGCTGTACGTTATGACCTTGGACTTGACCATAGGAAACAGGCGTCTAGATTGGACCAAGTGCAGTCCTTTCTTGCATATATGAAGTCTTTGTCCATTGGATACTTCCGTTTGCAGTATTATTTTGTTGTGTAGAGACAAACACATCCCCATTTGCATGTGACATGTCGTGACTTGTTCGGTTCACATTGATCGGGGTGCTCCAATTTTGAAGTTGCATGCGCTTATCCGATCCCATTACGTTCTGTGCAGTCGAGTTTCCATCGAAGAATCCTGCGAATGGTCCAGTGTAGCTACACGCTACGACGCCCCTGGCTTGGGCTTCCTGATCGCCAGACTCACGATCCATTCCTTCTTCCATGACGTCACTCTCCACAGGCCAACTATTCGCAACCCTTGTGCGTTTCACCGGTTACATACGTCCAAATCTGGACTCTGATTGTCACTATCCCGTATACTCCTCCTCACACCTTCACACTCTTGGTAAGAAGTACTTTCCAGAAGGTGTGCACCCTTGGCGCAGAATTCCGGATGGTAAAGTATTTCAGAATGTTGGGAGGCTCCCGGGTCCCGAGCTAACCACGTACAACTAGCCTTTGGTTGTAGTATACAGATAGGATGAAATCTTTTTTAAATATTATTAGAAACAAAGATTTTTTAAATTTTTCTTCTGCTTACACTTGTGGTTTGCCGCTCTTCAATTTCACAATGACGCTTACATATATGGTTGTTTCTTTTTCGCAAAACAGGGTTATAATATAATGACAGTGTTGCTTTTCTTCACAACAAATTAAATCAAAAAAGTATTCTTCACAAATTTAATTGGGCATCTAGCGTAAAAACCCAATCCCAATAAAATAGCTATTATAGACAAATTAGTACTACCTCGGACAGAAACACAGATAAAAAGTTTCCTAGGTATAACTGGTTATTAGAGAAAATTTATTAAGGATTATGCTAAAGTAGCGCAACCTATAACAAATTATTTAAAGAAAAATGTGAAAATAAACCCAAAAGATCCTAATTATGTAGAAGCATTTGAAAAATCAAACATATGATCAGTTCACACCCCATACTTAGATTTCCCAATTTTGAGAAAACATTAACACTTACGACTGACGCGTCGAATTATGCAATAGGTGCGGTATTATCATAAGAGGGCCACCCAATTTGTTTTGCGTCGAGAACACTTAATACGCCTGAAAGAAATTATTCAGCTACCGACAAAGAATTTTTGACAATTCTTTGGAGCGTGAATTATCTTAGACCATATTTGTATGGAAGGAAATTTAAGATACTGACAGATCATCAACCCATAAAATTTTTGCATTCAAAACATAAAGAGAAAGATATCTCGCCTAGACATCAAAGATGGTTATTAAAATTAGGAGAATATCAATTCGAGATTGACTATTTAAAAGGAAAGGAAAATAAAGTAGCCGATTTTTTGATCAGACTCGATGACAATGACTACGTTATTAAGAACAAAAATGACACACTGGACGAAAAAAACGAAAACATGTCAGAGATAAATATAATAGCAAACTTAGAAGACAAAGAAGATAATAGGTCAAATGCGACAGTACACTCAGCTAAAGAAAACATTTTTTTTTCACGCGGGGTCCCTGGCCCACCTCCCGACCAACCGACCGAGGGGCGCAGCCATGTGACGTACGGCACGAACGCGTTCTAGATAGACGCAAGAGAAGAAAAAATAGAATAGTACGAGGAAAAATTAGGATATACTACGAGCAAGATCTACCAACAGTACAGTTTTAAGTTTTTGAAGGCTTTCAATGCCTTCAATACTACTAAAAAGGCGATTGTAATCAGTACATAAAACCATAAGGGTTCATGTACTTCAAACTCTCGCCTACAATGGTTAACTACTAAAGGAATGAAGGTTCCTGAAAGACGGGGAACAAGGAAATTGAGCTGGCCAGCAAGTAGGGGCTCTCCACATCCCCGTTAATAAGTTTATGTAGAAAGACGACGCCAAGCATCGTCCTACGGTTAGCTAAAGAAGGTATATTAAGTAGGAGAAGTCTACTAGAGTAATCGGAAGTTGGCATCCCAGGGTAGGCCACGGAGGGCGAAAAGCAAAAGGTTTTCTTTTGGACAGATTCGATGCGGCTACTATGGACTCCGAATTGAGGACTCCAGACGCACGAACCACACAAGTTAAGAGAGTCTTCGTTACATAAGGAGAATCGAATTCCGTTGACCACCTTCTAATGAATCCAAGTATGCCTCTGGCTTTGTTAACCATACAGGAAATATGTTCTTAAAACGAAAGTTTAGGATCTAGGCGGACACCCAGATCATCGACAATATAAATTCTTTCCAAAGAGCAATCGTTAAGCATATAAGTGGCAAGCTGGGGATTGACACGTGAAAATGTCATCAGTTTGCATTTAGAGTTGTTGAGATGTAAATCGTTAGCATGACACCATGCTTGGAAGTTGTCAAGATCCGATTGTAGGTCTGATTAGCATGAACTGTCCCTGTACTGCAAGCAAAGTTTAACGTCATCCGCATACATGAGTACTGTGGATTTAGTTAGAACCAGCGGCAAGTCATTGATAAACAATGTGAATAGCAGGAGTCCAAGGTGGCTACCCTGTGGGACGCCAGAAGTGACACTGAGGCTATTGGATAGAACGTTTCTAAACAGAACCTTTTGAGAGTTTTGTTGGAAGCCCCTAATAACGAAAGAGGTTAGTTCCAGAAGATTGGTCGTGGTTGATCTTCGCCTCATAAAACCATGCTGATATGTAGAAATGACGGACCTGCAAAGATGTTGCAAGTGAGGAGTGATTACGTTCTCGAAAAGTGGAGAAAATGTATGATCTGAAGATGTCGAGGGAGAATATGTAGTTTTGAAAAACTCAGCGAAGAGATTGGCTATTTCTTGATCAGAATTTACAGTGGTATTGTTAAATGACAGAGAGGGAGGGTATAACGTGAGTTTACGTTTAGAACTAACAAAGTTATAAAACAGTTTAGGGTCCTGCTTGAACTGGACCTTGCAACGAGTCAAATAATTTTTGTAACACTGAGCGTTAAGCACGGTAAAGCTAGATCGAGCACTAAGGTAAAATGAGAAAGCCGTTTTTGAACCAGTGAGTTTATATTTATTATAAAAATTTGTTCACAGACCCTAGAATCACTGTGCACACTATCAGTACCAAAAAAGCAAAGAGAGAAAGAGAGAACAAAAAGAGCACAAGGGTTAGAGTATGAACAGTAGAAATCACAAGAGCGATGAGAGCTATGAACCACTTATATGCAGCAACCGACAGCAACCGACAACTCAAGCGGGGGAGAGAAAAATAAAACGGCATTAAGAAGAAAGAGGAAAAAGATAACCGTCTTAGCACATACTAACAAGTGAGTATTAATACGAATTAATTACATAGAAAAGTGCACGCACCCGCGTTAGCGAAACGGTATATAATTATGAATATTTAGGTGATAACTTTGGATAAAACCCCGGTGGTTTGAAGTAAAATTAACACAAAAATCGGAGCGCAAAACAAAAACACGACCGTCCGCTACGAAGAGAAAGATCGAATCACAACCATTTTTTCATAAAAGAGGATATAGTTAATAAATACAGAACGCAAATAATAATTACAAATTGTAAACAAGAAAGAAAGCTAACTTCGGCTCACCGAAGTTTGTATACCCTAGCAGACTTTAAAGAAACAATTAAAAACGAAATTCTGAAATAATAATTTGTTGCCAAATCTCAAATTTGATGGCAATGGTTTGAAACACGGCTAAGCTATGGTTTTTTTTAATTTTCCTGATAGTTCCTATGGAAGCTATAGGAAGTCAGCCGATTTTCATGAAATTAAAATCAAAATTCAGAAATACTAAAATATGGCTAAATATCAAATTTGGTGAAAATATGTTGAAATCTGACAAAGTTATGGTTTTTTCTTTTATTTTCCTGATTGTTCCTATGGAAGCTATAGGATATAGTCAGCCGATTTTCATGAAATTAAAATCGAAATTCAGGAATACTAAAATATGGGTAACTATCAAATTTGGTGAAAATATGTTGAAAACTGACAGGGTTATGAATTTTTCTTTTATTTTCCTGATTGTTCCTATGGAAGCTATAGGATATAGTCAGCCGATTTTCATGAAATTAAAATCAAAATTCAGGAATAATAAAATATGGCTAAATATCAAATTTGGTGAAAATATGTTGAAAACTAACAAAGTTATGGTTTTTTCTTTTATTTTCCTGATTGTTCCTATGGAAGCTATAGGATATAGTCAGCCGATTTTCATGAAATTAAAACCGAAATTCGGAAATAATACTAAATGGGCAAATATCAAATTTGGTGAAAATTGGTTGAAAACTGACAAAGTTATAATTGTTTTTTGAAAATTTTTCGGATCGTTCCTCTGGCAGCTTCTGATATAGTGGCCCGTTCCGACATATGTACGAGTGAAAGTATATAGAAGCCTAACTGCAAAGTTTCATTCAGATAGCTTTAAAACTGAGGGACTAGTTTGCGTAGAAACGGACAGACGGACAGACGGACATGGCTAGATCGACTCGGCTGTTGATCCTGATCAAGAATATATATACTTTATAGGGTCGGAGATGCTTCCTTCACTGCGTTGCAAACTTCTGACTGAAACTAATATACACTGCTAGGGTATAAACATAAGAATTTAAAACCGTAAATAAAAAAATTTTTATAGCTAAACATTTTTTCCAACGCTGGGAGGGATTTTAAAGAAATATATAGGCAAAGGAAAAATTGGAATTTACTCGTATCTACCATACCACGAATACAATATAGTACATGAAAAATTAATAAAAATATTTTCAAATGACAAACAAATAGAATCCATAATATGCACGCTTAGAGCTCAGGACATGGAATCTAAAACAGAAGCAGTCAAACAAATATCGTTTTACCACATAAAAGAAAGTATGTATTCAGGCATTCAGGAAACGTACAACCAATTAAAAAACAAGAAAGGGAGCTAACTTCGGCTCACCGAAGTTTGTATACCCTTGCAGAATTTAAACAAAAAATTCGAACCGAAATTCTGAAATAATAATTTGGGTATCGCTAAAAACAGAAACATCAAACATGACAATAAAACAATTATTGCAAAAGGCCATTAGAAATTACAATGACAGATATCACTCTACAATCAAATGCACTCCTCACGAAGCTCAAAACCATAAGGTAGAATTGACAAAAATTCAAGAAAATATAGAAAATGCTAAGGAGAAAATGAAAAACATAACGGACAAATGCCAATGCAAGTCTAATATAAGCACATGCATACAAAAATGCATACACAAGTATCTATGTGTGTAGAAACGCGTTATTATTATATTAAAGCGGCTAATAATTATTACCATTTATTAAAAATGCTTCTCGAATATCTTATAAGATTCTTTTCCGAACACAATCAAGAACTGATAAGAATATTTAGTTGGTCTAATTGGTCCAAATGAGGCATGCTGCCAGCAGCCGTTTGTGGCCATACAAAATTATTTCTTTAATAACTTTGACAATTTTTATCTGATCGCAACCCAATTTTCAGGGATCACACAGACTATAGTTCTTAATAAAATAATTAAATTCGCGACTCTAGCTTTAATATTATACGCTTAATACGCTTTTTTATGATTTGCGGGGGCGGTAGTGGGCATGGTAAAAATTTGAAACAAACTTGATCTGCGTGCAAGCATAAGAAATACTGTCGAAAAAAAATTAGAGCTCTATCTCTTATAGTCTCTGAGATCCAGTGTTTCATACGGACCGACGGAAAGACAGACAGACGGACATGGCTAGATCGACTCGGCTGTTGATCCTGATCAAGAATATATATACTTTATAGGGTCGGAAATGCTTCCTTCTACCTGTTACATACATTTCCTGCCGGCACAAAGTTATAATACCTTTCTACCCTATGGGAAGCGGGTAAAACAAGCTATAGTAACGACAACAGACATACTAGTTCACTTAATTAATTTAAAAGATGATCTAGAAATCAACATACAAATGTTAAACAATGACAACAAACTTATACCCTTGCAGAGTTTAAATAAAAAATTAAAAACGAAATTCTGAAATAATAATTTGTTGCCAAATCTCAAATTTGATGGCAATGGCAAAAATCAAGAATACTAAAATGGCAATGGCAAAATTCAAGAATACTTAAATATGGGTAACTATCAAATTTGGTGAAAATATGTTGAAAATCGACAAAGTTATGAATTTTTCTTTTATTTTCCTGTGTAATATGCACATATAGATATATCTGACATACGCAACAAATTGTATTTAAACATACTTAAATGCATTGAAGGGTTATACAACCCAAGGCCAGGTCATAAACCTCAGCCGAAATATGAATCCCTCGTTGCGCATTTGCACCGCACGCAGAAAGTGCAGGTGTCAGCATAAATGCACCACGAGCGGACCTTACGTATGCATGTGCATATACCTCCGCGCTCAGCCTAAGCGAGCATAGCTATGTATTTAAGAATATTATATATATACGTCTCTTCGCTGCCGCTGTTGGCAGCGCAGCTACACGACATAGCCTTCTTTAGTTTTAAACACATTTAGATAAGATTATTATCAATTATGACTTTGGAGCGACAGCAATGGTTGCTCTAAAGAGTTAATGAAATTTAAACAAATAAAAGAATTAAACTCTACAACTACCTGACTACTCATTTGGCCGGCAAATCAATTCTACTACATGGCGACCGTGACATCGTTGGACAACCAAATCTGCAAGTTGGAATATCCGAGGGAAGAATTATTAATGTAACCGTGACATCGTTGGACAATAAAATCTGCAAGATGGAATCTCCAAGGAAACTCTGCAAATCACAACAAAAAAAAAAACAACAGGGAGAAACGTGAAGCCATCTACGGCAACAAATGGAGCAAAAGGCAACCGCAGTGAGTAGAGTGCGATGTGCGCTAAACGCAGTGGTGTGGTAAAAAGGCTAAAGGCAAGAAAAGCCGAATTACTGAAGCTACTGATTAGCGGAAGTGAACTTAGCTGGAACAACTCGGTAAAAATACATGCCAAAATTGAGCACATAAAGAATTTGCTAAGTGGAAGAAAAAGCCAAACCACAGCCACACACACATCGGCCTACCCTGCTATCCAAAGTCTTGCCAAATCTTATGAAAAACTAAATCCACCAGAGAAATCGGAGATCCCAAACCTGAAGAAGAAGTGCCCAAAGGACTGCGAGGGACCATTGTACTCGCTCTTTTGTGAATACACCTGTGCAGCCTGCACAGGCACCGCCTGAGCCCATAGGCCCAGGACAACAGCAGCCCAAAAAAAAAGTGTGAGGGGCAGGCCGCCTCTTACGCCAACGAGGGAGCGTCAGCATAGCCAGGAAGGCGACGACCAGATGACGCAGAGGACTTTTGAAGAAGGAACACAACAAGCCTGTGCAGCCAGCACCGGCCACGTCTTGCCATCCCAGCAAGACCGCGGGAAAGGACCGACAACGCTTCCTAGAGCGTGTAATTTTTTTAAAAACCATGCACTGCGTTGCATAATTTTTTTAATTGCACTGTGATGCATATTTTTTCATCTACCTTGTAAAAAGTATTGTAAAATTGAGCGACATAAAAGTTGCCCGATTAGCGCGTGGTCTGAAAACCATGCAAAAAACTAGGCAGGTTTCCATATGTTAAAAAAAAAAAATTTTTTCTTAACAAAATTTTTATGCTTTCTTTTGAAATACATGAGCCAATATACATGGCAAGTTAATTATAAATTTGAAAACCCAATTACTGTTAGTAGAAAAACACCCAACATGGGATTAGTTGACGTTAAGGAAGTGGATTCCACTGCCAACGTTATAAATAAGATAGAATCAAAAACTATAAACAATGATTTAACAAATATCTTGCTGGCCATAATCGTATTTATTATGAGCGCATTTATATTATATAATTATACATATTTCACAATAAATGTGTATCGAAAAGAGCTATAAGCAAAAGCCAGGCCAATGATCTGGACAAAATATAAAAGCGCTAATAATAATTGATATCCAGATATATATATGTATATCCATATAATGATTTATCGTAAAAAAAAAAATATAAATATAATAATAAAAATTAATAAGCAATACTAAATGAAATCAGTTATATTATCATGATGGAGATTGAAACATTTTATGGGAAGCGTCTGAGGAAAGACTGTACCTACAAGTACGAAGGGCAGTAGAAACAGGAGAATTAGACCATCCGCTAGAGAATCTCAAAGAGAAAATAACCTTAATGTTCAGGAACGTTAAACACGAACGAAGAGGTTTAGCTTTGGAAGTGATAGATATTGGGAATGTAGCCGCTTGGTACAGAGAACGTAAGATAAATCCTTTATGATTATAAAACACTGTAATGGACTGGAAAGATATATATGACAAATTAAAAGCAATAAAAGTTGAATTTGATAAGTCATACAAAGCATTGACGCAAAACCGTCAAATCCAGACAAACACAGTAAAGAGACATGCAAGTGTATTAGTGGAGTGTTTTAATGAAGCACGAGAAGTGATACATGACCAGAGAGAAAGATTAACTAACGATCATTGGTCTAAGGTATCAAAATTCCTTACCAAGCTTCGAGTAAATCTAATCTCGATCAAACAAAAATTTGATCTAGACATGTATGTCCCTACTGTCCTCAATACTTCGGCATCCGTTGTAAATAATGACGAGCCAGCCGGTGACGAGGAAGTAGAAGTACCAGAATCAGCAGAAAACGACGCTGAAGAACTAGAACAGGAAGAATTAGGAGGTAAAGATTTTGAAACCGAAGAAATCGAACAGGAGGAATCTGAAGAAAAACCAGATCTTGAACCCAAAATAGAGGAGTTAGACATAGTCAATCTCACCATTCCTGCTGTGTTAATAATACCAGTAGCAGAGGAAGAGAAACAAGAGAAATCAGATTTGCTATCCTCCCCTGATATCTTATTAAGCTCGTTAGACACAATAATCAGCATGATGGCAGATCCTGCCGTACAGCGAGCCTATATAAAGGACATATCAAATGCCATACCCGAATTTAATGGACAAAAAATCCATTTACAAAGATTTGTAACTGCCTTAAAGCTAGTAGATTTAACGAAAGGAAATTTCGACGAACTAGCCGTCGAAGTAGTTAAATCGAAAATAGTAGGATCAACCTTATATAAGGTCCAAAATGAAACTACTATTAAAGCAATAATCGACAAGCTAAATGCCACTATCGTCGGTGAAACATCCGATGTAGTTAAAGCTAAATTGGCAAATACTATGCAAAAAGGAAAAACGGCAGAAAAATTTACCAATGAGATCGACAACTTACGAAAACTCCTCAAAGCTGCGTACATTGATGAAGGCCTATCATCCGAACACGCTGACAGATTCAGCACAAAGGAAGCCATCGCCACAATGGTCAAAAATTGTGAACATGGTCGACTTAAAACAATATTAGAAGCAGGCAACTTCACAACAATGAACGAAGCCGTCACTAAGTACATACACTGCAGTACTGAAATGACAGGTAATGCCAACTCTATATTGTACATGCAGAAAAATAATAACTATCGCGGTAATAATTATAGAAACAATTATCGCGGTAGGAATAACAATAGAGGTAATTATCAAAACAACGGATATTACCAAAACAACGGATAAAACCAAAACACTGGTTATAACCGAAATAATAATAATAATCAAAATAACAATTAATATAGGAACAACAACAATAACCGTAATGGAAACAACCGCGGTAATGGAAATAGCCGCGGGGGAAACAACAACGGTAATTCCAATAATAATAATAATAACAACAACAATAACAATGTCCGAGTAGCCCAAGGGAACTCGGGAAACCGACCGAACCCTTCAGATGTTTAGAGCCAACAACCAGCTCAGTAAACACGATCAACATTAATCTAAGTATCTTTGTAAAAATTAATAATGAAAGAACAGGCAAAGCTTATACGCTATTGCTTGATACTGGTGCAGACATATCTATACTAAAAGAAAACATAGATCAATTCAAGCATATTAATTATAAAATTCACACCCAGATATCGGGAATTGGCGAGGGAACAATTTCTTCAAAAGGCTTAGCCTCAATAGAACTTACTACAGGCAAATACATAATTCCACACGATTTCTATTTAGTCAATCAAAATTTCCCAATACCTAGGATGGCATACTAGGATTAGACTTCATAAAAAAATATAATTGCCAACTAGATTTCACTCAGAGTGGCGACTCACTGATTCTTCGCCCAAATAACTTAAACTATCCAATTAAAATACAAATACTTCATACTTGTGAAAATAATGCCACAGTACTCCCAGCTCGTTATGAAGTTGTCCGTGAAATACAAATTCCCTCAGTACAAAATCAAATTCTGATATTAAATCAAGAAATTGAGGAAGGAATTTATATCGCAAATACGATATCCAATCACACAAACACTTATGTCCGTATTATAAACACAACAAATACCAACAAAATTGTAAATTTAAATAACATTAAATTCGAAACTCTTAACAATTATGATATAATAAACGAAAATAACGAAGGAAGAGATGAATTCGTTATGAAAAAGCTATATAAAAATTTCCCGTCTTTGTTTAAAAGCCAATTAACCGATCTATGCACCAGGTATACAGATATATTCGGATTGGAAACCGAATCGATAACAACAAATAATTTTTACAAGCAAAGACTTAGAATGAAGGATGATGAGCCCGTATATATTAAGAACTATAGAAATCCTCACAGCCAAGTACAAGAAATTCAAGCCCAGGTTCAAAAATTAATAGATGATAAAATAGTTGTACCATCAGTGTCACCTTATAATAGCCCACTTTTATTAGTTCCATAGAAGTCCCTTCCGGACTCTGATAAGAAAAAATGGCGATTAGTAATTGACTATCGTCAGATTAATAAAAAAATCTTGTCTGACAAATTTCCGCTTCCTAGAATTGATGATATTCTAAATCAACTAGGTAGAGAAAAATACTTCTCATGCCTTGACTTAATGTCAGGTTTTCATCAAATTGAACTTGAAAAAAGCTCCAGAGATATCATTTTCAACGAGCAATGGCTCGTATCGCTTCACGCGATTACCATTTGGCTTAAAAATAGCCCCAAATTCATTCCAGAGAATGATGACTATTGCCTTCTCCGGATTAGAACCGTCACAAGCATTTCTTTATATGGATGATTTAATAGTTGTAGGATGTTCCGAAAAACATATGCTCAAGAACTTAACTGATGTCTTTGAGAAATGTAGGCAGCATAACTTAATGCTACATCCTGAAAAATGTTCATTTTTCATGCATGAAGTAACATTTTTGGGACATAAATGCACTGATAAAGGAATCTTGCCTGACGACAAAAAATATGACGTCATCCAAAATTATTCAGTCCCACACGATGCGGACAGTGCTAGAAGATTCGTTGCATTTTGCAATTATTACAGAAGATTTATAAAGAACTTCGCTGAATACTCCCGTCACATAACACGATTATGTAAAAAAGATGTAAAATTCGAATGGACAACTGATTGTCAAAACGCATTCGATCATCTTAAATTAGCCTTAATAAATCCAACTCTGTTGCAATACCCCGATTTTAACAAAGAATTTTGTATAATCACAGATGCTAGCAAATACGCTTGTGGAGCAGTCCTAACACAAAACAAAGATGGACTACAGCTTCCAGTTGCATACGCATCAAGATCCTTCACAAAAGGAGAAAGCAACAAAAGCACAACAGAACAAGAATTAGCAGCTATTCATTGGGCAATAACTCATTTTAGACCATATATTTATGGTAGACACTTCACTGTCAAAACAGATCACAGGGCACTTACCTATTTATTCTCAATGGTAAACCCTAGTTCAAAACTAACACGTATGAGGCTTGAGTTAGAGGAATATGATTTTACGGTAGAATACCTGAAGGGGAAAGATAATTTCGTAGCTGATGCGTTATCAAGAATAACCATCAAAGATTTACAAAAAATTACTGGAAGTATACATAGGGTCACTACAAGAAACCAAAGTAGAAAGAAATCCTGCGCAGGAGAAAAACAAACAGAAGGGCTTCGTCAATCTGAAGAAAAAGCTTCAAAGCCCAACGTATATGAAGTCATTAATAATGATGAAGTACGTAAAGTAGTGACCTTGCATGTAAATAATAAAATGTGTTTATTCAAATACGGAAAGAAAATTACAGCAAGTTATGATGTTAGCGATTTGTATACTAATGGAACCTTTGACTTAGGTCAATTCTTCCAAAGGCTTGAAAAGCAGGCCGGTATAAACAAAATCAGCCAACTCAAAGTGGCACCGTGGGAAAATATCTTTGAACTCGTTTCAATTGATAATTTTAAAATAATGGGCAATAAAATATTGAAATCATTAAGAGTAGCGCTACTCAACCCGGGGACCGTAATAAATAATAAGAAAGAAAAAGAAGCTACACTGTCTACATTCCATGACGATTCAATACAAGGAGGTCACGCTGGCATTACAAAAACCTTGGCCAAGGTCCAGAGACACTACTACTGGAAAAATATGTCCAAAGACAAAAAAGAGTACATAAGGAAATGTCCAAAATGCCAAAAGTCGAAAACGACTAAACATACAAAGACCCCACTTACCATAACAGAAACTCCAGAAAGAGCTTTCGACAGGGTAATTGTGGATACAAATGGTCCACTACCGAAATCGAACACTGGAAATGAATACGCAGTAACGTTAATATGCGATTTGACAAAGTATTTGGTAGCAATACCAATACCAAATAAAAGTGCAAATACCGTAGCTAAAGCTATATTTGAAGATTTTATTCTAAAGTACGGTCTAATGAAGACGTTCATAACGGACATGGGAACAGAATACAAAAATTCAATTATTGAAGATCTATGTAAATATTTAAATATTAAAAACATGACTTCAACTGCACATCATCACCAGACTGTAGGTACCGTGGAGCAAAGCCACAGAACATTTAATGAGTTCATACGTTCCTACATCTCAGTAGACAAAATAGACTGGGATATATGGCTACGATACTTCGAATACTGCTTTAACACAACCCCCTCTATGGCACACAATTACTGTCCATACGAGCTAGTTTTTGGCAAAACTTCAAATTTGCCAAAATATTTTAATAGCATAGATGTAATTAACCCCTTTATAATGTAGAAGACTATGCTAAGGAATCTAAATTTAGATTAGAGCAGGCATTTAAGAGAGCTAGGATAATGCTAGAATCGCATAAGATTAAAAATAAAATTAGTTACGACAAGACTAGTTTAGATTTTGACTTAAAAATAGGAGATCAGGTTTTATTGAGAAATGAAATTGGTCATAAGCTAGAATTTAAATATACAGGGCCTTATAATGTAGAACAAATAGGAGCTAACGATAACATAACTATAATAAACAGTAATAATAAAAAACAAATAGTACATAAAGATAGATTAAAACCTTTTATTTCATAATCAATCTTTTATTTTTCAAATATATATATATATCATTTATGGAAATACATAAAATAAACACCTACAAAATAAGCATATATACAAATACTAAAAAAAAAAAATATTAAAATAAAAATATCTTTAAAAATTCGTAATCATACAATAGAAAATAACTTCATTATATTACGTTATTTTTCAAAAGGAGGGAGATGTAATATGCACATATAGATATATCTGACATACGCAACAAATTGTATTTAAACATACTTAAATGCATTGAAGGGTTATACAACCCAAGGCCAGGTCATAAACCTCAGCCGAAATATGAATCCCTCGTTGCGCATTTGCACCGCACGCAGAAAGTGCAGGTGTCAGCATAAATGCACCACGAGCGGACCTTACGTATGCATGTGCATATACCTCCGCGCTCAGCCTAAGCGAGCATAGCTATGTATTTAAGAATATTATATATATACGTCTCTTCGCTGCCGCTGTTGGCAGCGCAGCTACACGACATAGCCTTCTTGGCTTTATTTATGTTTTTTATACCCTGAGAGTATATAGATGCCTAACTGCAAAGTTTCATTCAGATAGCTTTAAAACTGAGGGACTAGCTTGCGTAGAAACGGACAGACGGACAGACGGACATGGCTAGATCGACTCGGCTGTTGATCCTGATCAAGAATATATATACTTTATAGGGTCGGAGATGTCTCCTTTCCTGCGTTGCAAACTTCTGACTGAAACTATAATACCCTGCAAGGGTATAATAAGAGAAATCAGGAGAACTTATATTAGGTTAGGTTAGGTTAGTCCGGGCAGCCCTCGAAGTCCAAGGGCGGCCCTTCGAAGTCCATGAGGATCGAGGCGCATTTCGCGAAGGCGAGCAGTTCACCTGGCGTTCTCATTGAGGCCTCTTCTGGTGAGGTCAATATTGTGGCGCCTAAGTACCTTATTCTCGCCCGTGTCAGGGCCTGGCATTTGCAGATGAGGTGTTCCAAGGTTTCGGTTGCCTCGAATTCATCACATTTCCTGCCGTTGTCGGTAATGCCTAGCTTGACTGCATGTGCCGCGGCCAGGCAGTGTCCTGTGAGTATTCTCACTAGTAATCTGCAGTCCTTCCTTGGGAGTTGCAGCACGTAGCGACTAAATTTTTCGTTGCGCTCTCTGCACATGATCTTTGATGTTCTGCAGGTTCCGGAGTTCCTTCTCCATCTGCTTTTTGCACGCGCGTCTGCCTGCCTCTCTAGCTCGCTTTGGAGCGTTCTTGGGGAAACAGGGACAAACATATGTTCTGTCGCTCGTCCATCCGACGCCTTC
Source organism: Drosophila anomelani (assembly GCA_035045905.1). Lineage (NCBI taxonomy): Eukaryota > Metazoa > Arthropoda > Insecta > Diptera > Drosophilidae > Drosophila > Drosophila anomelani. The sequence goes on along the minus strand of JAWNOO010000029.1, from coordinate 850,531 downwards.
CTTTGCTAATACATCTGCGGTCTCGTTGCCTTCGATGCCCTGGTGGCTGGGAACCCAATAGATCCGCACTGACGTTGTCGTGCTTAGGGTATCTACTGCTTCCCTGCTTGCCAGTACATTTTTGGAGCAGACCGCCGACGATTTCATGGATCTGATCGCGGCTTGACTGTCTACGAACAAGTTTACCGCCTCATGTGGGCGGTCTATTCTCTGCACAAGCTCCGCCGCCTTCCTGATGGCGAAGACTTCCGCCTAGAATATGCTGCACTGGCTTGGTAGCTTATACGACAGACTTATCTCAGGGTCTGTACAGTATATGCCCGCCCCTATTCCTCCTTCCATCTTGGAGCCGTCGGTGTATATGTTAAGGTGTCGAGAGTGGTCCTGAGCTGTTTTCCAGTCTTCCGATCCCATGAGTGTTGTTGTTTTGACATCTGGGGCAGGTTCTGGGTATCATGTAGTCAGATGAACTGCTCATGTCTCGACCAATTGAACTGTGCCCGAATATTTGTGGCGTCATGTTTCCTGCTGCTACTAGGCGCTGTGGGGCCTTTCCTGCAGTCAGTTGAGCGTAAATGTCTAGGGGATCTATTCCGAGTATGACTTCGAGCGCTTTAGTAGGGGTTGACCTCAGCGCCCCTGATATGCAGAGCAGTGCCTGCCGCTGGGTTCTCTCCATAAGCGTGTTGTATGTTTTCTTTTCCGTGGCTTGCCACCACACTAAGACTCCGTACAGCAGTGACGCACCACCGATATGTAGACCCAGTGCATTAGTTTGGGTGAGAGACCCCATGTGCTGCAAAGCATCTCCTCGGATGCATAAAGAGCTATGGTGGCCTTTTTCACCCTCTCTAATACATTGGGTTTCCATGCCAGCTTGCTGTCTAGGACAGTGCCGAGGTACTTGACTTGTGTTTTCGGGGTCAGCCTGGTTGCATTGATTTTTGGGGGGATCCATAGCGGTACCTTGTATCTCTTGGTGAAGAGAATGAGGTCCGTCTTATCCGCGTTGATACTGAGTCCTACCTTGTCCGCCCACTCACATATCTCCCTGAGCGTTGATTCCATGATCGAGCTGAGGGTCGATGGGCATACACCTGTGATAATTATGCTTATGTCATCCGCATAGGCTGTTATCTTTGGGGCTTTCCTCTCGAATCTCTTGATCAGGTCGTCGACCACCAGTTTCAATAGGATGGGCAAGAGGACTCCATCTAGTGGTGTGCCTCTGTGTGCTCCCTTCACCATTATGGCAGTGCCCCAATCGGATTGTACCCGCCTGCAACTTAACAGGTTACGTACCCAGAAGTTGATGGCGGTGTGCGTTCCAGTCGCCTCTAGGCGGCTCATTATTGCGTCTGTACTGACGCTGTTGAAGGCCCCGGATATGTCCACAAACACTCCGAGGGCGTATTCTTTGTCGTGTAGGGCTTTCTCGATGATGGTTACTAACGAATGTAGTGCCGTCTCTACCGATTTCCCTTTTGGGTAGGCATGCTGATGGGTTGACAGTAGTCCTCCCACATCGTTCCTGATGTATAGTTCCAGCAGCTTTTCTAGTGTTTTCAGTAGGAAAGAGGTAAGGCTTATCGGTCTGTAATCCTTGGGGCTCACGTGACTACTCTTTCCTGCCTTGGGCAGAAAGACAATCCGAGAGGTCCTCCATGGGAAAGGGATATAGCCCGTGCTTATACAAGCTCTATATATTGCGTTAAGCCATGGGGTGATCTCTTCTTTAGTCACCTGTAGCATGGCTGGAAATATTCCATCGAGTCCCGGAGCCTTTATCCCCGCGAAGGAGTCTATAGCCCAGTGGATTCTTCTGGAGGTTATTAGATTTGTCGGAAGATGCTCTTCATACGTTGCTAGTACCTGATGCTCATTGGCATCGGTTACTTCTGTGCATCCTGTTAGGGCCCCTTCACTGCCCTCGGTCCACTTTCCATCTTCGCTTTTGAGTTGACTCTGTATGGTAGGTTGCTTCGATAGCAACTTCCGGAGTCTCGCCGTTTCTGGGGCCGTCTCTATGTTGGAGCAGAAGTTAATCCAAGAGCTCTTTTGCGCCCTTCGTATCTCCTTCTTGTAGTCCCTTAGTAGGATTTTATATTCGTCGTTGATTGTGTCATCTTTCGCTTGTTTAGCGATTTTGAAGAACTCTCTGAGGTTGTTGCGTTGGAGAGAGCTCCTTGTTCCACCATGGTGGCTTGGTTCTCTTCCTATTTCTTGATATTGGGCATGATGCGTGGTACGCATCTAGTTATTCCTTGGAGAGCGTCTCTAGGGACCTTTCTATTTCCTCCACGGATGTAACTGTGCCTGGACCAGTCGCGAGTCTCGCCGTGATAGTCTTTTTGAACTTTCCCCAGTCGGTGTTCCGGGGGTTTCTGAAGACGGGTGGTTTTTGAGAGTGTTCGAAGTCGTATTGGAACTGGATGTACTTGTGGTCTGAGAAGGATGGTCTGTCAAGGACTTTCCATTCTGATACCATGGTACCCTACCCTGCTACTAGTCTAGCACGTTAGAGGAGGTGGGACCCACGAAGGTATGTACTTCCCCTACGTTTGCTACGTAAAGATTGGACCAAAGTATGAAGTCTAAAAGTGACTCACCTCTTTCGTTAATGTCGGGGCTCCCACACACGCAGTGGTGTGCGTTGGCATCTGCACCGACCAGTATTTGTTGGTCCTTCGGGCTGGTTTCCACCAGGCTCCTGAGTTCCTCCGGTGGGGCTGTCCTATCGTGAGCCATGTAGCAGGAAGCTACCAGTAGGCGCTTCTTCTTGCTTTCAAGCATTACCACAGTCAGATCATCCATGCTGTAATGAGGCATAAGGTTAGCGTGGAGACCTTTCCGTACAAGTACGGCGGTTCTGTTTCTGCTTACCGGCGGTGTGTATAACACGTTGTGTGTTGAGGACTTTAGTCCGGCGATGGAGTTTCCCGAGGCAATCCACGGCTCTTGGACTAAAGCTATATCGACGGACCCTTGCTCCATGGTTATCAGGAGTTCCGCCGACGCGATCTTGTTCTTATGGAGGTTGAGCTGCAGTGCCCTCAGGGCCATGGGTACCAGCTCCGGACGGGTTGACTATGACTGTCACATCACCGTCCTCTTCCTCCTCCTCTGAGACGTCCAGAGTCATCTCCTGAGCAGCATCGATGATGGAGTCAAGACCTAGGTCCTTCTCCACCTCTCCTGCTTGCAGGGTGTGCGCATCCTTGTCCCCAGGGTGGCGCTTTTTGAGGCGTAGGTATACACTACCTAAGCCCCACTCCATCTTTCCATACCTGGGGTACAGGATGTCCTCAGCCTCCTTGTTTATCTGGAGTACTACGCACTGGCCCCCCTCTTTGAGTGTCGTGCTCGCGATGTGCAGTACCTTCCAGTCTGCGGTGGGAACGTCCGGGTTTTGGCGCTGTAGCAGCTTCAGCGCCCGGTCCCCTTGGATTGCAATGGGGAAAAGTACCTTCGCCTTCGGGATTATGGGGATGTATGGGATTAGCTCCCTATCCACCACCTCTAGCTTGGACCCCTCCCACAACGCCTCCATTTGGCTGACCGTTTGCTTCATCCACTTCCGAGTCGGGTCGTCCATGCCCTTCAGGATTTTGACCCCGTTCAGCCACCCTGCACCATCGAATGTGGGCATAAGCGCTGGGGAGTCATCCTCCATCCGTCCAAACAGCGCTTCGACGAGCCTTGCGTGAGTTATCAATAAGAATGTAGGTTCCTTGGTAATTTATCAATAAATGGAGGTTCCTTGGTAATTTATCTCGGAATAGACCCGACCAAAAGAAAAATGTGTGCTTGCTGGTTTCGAATCAAATCCAGAATGAATATCTTTATTTTATATTTCTTCGTTCAAACCTTACTGCCTAAGTACAAAGTGCTGATCAAGCGGACTGGGTCTGTAATTAGACCGGATGCATATCTGGGGCTTGGACTCAGCAGTAGCCGCTATGTTTGGTTGTTTGTTTGTTTGGCAACTTAGTTGCCAATTCAAGTGTTCGGTCTTTAGCTGCTTGACGACCGTAGGGGCTTAGGTGGGGGACCGCCGATGGAATGTGCTGAGGTGGTAACTCCTCCCCCCTCAGACTGAACAACCGACCATAACGGAGCGATGGTCGGTGGGAAGGTGACAGGTGAAGTAATGGTTGGCGTGAGCGTCGCAAGTGTTGTGTCTGGTGTGAAGGTGGTCGTCCTTTTTGAACAGGCGGCCACGGCTAACACCACTATCAGCAACATGGTTAGCATTGTATACGTCGCTGTTGTGTGTATTGCTGTTCCAGCTTGTATTCTGCTGATTTGCAGCTTCGTTTCTATATCCTCCATCTCTAGCTCGTGTATTCCCAGTTCTTGGGTTGTTCTATTCTTTTTAATGGCTTCGATTTGAGGTATTTCCAATTTGAGCTTTGTTGCGTCAAGTCTTTCCACCGCCTCATACTGGACGTTGTTGACCATTGTTCTGCATCCTTTAAACGCAATTAATGCCGATCCATTCACCGTTCTCTCCTCTCCACAGTCCGTTTGCAACTTCACATTCTCTCCATTGAAGATTGCGATATATCCTTCTTCCGGTTCGAAGATCCTAGTCCTGAGCCCAGCATCCCTGGTTTCACAGTTCGCTTCTTTTCCGCTGATCAGGTTCTTAATACAACTTTCATTTACCTGATTTACAATTTTGTTGTTCTTACATGTATATAAACTTCTAATTTTTTGACATTTGTTTTTGTAGTAATACATTTCTTCGTTATTTGTTACCACGTACTCTGGCGTTATTATAAATTCTGTCTTATTCATCGGTAGAGATATAATCCTATGTAAAGAATAAGTTTCTTTCTTAAAAATAGGTAATTTTATCGCAAATATTAAATCTGTCTTATTCATAATCGCTTTGAATTCTAGAAATTCGTACATATGTTCTTCCGATATTATGTGTATGCCCTACTCTTCTAGTTCTTGTACGCATTTAGCTGTTTCCTATTTGTCGAATATGAATTTTGAAATTAGCCCAATTTTTGCCAATAGCAAACTTTCGGCCACATCATTTATATTTAGCCCGAGCATGTCTATTGTTACTGAAATTCTATCGATGTATTCTAACCTATAGATTCTCTTATCCTCTTCTAAAAATGTTTTGCTTATTCCATTATTAAAATTGTTTATAAATGTCGTTACTCGACTTTGCTCCTCGTTAATATATTTCGTTAAGTTCTTAAACATGATCGTGAATTTCGCTCCTGTCCTATCTTGTGAACTCAAACTCTCTTTCAATCTTCTTTCCTCTTCTTGCATTTTCCTTATCTCTTCTTCCAATCTTTCTGCGTCTTCCGCGTCTAAGTTCCCTGTTATGGATTTAACCACGGATCCTAATCCATTGATTAGTCCCCTCGCTTTCCTCTTCCTGGGGCATATTGCCTCTAATCTGTTCCTGATCATCTGTAGTTTTTTCTGCAAAACTTTAACAAGGTCTCTGGTTTCCGAGTCTTCAACTACCTTTGTAAGTGTTTGTTCCAATTGTTCTATTGCCTCTTGATATTCTTGTAATTGTACTATGTGTACCAATGTTTTATGAGTTTGTATTATCTTTGCCTCGCCTAGGTTTATTTGCGCTAGTGGTTCTTCCCCTAGCAATGGTCGGATCTCGAGCTTCCTTTCTGCGGCCATGATCCTTGCCCACCTGTAATTATTGTTCATTTGGTTTGGTTAGTCTTCTAATTTTTTCTTTATGGATCTTCTGTGGTTTAGTAGAGGTTAGTGTGAGGCCGTTGTCTTCCATCACCTTGTGTTTTGAAAAACGAGGAGTTAATTTATCTCTCCTGTTTTCCTTCCTAAATATTATGTCTCCTGGTTGTACTGTGTCCGGGCTTTGCCTGCCGAAATTCGCCGCCTCAATTCTTTTGTCCTTTTCTCGTTGAACCTTATCCTTAATTTTTGGATAAAGCTCTGCTTGAAATGCATTAATCTTCTGTAAATAATCGTGTTCGTTGTTAAAGGACACGTTATTCAGGAAGTTATGCGTTCTCCCTGTGAACAACTCCTGCGGTGTTAGTTTCGTCGCTGAATGAATGGCATTATTATAAGTTATAAATGCCTCATCCAGGACTTCCTCATGTCTACTCTCAAGTTTATTTTTCTTCCTTGTTTCATTTATTAGTCTATATATTTCTGTAATCGTCGAGTGCAGTCTTTCGACCGTAGAATTGCTCGACGATTGTTGGAAAGAAGTAGTGTGCAGCTCTAATTCGTACTGTCTACAAAAATCCTTAAACAAGTTGGAAGTGAACTCCTCTCCTTGATCGCAGACTATCTTCTTAGGCACTCCGAATAAGGCCATGAAACCTTTTACTGCCTTAACGATATTTACGCTTTCCTTTGCTGGAATTGTTAGTCCCCACGCGTATCTCGAGAACTTGTCGATTATGGTTAGTACATTTTTCTTGTTTACAAAATACAAGTCAATGTGCACTATTTCCATAGGCCTCTCTGGTGTCTCTGTAAAGCTGTATTTAATCTTGTTTGGTTTCCTGTCGTACTTTTGTATTTGGCAACTGTCACAATTATTAATTGTTTGGGTAATTGCCTGTTTCATATGGACGAAAAACACCTTCCTTTTCAGGTGTGCCAAGGTTTCGTCTATTCCCCTGTGATTTGACCTTTCATGGTAGTCTTTGATGACCTGTTCCTGTTCGCTCTTTTCCGTTATATCCGGCAATAAAACAGTACATCTTATTGCCCTATACAACTTAGTGTAGGCGAAATACTTGCAATATGTCTCTTGGATTGTTATCACTAAGTTATCTGGAATCAGGAGTGCAACAGTTCTTTTTGGTTTCAGGATTTCCTTTAACCTACGGGCAACTGTTTCTTCATCGAAGTTGTTGTCCGTCCAAATTATTCTCAACTTATTCCTGAACGGAATTTGTTTCTGTATTCTCCCTACTCTACCTTCCTGTACGACTACCTGGATGTTGTATTCGTTTAGTGGTTTTTCCGATATTGGGAATCCCAACTGGAGATCTTCTCCAGCAGAGTGGATTGTCTCTCCGTTTGTTGCCAACTCTGAGACATCTTCCAGCACATTGAGCTCCGGTTGAATTCTGCTCAGTGCGTCGGCCACTACATTCAGGGAACCTTTCTTGTATACAATCTCGTAATCGTACTCCAACATTTGGAGTCTCCATCTTACAAGTTTGGAATCGGGTTCTTTGACGCTCATTAGCCATGTTAATGGCCTGTGGTCCGTGACTATCTTGAACTTTGTACCAAATACATAATGTCTGAAATGCTTAATCGCCCAAATTTTGGCGAGCATTTCCTTTTCTATTGTGGCATAGTTTACTTCTGTTCCTGACAGGGTTCTGCTAGCGTATGCTACAGGTCTGTCCGTTCCCAAACTTCCTTGGGATAGGACGGCACCAATAGCATAATTACTTGCGTCTGTGGTGAGTATGAAAGGCTTTCCAAAGTCCGGAAACTGTAAGATCGGATCATTGCACAGTAAGGTTTTGCATACCTCGAATGCATCTTTGTATTCCTGATCTATTTGCACAGCCTTTTTCCCTTTCAACTGTTTTGTCAATGGCTTTGTTATAGCCGCGAAATCCTTCATGAACTTCCTATAGTACCCTAACAGACCTAGAAACGACTTTATCTGCTTCCTAGTCTTGGGCATCTCTAACCTTTTTATCGCTTCGATCTTTCCTGGATTCGGTCTGATTCCTTGCTGGGTTACTACGTGTCCTAAGTATTCCACCTCTTTCCTTAAAAATTCTGTCTTGTCTAACTGCAACTTGAAGTTTGCCTCTGCAAGCTTTTTGAAGACTTTTTCCAAATCTGTTATGTGTTCTTGTAGGGACGCCGAGTACACCATAATATCATCCATATATATAAGACAGCACTTTCCAGCAACTCTCCGAAGATATTGTTCATTAATCTTTGAAAGGTTGCCGGAGCGTTTTTTAATCCGAACGGCATTCTGACATACTCGAAGTGACCTCCTTCTGCCGAAAAGGCAGTTTTCGGAATGTCTTCCTCCTTCACCTCGATCTGGTGGTATCCACTCGCCAGATCTAAGGTTGAGAAATATTTAGCCCTGCCCAAACTGTCTAATACGTCATTGATCAATGGCAGAGGGTATCTGTCTTTAATTACCTTCTCGTTAAGTTTTCTGTAATCTACCACCATTCTCCATTTCCTCTCTCCCGAGGCATCCTTCTTCTTAGGTACTAGCCAAACAGGCGCACTCCAAGGAGAATGGCTATGTCTAATAATTTTTTGCTCCAGTAGTTTTTCTAGTTGTCTTCTCACCTCCTGTCTTTCTTTGAATGCATACCTGTACGGCCTAGCGTACACTGGTATGTCATCGTTCGTTCTGATTTGGTGTTTGACCGCATTCGTGAATGACAAATGGTCTCCCTCTTTATGGAATACCTTCGGATATTTCTTACAAATTCATTGGAGCTCCTTAAGCTCTTCGCTATTTAAATGTTCTGTTCTGATCTTATCGAATGGTATTCTCGTGTTTCCATTATCCGTCTCTTCTATATTGTTGAGTTCGAAATGTTTGTCCATCTCGAATTCCGAACCTTCTAATGGCTCTTCCAGAAATAATTCCTGATCATTTTCCGCGTAATTCGTTACCTCGACCAGGCTCCTTCCAGCCACTGCCCTATAGATTCCTTCGGATATAATTAAATCCTCCTTGACTACTGTTTTGCTTAATAGAAAATCCCCATCAGGTACTCGTACCGGCACAGGAATAACTGTTTTTGTCCCTGCTTCTATTGAATGGACCTCGCTGGGCCTATACTTAGCGAAATGTATATGCAATTCTGTGTCTACCGTCCGGAACCGACCCTTCTCGATATCGATCACGGCTTTCATTTGTTGTAGCAAATCTATACCAATTAAACCTTCAAAAAATTGGTGGAATTTAAAGAGTAGTAGTCTCATTTCTCCTACTCCTCCGAATTCTTCGAACATTGGTACATATGCTTCTTTCGAAATCGTGTGGGATTGTGTTATTGTTTTAATGGCTATGGGATCTTTCAGCTCTTTCACATACTGTGATTGAGCCAATTCGGGACGAATGAAAGAGTAAGTGGATCCTGTATCAATTAGTAATTTTATTGTTTTTTGTGGAGTGATTTTGATCATTACGTACGGTAGGGTGGAGTGGCCCCTCCTAGCTCCTAAATATCCTGTTGGCTGTTCGAGGCTGATTGCGAAAAATTGGCCTCATCCTCCTGAATATTATGCAACTGCCCACTTGTCGACGGTCGATTTCCGCCCCTCTCCGAATTGTTAGTCGAATGATACGACCGTCTTGAATTGGTAGAATTATTTGGCTGCCTGGAATTGTTTGAATTATATGACTGCCCCGAAAAGTTCGAATTCCTAGACATTCTAGTCTGGCCACTGCCCTCTGCGTCGCCAGCCGCTTGTATGGCTAGCTGGCCCTCTCTAGGCTTGTTGTCGTTATAGCTGTTGTTTCCATACCACTGTCTGCCTCGATTATTCTGTCCATAATTCCACTTATTATTCCTGTTTTGATAATTTCTGTATGGTCTTTGGTAGCTGGCAGTTTCTCCTTGCCTATCACTGTCTGTCCTGAATGGGTTACCCATCATTGGATACGGAAATCCAAATCCTGGCCAACCATTCATATTTGGTACCGGAAACGGCATTGGGAACTGCGGTTGGGCATTCGCTGCCCATCGGTATTGAGACCATATGCCAGTCTGCGACTCCGGTACCGGATTGTCCTGTTTGTCCAGCTCCTGTTTCGGAGTTTCCTTACCCTCTTTGGCCTGGGTTTCAGTCAGTGCCTGACCCTTTGTCTCTTCCCGTATCTCTTGTAGGGTACCCAAGTTCTTTTCTCTACAAGTAATCTCGTATGCCTTAGCTATATTGGGCACCTCCATGTTTCTGATAGTTACTCCTATTGGCCCTTTCAAAGCTGAAATAAAGGCGTTTAAGGCCATTTCTTCGTACCATTTGATCTTTTCGCTCCTCAACAAAATACCTTGCTCATTGGATTTAATCAGACTCACTAGGGCCTTCCTCAGGGTCATCACTTTCGTGTATAGGGTCTCCAAATCTAATTTCTTCTCCTTAATATGAGTCAACTCCATAATCAAATCCTGCTCCGATCTCTTATCCTTGAAATGAGTAATTAGTATTTTCTTTATTTGATCCCAGTTTAATTCCGACTCGTCCAAGTCAAGGACTTTATCTGCTGGTCCTATGATCTTACTCCTTACCGCTCTAAGTGCGATTATTCCTATATTCGATCTTTCCTCCCCTTTTATAAGGCCTAGTACCTGTTCTACTGCTGTTATAAAACCATTTAACTTCCCTGCTTCTCCTTCATACTTCGGAATGATCTCTACCAGGTCTATTACCCTGATAGCTTCTAATACGCTTGTTGTTGCCATTGCTGCAGGCCTTTCTTCCTCTGTCATTGATTTACGGGTTCAATTTCTTGGGATTTGTCTTTCCTACTAACTTCTTCCTGTCTTACGCTTATGTGTGTGTTTGTTTCTTAATTAATAGTGTGTTTGAATTTGTATGTATGTGTAGTTTAGTACTTAATTAATTATTTTAGTTGTATTATTTATCTTCTGTTGTTGGTAGTTATCAATAAGTGTGTCGTGGTTCAACGAGCTTCCGTGTGGTGTAATGGAGTTCTGGAATTAATTTAAAATGAGTACTTTTCCTTTTAATTGAATAAAAATATCAACAATGGGTTTAACTTTTATTATTTACTTCTTGTTATTGTTAACGTTTCCCTGTCTTCTTATCGTATAAAATCCTTGAAACTAGCTACGATTGTTGTATATTAAATTTGTTTAGTTATTTCTTTATATTTCTTTATTTATTATCCTTTATTTATTTCACGTGTTCTGTTTTGTTACCCCGCATGCTGAAGCTAGCCGATCTGCTGTGCGATACAGCATCACGACCAAATGCGGACAGACATTGCCACTGGGGTATTTTTTTTTTTTTTTTTTTTTGGTTTGACTGTCCCCATGCTAAACGACTACCCTGTGCATTACAGTGCGCCGCCTAATACATGTTGATGGATATATAAAATGCTATTCGTATTGATTCTCGAATCAGTACCTTCCATTTGCTAAGCGGCCGCTCTGTTTCCACAGTTCGCCGCCTAATACAAATGAAAGCATACTCCGTCACTTCTTCCCGCTGTTAAATCGTCATTTCTTTGTATTACTTTTCCCTTTTCTCATGCTAAACGGCCGCCTTGTGTAACACAGTGCGCGGCCTAATACATGTTAAAGGGGAAAATTAACTTATTTATTTTCTTTAATTTAATTCCTTTATTGGTTTATTTAAATTCACTTATTTATTTGAATAAATTTATTTATTTATCCTTTTCTTTATTTAAATTTATTTATTACTTGTTTCTTATACTCCTGCCTTTGATTTCTAGTCTGCTACTCCACATGCCGCTCTGCCTGCACCGATCGAACCGTTTGATCTTCATCTGTATTGTCTTGAACTCGCCAACAACCGTTGCCAACTCGACCCGAGCTGTCTGCAACCTCCCTGCTGTCATCGTTTTAGCACGAATACCACCATACCGTAGCACTAACTCTCTGCACACGCTCCATCCGCCATTCATCGACGATCGAACATTCGACCGAGTTGTTCGGTTCGCATCGAACCATCGACAACTCCGACCACCTGCCGACGCTTGTCGACGGCCGACCGTTCGATCGAACCGTTCGACGCAACCCCGAACCGTCGGTGCTCTCGACCGTTCGTCGACGTTTGGCCACGAGCCATTTGTTGCAAACAAACCTACCATTTAATTCGCAAACATGAACACTATTTTAATTTAAAATTCTAGTTTAGCTCTTTTTATTAAATTCTTCTACGTATTTGCGAACATGAACACTATTTTAATTTAAAATTTTAGCTCTTTTTATTACATTCTTCTACGTATTTGCGAACATGAACACTATTTTAATTTAAAATTTTAGCTCTTTTATTAAATTCTTCTACGTATTTGCTCATTATTTCTTTATTTCCTGCCTTATTTCCACTGTTGCTTGCATGTTTATTAATTATTTCTTTTATTATTTGTATGCTTGTTGCATTTAGCTTTATTATTTTCTTATTTTTCCACTTTATTTCTTTATACTCCATTTCACCCACTTCACTCTACTCACTCTCTTACATCGTAATGCTAAATATAATCCAGAACATGTCCTTTTTCGTGTTTCCTTCCGCCGTCTCAGATCCTTCCTGTCCTTGGTTGAATCCGTCCGTTGACGAAAGCTGCCGACTGCGCCAGTTATCAATAAGAATGTAGGTTCCTTGGTAATTTATCAATAAATGGAGGTTCCTTGGTAATTTATCTCGGAATAGACCCGACCAAAAGAAAAATGTGTGCTTGCTGGTTTCGAATCAAATCCAGAATGAATATCTTTATTTTATATTTCTTCGTTCAAACCTTACTGCCTAAGTACAAAGTGCTGATCAAGCGGACTGGGTCTGTAATTAGACCGGATGCATATCTGGGGCTTGGACTCAGCAGTAGCCGCTATGTTTGGTTGTTTGTTTGTTTGGCAACTTAGTTGCCAGTTCAAGTGTTCGGTCTTTAGCTGCTTGACGACCGTAGGGGCTTAGGTGGGGGACCGCCGATGGAATGTGCTGAGGCGGTAACTCGTGCACCGTCGTCCACCTTGCTTCGGACATCTTCCCGTTGTCGTCGCTTCGGTCAATGAGTGCCACGATCAGATGTCGTTTGGTCACCTCACTGACTTTTTCAGACCTCTTCGGAGGTTTCGCTGTTTTGGGCGGGGGGCCTGCCTGCTTCGGCTCGCTGGAGCGTCCGTGGTGGCGCTCTCCGCTGAACGTTGCCTTTTGCTGGCAAGCAACTCCTCCACCATGTTAGCGAATCCGCCCGTTGATACCATGTTGGGGTGAGTGGCGTAGTGTAACCTACCCTCTTCGATCCTTTGCTCGGCCCAGGCTAGCTCCTTCTCCTCTTGGGAGAGACCCGCTTTGTCCCGGAGCCTGCTCTGAATCGCGAGGGCAGCCTTATACTGCGCCTTCGCCTTCCTCCCCTCGCTTGACCGTTTCGGCCCGTCCCTACGCGGGGAGCTGGTGCCTGGTTTCGGCGAGGTGATTGCTATTTTTAGGCCGTGCTATTTTTAGGCTGCTCGCTCTTTGGGTCCGTGTCTGTATCGACTGCGGAACCCGAGCGACGAAGTTTGCCCTGAGATGATTTTGTGGTAGTAGTGGTACAACTAGCTCGACCTGCTCCCGTCGCGCTAGAGGTGTGACCGCTGGCGACACGCAGAGGGGATTTCTCCCCCCCGTGCCCGCCGGTTGTTGCAGTCACGCCTTCCACCGACGTTTGGGCTGATATCCCAGCCGCGGTTGTATTATTATTCTCCATGCCTCGGAAAAAACTGGTTAGTTTTCGGGGGAACCACCCACTTGCGTTTTATGTCTTCCGCCAGGCACCTCCACCCATGGCTAATGGTTCATCTCCCCCTGCTTTGGACAGAGGGAGTTGAACCGAAGCCTTGGCTAGACACTCGGATACCTCGAATGGAGCAAGCGGCGATGCATTACCCGTTGTCCGGGATAATACAGTGCCCATTGCCCAGCCGGCGCCCTTGTGGAGGGTTCAGATGGAGGGTTTTCGCCAGCCAACTTATATTATGACCAACAAATAAAAATTCAATTAATAAGAAATAAAATAGAACATTTACAAGGCAACGTCGCATCTGCTAGATACAATATCTTATACCCCAGCATATTGATAAGATCACAAAATCTATATATATAAAAATGGTGGCAAAAATGTTCGCATTATCATCACAAGAGAACGGCTGGACCGATTTGGATCAAATTTTTTCCAGTTGTTTGTAATTGCCAGAATAAGGCAAATACATAAGAAAATTTTGGTAAAACCTTCTGGAAAAGTCGCTAGAGGCTCAAGAGTTATACACAGTTGATGTAAAACTGTTATTGAACAATAGAAGGCGATGTGGTGTTATTCATAATATAGTGTACATATATGTTTAATTTAAGTCGAATTTTAAAGTTGAGCATTGCAAGACAGAAAATTTCATGAAATAAAATTGCGCATCAGATAAGTAATTTTGTCACTTCGGAGTGATGGTTATACGTATTATTTATATGTTCTATACCTACAGTCAGCAAAATAATGCCTGCTGTTAGACGATCAAGACTTGGACGGCGTTCGCGCAATGCAATAAGTAGTCGGAATTTCCGTAATAGTCGGACGCAAGAGGAAAGTGGAGTTTTGAATGCATCGGCACGTGCTCGAATGGCACAGCATCGCGCTGCACAAAACCCACCTCAAGCCCGACAAAATAATAGAAGAAGTCGAACCGCAAATGAAAACTTGAATCGCGCTGCATTCGCATACAATTCTGAAACACCCTACAAGGATCATAGCTGCGTTGTTATTGGTTCATTGTCTGTGGTATGTCAGCATTGTAATGCACTGAAGTTTCGATTGGAAACCCCCGGCTTATGCTGTGCAGGTGGTAAAATTAAATTGCCCGTTTTGGCTCATCCACCAGAGCCATTGTATTCGCTACTTTATGGAAATTCAGCCCAATCAAACAGTTTCCTAAAGCTTGCACAAAAATATAACGGATGCTTTCAAATGACGTCATTTGGAGCCGAGGTTGTTCATCAACCAGGCTACAATCCAAGTTATAAGGTAATGGCGTCTCTCTATTATCAAAATGAACAACTCCAATTTTTTTTTAAATTGCATCCCAATATTCAGATTCATGGGCAAATTCACCACCGAGCGGGCGCTTTGTTACCACCACAAAACAAAGATCATAAATTCCTTCAGATCTATTTCATTGGTGATTCGGTAGTTGAACTAAATCACCGCTGTGCAATTTACACTGCAACTAAACGTGAAATTATAGAACAATTGCAAAATCTTATCCATGAGCATAATGAATTGGTCAGGTTGTTCAAAACCGCATTGGATATAATGCATAATGACGAACATAAAATCATTATCAGCGCTGACAAAAGACCCACTGGTAGCCATGCAAGACAATTTAATGCTCCCACTATCAATGAAGTCGCATGGTGATTGTTGGTGAGAATGTGGAATCACGCGATATTGTTCTTAAGCGTCGGGATGATGGCCAATTGCAGAGAGTTTATGAGACTCATCGGTCATATGATGCTCTTCAATACCCGTTAATGTTCTGTCGTGGAGAAGATGGGTATCACTTCAACATAAAGATGGTCAATCCAATGACAGGTTTGTATACATTTCTTACATCACTTCTTTTTGATTCTACAACTAAGTTTGAATTAAAATTTTAGGAGAAGAAACGAATAAGAAGGTTAGCTCTATGAATTTTTATGCGTATCGATTGATGATTCGACAAGATGTTGACAATCTAACAGATGATACCGCCGTTTATTTCAACAGTACTGTGTCGACATGTACGTCAAAGTAGAAACGGAACGTCTAAATTTTATTCGTTTTAATCAGTCGAAGTTGCGCTCAGACGAGTACATCCACTTGCGTGACGCAATCGCTACTGAAGGACACGCGGCCAACATCGGTTGTTTGACCATTCTCCCAGCTACTTATGTTGGAAGCCCGCGCCATATGCATGAGTATGCACAAGATGCGATGACGTAAGTCCGAAATTACGGGCGCCCGGATTTATTCATAACGTTCACGTGCAATCCAAAATGGCCCGAAATTATCAATCTATTGCTTCCAGGACAAACATCAAGCGATCGACCTGACATCACTGCACGAGTATTCAAGCAAAAGATCACAGTGCTTATGGATTATATTGTAAAGCAGAAGGTTTTTGGCGCAGTTCGTTGTTGGATGTACTCGGTTGAGTGGCAGAAGCGTGGCTTACCACATGCGCACATTCTGCTCTGGATGTTCGACAAGATCCGACCAGATCATATTGATTCGATTATTTCAGCCGAAATACCAGATATACAAACTGATCCCGAGCTGTATTCCATTGTGACAACGACCATGATCCATGGCCCTTGCGGAGTCCACAACCCAGAATCAATATGCATGGAAAACGGAAAATGCAGAAAACGATTTCCCCGTCCGTTGACGGCTGAAACCATCAGTGGAAACGATGGATATCCATTGTATAGGCGTCGTTCTCCAGATGATAACGGCAAATGGATTGAATTAATGGTGAAACGTAACGAAACAAACGTAACAGTAATCGTGGATAACCGCTGGATCGTTCCATATTGCCCGCTTTTGTCGAAAACATTCTCAACGCATTGCAATGTTGAGTACTGCAACTCTATCAAATCCATCAAATACGTTTGCAAATATGTGAACAAAGGGAGCGACATGGTGGTGTTTGGCATTGCTGATCCGAATGCAAACGACGAGGTGACGAAATTTCAACTTGGACGCTACGTTAGTTGTAACGAGGCCATTTGGAGGATATTTTCATTTCCGATTCATGAACGTCACCCGACTGTCGTGCACTTATCTATTCACTTAGAGAACGGCCAGCGTGTCTACTTTACGGACGCGAACGCAGCGCAAAGAGCAGAACGGCCACCAGCGACAACGTTGACAAATTTCTTTTCGACATGCGAAAGCGATCCGTTCGCAAGGACTTTACTATATTCTGAGATGCCACGCTATTATACATGGAACGCTGCATCGAAGAAGTTTCAACGCCGGAAAAAAGGTGATACTGTTGCTGGCTTCGCTGATGTCTATTCGACTGATGCGCTCGGACGAATATACACAGTTCATCCAAGTCAAGATGAATGCTTCTATCTTCGCTTGCTTTTGGTGAACATTAGAGGTCCTACATCCTTCGACTCGCTGCGTACTGTGGATGGTGTGCTGTGCGCCACTTTTCGGGAGGCTTGCCAACGTTTGAACTTGCTTGAAAACGATACTCATTGGGACTCAACGCTCGCCGATGCCACTGTATCTGCGTCAATGAATCAAATCCATACATTATTCGCAATAATCATAGCTACGTGTCATCCGTCGAACCCGACCGCATTGTGGGAAAAATACAAGGACCAAATGGTGGACGATATTTTGAACAGAGTACGAAGGACAAGTTCTAATTTCAATATTGGCATTAACGAAGATATGTACAACGAAGCATTAGTACGGATCGAAGACATATGCATGCTCATGTGCGGCAGTTTACTATCGACATTGGGAATGCCAGCGCCAAATCGTTCAGTGCACGATACATTCAATCGGGAATTTCTACGGGAGCAACACTACAATCAGGATAACCTGGCCGAAAGAGTTCGAACAAATGTGCCGCTTTTGAATGCCGAGCAGAAGAAAGTGTACGATTCGATAATGAAGGTTGTTGACGATGAAACGGGAGGCTTATACTTTATCGATGCTCCTGGTGGGACAGGCAAGACATTTGTCATTTCGTTGATTCTGGCAACGATTCGGTCAAGATCTCAAATTGCGTTGGCTGTTGCATCATCTGGCATTGCTGCTACATTGTTGGAAGGCGGTCGAACTGCACATTCCGCTTTGAAGATACCCATGAATCTTCTGACGGTTGACCAGCCAACGTGCACGATGAGCAAGAATTCAGCGACAGCAAAATTGATGCGAGAATTCAAAATCATCATTTGGGATGAATGCACGATGGCGCATAAACGAGCTTTAGAGGCCGTTGACCGAACGATGAAGGATTTAAGAGGTGATTCGAGACTATTTGGTGGGGCTTTGATATTGCTGTCCGGAGATTTTCGCCAAACGCTTCCCGTTATCCCGAAATCTACGGCTGCCGATGAAGTTAATGCATGCCTAAAATCGTCCTTTTTGTGGCGATATGTAAACAAGTTTAAATTGACCAGGAACATGAGAGTCGCATTGCAGAATGATCCATCCGCTGCTAAATTCTCGAGACAACTGCTGGCGCTCGGAAATGGTGAAATTCCTGTTGATGTTTCGACTGGACTAATATCGTTCCCAACAAATTTTTGCGAGTTTACATCATCGAAAGAGGAACTCATCACAAAAGTGTTTCCAGACATTGCAGAAAATTATAAAAATATCGACTGGATTAGTGAGCGGGCAATACTAGCACCGAAGAATAAGGACGTAGATAGTTTGAATTTCTTTATTCAAAGTCAATTCGCTGGAGAACTTCATTCATACAGATCCGTTGACAGCGTGACCAACGAGGATGAAGCGACCAACTACCCGATAGAATTTTTGAACTCACTGGATGTGCCAGGAACTCCACCGCATAATGTGCAACTGAAGGTGGGATCAGTTATTATAATGCTGCGGAATCTAAATCATCCGAGATTATGCAACGGTACGCGGTTGTCCGTTAAGAAACTAATGAACAACGTGATTCAAGCGACTATAATCAAGGGCAAGTTTAAAGGAGAGGAAGTTCTTATTCCACGAATTCCGATTATTCCAACAGATCTTCCATTCCAATTCAAGAGGATTCAGTTCCCAGTTCGATTGGCATTTGCGATGACAATCAATAAATCGCAAGGCCAATCGTTGGAAGTTTGCGGGATAAATCTGGAATATCAATGTTTTTCGCATGGACAGTTATACGTACCCTGTTCACGTGTGGGAAAGCCGTCATCATTATATATTTTTGCACCAGATAACAAAACAAAAAATATTGTTTATCAGATCGCTCTCCACTGATTTCGAGTCAAAAAAAAATTTAACAACAAATTTGAATAACCAGTGTTCTATTATTACTATGGGGTTATATGAAGTCGTGAAATTGGGCCGAGACAAAGTTCGCAAGGTCCACTACAAAAAAATTTAACCAAGACAAAAAACATCAATTAGGGGCGAGACAAGGTTCGCCGGGTCCGCTAGTATATTATAAATTTCAACAAACTAAATAATAATATCAAGCTAGCTACAGCATTATTTAAAAGTAAGGGGCTGACCATATATTACGTAATCATGAGGAGGGAGGGGTCTTGGACAATGATTACGTAATCATTTTATAAAAATGTTGTTAAAAGAATTTATTTAAAAAGTGGTTTCGCACCGATTACTCCGTCAATAAGTACCGAATGCAACTCTATTATATAATTAAGTCAACATACAAATTCTATTATTTGTTTATCGAAAATCAGCTGTTCTTTGTGAAATTATGGAATTAACCGTAATCTGTTTTAAAGTTTCGGTTGTGACATGTTCTGCAATGGAATCAAACAGTGAATTATTTCAATCGTTGTTTAAAACATACAAGCTGCGATATCCAAAAAAAAAACTGTCGGATTGTCAAAAGGAAGCAACGACACTATGGAAAACAGCAAAAAAAGAAGAAAACGATTTTCAAACATATATACAAATAGGTAATAAAAAAATACGAAAATCAGGTGCTACAAAAACAAATCAAAACTATGTCATTTTTTATGAATGCTTCAAAGGTATATACGCTATACATATGCATTCATAGTGTTGTCAAAATAAAAAAAAAATTGTGTTATTAATTGTGACAAACACATGGTTTTGCATGTTGGTGGACAAATTATTATATTATATATTTTTAACTATTTACAGAATATATGTACTCCCAAAAATAATGTTCCTCACTCAGCGATCGAAATTGAAAATTCTACTGATCTAAGGTCTCAGCAAGGTAAGTGAATAATAAAACTATTTTAATATTGGTTAAAGAACAAATCACCTAAAAACTTTTACATTTTAGATAAAAATGGAAATCATATTCCTCAATCAGTGATCGATTCAAGTGACAATTCCATCGATCTAAAAAATGAACATGGTAAGTAAATAATAATCAAAGATATTAGTTAACAGACCAACTAAATCACTTAAATACTTTACTATTGTAGATGAAAAGCCAACAACTAATGTCAAAAGCGAAAAAAGCTACATAAAGCCTGCGCAGGAAAAGTCAAAGGCAAATATTGTATCCTTAACTCAGAGAGCAAAAGTCCTAGCGCAGGCAAATAATTCAACAATGTCTAGCGAAAGCCAAAAGGAGCTTGATAAAACTATGCAAGAAATTGAAAAGGAAAGAAAAAGCCTGAAGCGCAAGCAACAAATTGCAGAAGCTCAAAATAAATACAGGCAGAATAAACAACAAAAATTGAGTTCCCTATTTGAAGAAATTCCTGAAGCTAAAAGTTTTTGTAGCCAACGATCTACAGTCGCCATACCCCCGATTGAAAACGATCAACCGCTTCTCCATAAAACTATTTTGGAGATAGCAATGTTTGGAAGTGGAACTGATGAAAGGAGGCGCACTAACCTCGTCAGAAGCGTAAAAACCTTGTCTGATCTTCATGAAGAGTTCAAAAAAGAAGGGTTGCCTAGAAGCTTTTCCTCGATTGAAGGAAAACGTTATGTGAAAACGATACCGGTAAAGCTTTGTCGAGCCCAAGCAGATTATCACAAGCAGCATATACATAGATAGATATTTTGCTACAGCATCTATAAAATATCTTGAAAGCGTTGCCTCTGTTCTCGGCCCTGCTCAAGTGTTTTTTTTTTGTCACAAGACGACAAGGCTAGGGTGCCAATTGGACTGCTGCAAATAAGCAAGCACCTCTGCTAATGCATCTTGGATACAAGATCAAGCTGCCAGATCACGATTGGGTTGTTGCCCCAAGGCATAAGCTAATCCCATCAGTTTATGCGGATCTAATCATAAGTCCACAAAAACTGGGAGGCCCGAAAGCAGTTGGTTATTCTAGCCCCACACTTATAAGCATAAGGAGTGGAAAGCATTCTTCATCTACTGCTGGAACTCATGCTAGAGGTTTCGACAGTATTGTGAAGCTTGAGTCTTTTAAATCAATAGCAAGGACCGATGAAGGAGTAGTCAAGCCTGTGGTTATTATAACTTCCGATGGTGGCCCTGATGAAAATCCCAGATATGCGAAGCTTATTTCCCATGCAGTACAACATTTTAAGGCATACAATTTGGATGCAATTTTTGTTGCCACAAATGCTCCAGGTAAAATGTTTATGTAAGTAATAGCTAAATTATATCGTAAAATCTATTTTTATTTCAGGAAGAAGTGCTTTCAACCGAGTCAAAAGGAGAATGGCCCCGCTAAGCCGGGAATTGTCTGGGGTGATTTTCGACATGTTTGGAAGCCATTTGGATAACCAAGGCAGAACCACAGACTTCGACTTAGAGAAAACAAATTTTGAATTCGCTGGGAGAACATTGGCCAAAGTTTGGGGCAACATGGTTCTCCATGACTTTCCTGTGGCTGCCAAATATTGTCTACCTAACGAAGAAGATGCAGAACTGGATGACATAGATCAGTACTGGTATCAAGAACATGTTCGTGAGAATCTGTAATATGCACAAATATAATTGCATAAATAAAACAACTAAAAGTACTTAAAAGCAATGAACGGTTATACAACCCAAGGCCCAGGTCATAAACCTCAGCCGAAATACGAATCCCTCGTTGCGCATTTGCACCGCACGCAGAAAGTGCAGGTGTCAGCATAAATGCACCACGAGCGGACCTTACGTATGCATGTGCATATACCTCCGCGCTCAGCCTAAGCGAGCATAGCTATATATTTAAGAATATTATATATATACGTCTCTTCGCTGCCGCTGTTGGCAGCGCTGCTACACGACATAGCCTTCTTTAGTTTTAAATACATTTAGATAAGATTATTATCAATTATGACTTTGGAGCGACAGCAATGGTTGCTCTGAAGAGTTAATGAAATTGAAACAAATAAAAGAATTAAACTCCACAACTACAACTACAATACCTGACTACTCATTTGGCCGGCTAATCAATCATACTACATGGCGACCGTGACATCGTTGGACAACCAAATCTGCAAGTTGGAATATCCGAGGGAAGAATTATTAATGTAACCGTGACATCGTTGGACAATCAAATCTGCAAGTTGGAATCTCCAAGAAAACTCTGCAAATCACAAAAAAAAAAAAAAAACCAGGGAGAAACGTGAAGCCATCTACGGAAACAAATGGAGCAAAAGGCAACCGCAGTGAGTAGAGTGCGATGTGCGCTAAACGCAGTGGTGTGGTAAAAAGGCTAAAGGCAAGAAAAGCCGAATTACTGAAGCTACTGATTAGCGGAAGTGAACTTAGCTGGAACAACTCGGTAAAAATACATGCCAAAATTGAGCACATAAAGAATTTGCTAAGCGGAAGAAAAAGCCAAACCACAGCCACACACACATCGGCCTACCCTGCTATCCAAAGTCTTGCAAAATCTTATGAAAAACTAAATCCACCAGAGAAATCAGCGATCCCAAAGCTAAAGAAGAAGTGCCCAAAGGACTGCGAGGGACCATTGTACTCGCCCTTTTGTGAATACACCTGTGCAGCCTGCACCGGCACCGCCTGAGCCCATAGGCCCCGGACACCAGCACCAGAATCAACAAGTGTGAGCGGCAGGCCGCCTCTTATGCCAACGAAGGAGCATCAGCGAGGCCAAGCCGGCGACGACCAGCTGATGCGGAGGATACCACAGGAATCCAAGGATAAATAGATCATATTTTCGCACTGCGTTGCATAATTTTTTTGATTGCACTGTGATGCATACTTTTTCATTTACCTTGTAAAAAATTATTGTAAAATTGATCGACATAAACGTTGCCCGATTAGCGCGTGGCCTGAAAACCATGCAAAAAACTATGCAGGTTTTAATATGTTAATTAACACTCAGTTCTCACGCTATTAAGAACAATACATGAGCCAAAGTATATGGCAAGTCAATTATAAGATTCACACCCCAAGTAACGTAATGAGAACACATCCAAAATGGGTCTAGTAGACGTTAAAGAAGTGGATTCCACTGCCAACGTCATAAACAAAATATAAAAAAAAACCATAAATAACGAAATAACCAATATCTTGCTGGCCATAATCGTATTTATTATGAGCGCATTTATATTATATAAGTTATACATATTTCACAATAAATGTGTATCGAAAAAAGCTATAAGCAAAAGCCCAAAGCAATATCCAGATGTATATATGTATATCCATATAATGATGTATCGTTCCAAAAAAATATAAATATAATAATAACAAGAAAGGAAGCTAACTTCGGCTCACCGAAGTTTGTATACCCTTGCAGAGTTTAAACAAAAAATTAAAAACGAAATTCTGAAATAATAATTTGTTGCCAAATCTCAAATTTGATGGCAATGGTTTGAAACACGGCTAAGCTATGGTTTTTTTTATTTTCCTGATTGTTCCTATGGAAGCTATGGGATATAGTCAGCCGATTTTCATGAAATTAAAATCAAAATTCAGAAATACTAAAATATGGCTAAATATCAAATTTGGTGAAAATATGTTGAAATCTGACAAAGTTATGGTTTTTTCTTTTATTTTCCTGATTGTTCCTATGGAAGCTATAGGGTATAGTCAGCCGATTTTCATGAAATTAAAATCGAAATTCAGGAATACTAAAATATGGGTAACTATCAAATTTGGAGAAAATATGTTGAAAACTGACAAAGTTATGAAATTTTCTTTTATTTTCCTGATTGTTCCTATGGAAGCTATAGGATATTGTCAACCGATTTTCATGAAATTAAAATCAAAATTCAGGAATAATAAAATATGGCTAAATATCAAATTTGGTGAAAATATGTTGAAATCTGACAAAGTTATGGTTTTTTCTTTTATTTTCCTGATTGTTCCTATGGAAGCTATAGGGTATAGTCAGCCGATTTTCATGAAATTAAAATCGAAATTCAGGAATACTAAAATATGGGTAACTATCAAATTTGGTGAAAATATGTTGAAAACTGACAGTTATGAATTTTTCTTTTATTTTCCTGATTGTTCCTATGGAAGCTATAAGATATAGTCAGCCGATTTTCATGAAATTAAAATCAAAATTCAGGAATAATAAAATATGGCTAAATATCAAATTTGGTGAAAATATGTTGAAAACTGACAAAGTTATGGTTTTTTCTTTTATTTTCCTGATTGTTCCTATGGAAGCTAAAGGGTATAGTCAGCCGATTTTCATGAAATTAAAATCGAAATTCAGGAATACTAAAATATGGGTAACTATCAAATTTGGTGAAAATATGTTGAAAACTGACAGTTATGAATTTTTCTTTTATTTTCCTGATTGTTCCTATGGAAGCTATAAGATATAGTCAGCCGATTTTCATGAAATTAAAATCAAAATTCAGGAATAATAAAATATGGCTAAATATCAAATTTGGTGAAAATATGTTGAAAACTGACAAAGTTATGGTTTTTTCTTTTATTTTCCTGATTGTTCCTATGGAAGCTAAAGGGTATAGTCAGCCGATTTTCATGAAATTAAAATCGAAATTCAGGAATACTAAAATATGGGTAACTATCAAATTTGGAGAAAATATGTTGAAAACTGACAAAGTTATGAAATTTTCTTTTATTTTCCTGATTGTTCCTATGGAAGCTATAGGATATAGTCAGCCGATTTTCATGAAATTAAAATCGAAATTCAGGAATACTAAAATATGGGTAACTTTCAAATTTGGTGAAAATTGGTTGAAAAAACTGATAAAGTTATAATTTTTATACCATGTACCAAAGGTACAAAGGTATTATAGTTTTGTGCGAGTGCGATTTTCTGTAACAGGCAGAACGAGGCGTGGCAGACCCCCAAAAGTTACCTAAATATTGGTCAGGACCTCTAAAGGAGTCGATATAGCCATGTCCGTCTGTCCGTCCGTCCGTCCGTCTGTCTGTCCGTCTGTCCGTCTGTCTGTATGAACGCCTAGATTTCAAAGACTATAAGAGCTAGAGTCACCAAACTTTGGATTTAGACTTCTTATATCTGCACGCAGATCAAGTTTGTTTTAAATTTTTGCTGCTCCCCTTTTTGGAGGAGCTATTTAAAAAAAACGTATAGCTCCTAAACTTATAAAGTTATGTAAACCATATTAAAAAGCTTAATGTATTTTATCAAAATACACAGATTGTCCAAATTTCATTGCGATCGTGCCATAAATAGCGGAAATATAGGCTTTTTACTTTATACACATAACGTGTACAAGAGGCAGCCCAGGCAGAGGGCTCCAAATAAATCAAAACGTTCCTTAAACATTCTAGTTATGTTCACATTATTATGAAAATAAGATTAATCATTTTGAATTGGTTGGTGGTGCAGCTGGCTAAGCTGAAGTCTTTTTGAAAAATGTTAGTTGTCACGGGTTCGAATCCCGTCGGCGACGAGTGAAAACTTTTTTATTTTTAGCAAATATATATATTTTTTTTTGTTGTCCAGTAAATCAATAAATAGTATTTCAGTAGTTAATACTAAGAAAAAAAATGCGAGCAAAGAACTATACTTAATGTTTTTAAATTGAAAAAGTTCCTTATGCCTGCGGTTGATTCGAACCCAGGTCAATTGCTTACAAAAATGTATGTGCAGCTTTACCCACTTAGCTATCGACTTTGCTATAGAATGGGAAGACATTTGCATTATATGTAAATTTGTCTCAGTTTTTTATTCTTATTATCTTTCTTTTATATAATTTTGGGACGCGCCTTGTAATGGTACATGGTATTCTACGCCTTGTAATGGTACATGGTATTCTACTGTCGGGACACCCGACTGAATGTCCATCTTGTTGCGTTTATTTTCCTGATTGTTCCTATGGAAGCTATAGGATATAGTCAGCCGATTTTCATGAAATTAAAACCGAAATTCGGAAATAATACTAAATGGGCAAATATCAAATTTGGTGAAAATTGGTTGAAAACTGACAAAGTTATAATTTTTTTTCGAAGATTTTTCGGATCGTTCCTCTGGCAGCTATATGATATAGTCGTCCGATCCGGCCCGTTCCGACATATGTACGAGTGAGAGTATATAGAAGCCTAACTGCAAAGTTTCATTCAGATAGCTTTAAAACTGAGGGACTAGTTTGCGTAGAAACGGACAGACGGACAGACGGACATGGCGAGATCGACTCGGCTGTTGATCCTGATCTAGAATATATATACTTTATAGGGTCGGAGATGCTTCCTTCACTGCGTTGCAAACTTTTGACTGAAACTAATATACCCTGCAAGGGTATACAAATTAATAAGCAATACTAAGTGAAATCAGTTATATTATCATGATGGAGATCGAAACACTAAAGCAACGGAACAAACGCGTACAGCAAGAAATTGTTGAATTTGAAATTACGCGATATTTGGCCACATATCCAGAAACGTTCTATACTTCCAGCATTATAGAAGAGTCGAATAGGAAAATAATAGAAGCATCTGAGGAAAGACTGTACCTACAAGTACGAAGGGCAGTAGAAGCAGGAGAATTAGACTATCCGCTAGAGAATCTCAAAGAAAAAATAACCTTAATGTTCAGGAACGTTAAACATGAACGAATTACTGTCCATACGAGCTAGTTTTTGGCAAAACTTCAAATTTGCAAAAACATTTTATTAGCATAGATTTAATTAAACCCCTTTATAATGTAGGAGACCATGCTAAGGAATCTAAATTTAGATTAGAGCAGGCATTTAAGAGAGCTAGGATAATGCTAGAATCGCATAAGATTAAAAATAAAATTAGTTACGACAAGACTAGTTTAGATTTTGACTTAAAAATAGGAGATCAGGTTTTATTGAAAAATGAAACTGGTCATAAGCTAGAATTTAAATATACAGGGCCTTATAATGTAGGAGCTAATAGTAACATAACCATAATAAACTGTAATAATAAAAAACAAATAGTACATAAAGATAGATTAAAACCTTTTATTTCATAATCAATTTTTTATTTTTCAAATATATATATCATTTATGGAAATTCATAAAATAAACACCTACAAAATAAGCATATATGGGCAAATCCGGGGGAAGGTCAACCACGACGAAAAGTGAAAAACTTCTCTAAAATGAATTTTATTAACATAGTTACATCAAAATATGGTCCAATATATGAAATTTGATAGCCTTTATCATATTCTAAAGCAAATTTCAAAATATTCGAAAGCATATTCTCGCAATCGCATTTTTTCATTATTTTGACGAAAAATCGCAAAAAAAAGGGCATGTTTTGTTTTGCTTATTTGATTTTTTTAGATTTTTTTTAATTTTGCTAGAGCAAGCCAAAACCGACTTCTATTTCGCGTACGTTCACGACCGCATGTTTTTTGCCAATATTATGAAAATGGAAAATCCATTAGAACCATAATTTACACTAAGAAAAGAACTCACCAAATGGTATCGGAAACCAAAAAAAAAAGTTTCAGAAAATGTTTTTTTCTTTAATTTTTTTGCACTAATTCGTTCGCGACCCCAGGATTAGCCCATATACAAAATGCTACAACAAAAAAAAAAACAAAAAAAATATTAAAATAAAAATATCTTTAAAAATTCGTAATCTTACACTAGAAAATAACTTCATTACATTACGTTATTTTTCAAAAGGAGGGAGATGTAATATGCACAAATATAATTGCATACATAAAACAACTAAAAGTACTTAAAAGCAATGAACGGTTATACAACCCAAGGCTCAGGTCATAAACCTCAGCCGAAATACGAATCCCTCGTTGCGCATTTGCACCGCACGCCGGTGTCAGCATAAATGCACCACAAGCCGACCTTACGTATGCATGTGCATATACCTCCGCGCTCAGCCTAAGCGAGCATAGCTATGTATTTAAGAATATTATATATATACGTCTCTTCGCTGCCGCTGTTGGCAGCGCAGCTACACGACATAGCCTTCTTTAGTTTTAAATACATTTAGATAAGATTATAATCAATTATGACTTTGGAGCGACAGCAATGGTTGCTCTGAAAAGGTTATGAAATTGAAACAAATAAAAGAATTAAACTCTACAACTACAACTACACTACCTGACTACTCATTTGACCGGCAAATCAATTCTACTACAAATCAATACTTTCTGCAAATTATGAAATGCCGCTCTAAAGAATGTTGTGCAGAATTTAGAAGTGGATTACTTCAAATTCTACCTGACAGCTTTTTCCCTTCTCCTATAAGAGTTGTTCAGGGTGTCTCTGAAATAATGGTTTCCGAGAACAATGAGAAGGGCAATTTTCTCGACCTAATGCAACGCAGAGCTCTCGTGATATCAATAAATAAACACAACAAATATTTGCAGGTACATAAGCTTTGTCTAAATTTTATATATTGAATGTGATAAAATCACACTACCCACTTTCACTCTAGATTCCCTACGACTTGAATTGTCCGTCGGTACAAAGCCAACTTCAAAAGCGCATATGCAAAACGTCTGGGTTGTATTTTGCATCACAAAAATCAGCTACTCGGCATGCAATAATTCATAAAAATGTAGCTGTAAACTTCGATAAGAAATCAAAGAAACCCCTTTACCGTGTGGCTGGACGGCGAAAGGGAGAATGCCTAGTAATTCAGTCATACGAAGGATGTGAAGACCTCGAATGGCTTGACGAGGACTATATAGACGACGAAGACGAAGATGATACCTGCGGAGATCTAGAGATTTTCATTCAAAAATCGCAGAAAACGTGATTACGTAATATATGGATATATTATGATTCGCCACTAAAAACTTGGACAATTAAATCTGCAAGTTGGAATCTCCAAGAAAACTCTGCAAATCACAAAAAAAAAACAAGAAAGGAAGCTAACTTCGGCTCACCGAAGTTGGTATACCCTTGCAGAATTTAAACAAAAAATTAAAACCGAAATTCTGAAATAATAATTAGTTGCCAAATCTCCAATTTGATGGCAATGGTTTGAAACACGGCTAAGCTATGGTTTTTTATTTTCCTTATTGTTCCTATGGAAGCTATAGGACATAGTTGTCCGATTTTCATGAAATTAAAATCAAAATTCAGGAATAATAAAATATGCCTAAATTTTAAATTTGGTGAAAATATGTTGAAAACTGACAAAGTTATGGTTTTTTCTTTTATTTTCCTGATTGTTCCTATGGAAGCTATAGGATATAGTCAGCCAATTTTCATGAAATTTAAACCGAAATTCAGTAATAATAAAATATGTCTAAATATCAAATTTGGTGAAAATTGGTTGAAAACTGACAAAGTTATAATTTTTTTTCGAAGATTTTTCGGATCGTTCCTATGGCAGCTATATGATATAGTCGACCGATCCGGCCCGTTCCGATATATGTACGAGTGAGAGTATATAGAAGCCTAACTGCAAAGTTTCATTCAGATAGCTTTAAAACTGAGGGACTAGTTTGCGTAGAAACGGACAGACGGACAGAAGGACAGACGGACAGACGGACAGACGGACATGGCGAGATCGACTCGGCTGTTGATCCTGATCTAGAATATATATACTTTATAGGGTCGGAGATGCTTCCTTCACTGCGTTGCAAACTTTTGACTGAAACTAATATACCCTGCAAGGGTATACAAATTAATAAGCAATACTAAGTGAAATCAGTTATATTATCATGATGGAGATCGAAACACTAAAGCAACGGAACAAACGCGTACAGCAAGAAATTGTTGAATTTGAAATTACGCGATATTTGGCCACATATCCAGAAACGTTCTATACTTCCAGCATTATAGAAGAGTCGAATAGGAAAATAATAGAAGCATCTGAGGAAAGACTGTATCTACAAGTACGAAGGGCAGTAGAAGCAGGAGAATTAGACTATCCGCTAGAGAATCTCAAAGAAAAAATAACCTTAATGTTCAGGAACGTTAAACATGAACGAATTACTGTCCATACGAGCTAGTTTTTGGCAAAACTTCAAATTTGCAAAAACATTTTATTAGCATAGATTTAATTAAACCCCTTTATAATGTAGGAGACCATGCTAAGGAATCTAAATTTAGATTAGAGCAGGCATTTAAGAGAGCTAGGATAATGCTAGAATCGCATAAGATTAAAAATAAAATTAGTTACGACAAGACTAGTTTAGATTTTGACTTAAAAATAGGAGATCAGGTTTTATTGAAAAATGAAACTGGTCATAAGTTAGAATTTAAATATACAGGGCCTTATAATGTAGGAGCTAATAATAACATAACCATAATAAACTGTAATAATAAAAAACAAATAGTACATAAAGATAGATTAAAACCTTTTATTTCATAATCAATTTTTTATTTTTCAAATATATATATCATTTATGGAAATTCATAAAATAAACACCTACAAAATAAGCATATATGGGCAAATCCGGGGGAAGGTCAACCACGACGAAAAGTGAAAAACTTCTCTAAAATGAATTTTATTAACATAGTTACATCAAAATATGGTCCAATATATGAAATTTGATAGCCTTTATCATATTCTAAAGCAAATTTCAAAATATTCGAAAGCATATTCTCGCAATCGCATTTTTTCATTATTTTGACGAAAAATCGCAAAAAAAAGGGCATGTTTTGTTTTGCTTATTTGTTCTAAACAGAGGCATTATGCTTTGACTTATGTTTTCTAACATCACTAGAATAATCCAAATATTCAACATAAAATGCATATATGATCTTCTAATGTATTTAAATAATTAAAAACAGCGTCCAAAGTCCGATGGAAAAATCGTACGTTCGCGACCCGTACTTAATTTAATTTAAAAAAAACTAATGGAGATATTTAATTGGGAATAGACTCGATAGAAAGCTACATGCCTCTTTTTTGAACGAAAAGTTATTGCATTAAAATATTCCATTCCAATTCGCAGATTTTTTAAATTTTGCTAGAGCAAGCCAAAACCGACTTCTATTTCGCGTACGTTCACGACCGCATGTTTTTTGCCAATATTATGAAAATGGAAAATCCATTAGAACCATAATTTACACTAAGAAAAGAACTCACCAAATGGTATCGGAAACCAAAAAAAAAAGTTTCAGAAAACGTTCTTTTCTTTAATTTTTTTGCACTAATTCGTTCGCGACCCCAGGATTAGCCCATATACAAAATACTACAACAAAAAAAAAAAAAAACAAAAAAAATATTAAAATAAAAATATCTTTAAAAATTCGTAATCTTACACTAGAAAATAACTTCATTACATTACGTTATTTTTCAAAAGAAGGGAGATGTAATATGCACAAATATAATTGCATACATAAAACAACTAAAAGTACTTAAAAGCAATGAACGGTTATTCAACCCAAGGCTCAGGTCATATACCTCAGCCGAAATACGAATCCCTCGTTGCGCATTTGCACCGCACGCAGAAAGTGCCGGTGTCTGCATAAATGCACCACGAGCGGACCTTACGTATGCATGTGCATATACCTCCGCGCTCAGCCTAAGCGAGCATAGCTATGTATTTAAGAATATTATATATATACGTCTCTTCGCTGCCGCTGTTGGCAGCGCAGCTACACGACATAGCCTTCTTTAGTTTTAAATACATTTAGATAAGATTATTATCAATTATGACTTTGGAGCGACAGCAATGGTTGCTCTGAAAAGTTAATGAAATTGAAACAAATAAAAGAATTAAACTCTACAACTACAACTACACTACCTGACTACTCATTTGACCGGCAAATCAATTCTACTACAAATCAATACTTTCTGCCGCTCTAAAGAATGTTGTGGAGAATTTAGAAGTGGATTACTTCAAATTCTACCTGACAGATTTTTCCCTTCTCGTATAAGAGTTTTTCAGGGTGTCTCTGAAATAATGGTTTCCGAGAACAATGAGAAGGGCAATTTTCTCGACCTAATGCAACGCAGAGCTCTCGTGATATCAATAAATAAACACAACAAATATTTGCAGGTACATAAGCTTTGTCTAAATTTTATATATTGAATGTGATAAAATCACACTACCCACTTTCACTCTAGATTCCCTACGACTTGAATTGTCCGTCGGTACAAAGCCAACTTCAAAAGCGCATATGCAAAACGTCTGGGTTGTATTTTGCATCACAAAAATCAGCTACTCGGCATGCAATAATTCATAAAAATGTAGCTGTAAACTTCGATAAGAAATCAAAGAAACCCCTTTACCGTGTGGCTGGACGGCGAAAGGGAGAATGCCTAGTAATTCAGTCATACGAAGGATGTGAAGACCTCGAATGGCTTGACGAGGACTATGTAGACGACGAAGACGAAGATGATACCTGCGGAGATCTAGAGATTTTCATTCAAAAATCGCAGAAAACGTGATTACGTAATATATGGATATATTATGATTCGCCACTAAAAACTTGGACAATTAAATCTGCAAGTTGGAATCTCCAAGGAAACTCTGCAAATCACAAAAAAAAAACAAGAAAGGAAGCTAACTTCGGCTCACCGAAGTTGGTATACCCTTAAAACCGAAATTCTGAAATAATAATTAGTTGCCAAATCTCCAATTTGATGGCAATGGTTTGAAACACGGCTAAGCTATGGTTTTTTATTTTCCTTATTGTTCCTATGGAAGCTTTAGGACATAGTTGTACGATTTTCATGAAATTAAAATCAAAATTCAGGAATAATAAAATATGCCTAAATTTTAAATTTGGTGAAAATATGTTGAAAACTGACAAAGTTATGGTTTTTTCTTTTATTTTCCTGATTGTTCCTATGGAAGCTATAGGATATAGTCAGCCAATTTTCATGAAATTTAAACCGAAATTCAGTAATTATAAAATATGTCTAAATATCAAATTTGGTGAAAATTGGTTGAAAACTGACAAAGTTATAATTTTTTTTCGAAGATTTTTCTGATCGTTCCTATGGCAGCTATATGATATAGTCGACCGATCCGGCCCGTTCCGACATATGTACGAGTGAGAGTATATAGAAGCCTAACTGCAAAGTTTCATTCAGATAGCTTTAAAACTGAGGGACTAGTTTGCGTAGAAACGGACAGACGGACAGACGGACATGGCTGGCTGGCTGGCTGGACAGGCTGTTGATCCTGATCAAGAATATATATACTTTATAGGGTCGGAGATGCCTCCTTCACTGCGTTGCAAACTTTTTACTGAAACTATAATACCCTGCAAGGGTATAAAAAAACAATATGGACATACAGTCGGGTGTCCCGACAGTAGAATACCATGTACCATTACAAGGCGCGTCCCAAAATAATATAAAAGAAAGAGAATAAGAATAAAAAACGGAGACAAATTTGGATAGCTCAGTGGGTAAAGCTACACATACAATTTTGTAAGCAATTGGCCTGGGTTCGAATCAACCGCAGGCATAAGGAATTTTTTCATTTTCAAAACATTAAGTATAGTTCTTTGCTTGCATTTTTTTATTCCTTAGTATTAAATACTGTAATTATTTTGATTTCCTGGAAAAAAAAAACAAGAAAGGAAGCTAACTTCGGCTCACCGAAGTTTGTATACCCTTGCAGAGTTTAAACAAAAAATTAAAAACGAAATTCTGAAATAATAATTTGTTGCCAAATCTCAAATTTGATGGCAATGGTTTGGAACACGGCTAAGCTATGATTTTTTTTATTTTCCTGCTTGTTCCTATGGAAGCTATAGGATATAGTCAGCCGATTTTCATGAAATTAAAACCGAAATTTGGAAATAATACTAAATGGGCAAATATCAAATTTGGTGAAAATTGGTTGAAAACTGACAAAGTTATAATTTTTTTTTGAAAATTTTTCGAATCGTTCCTCTGGCAGCTATATGATATAGTCGTCCGATCCGGCGCGTTCCGACATATGTACGAGTGAGAGTATATAGAAGCCTAACTGCAAAGTTTCATTCAGATAGCTTTAAAACTGAGGGACTAGTTTGCGTAGAAACGGACAGACGGACAGACGGACAGAAGGACAGACGGACAGACGGACAGACGGACATGGCGGGATCGACTCGGCTGTTGATCCTGATCTAGAATATATATTCTTTATAGGGTCGGAGATGCTTCCTTCACTGCGTTGCAAACATGGCGTGAAGCCATGGCAAGAGAATATGATTCTCTGGTTGCCAACCAGACTTGGCAGATGATTGATTTACCCAAAAATCAGCGAGCAATTGGATGGCCAAATAGAACGCTTTAAGGCTCGACTGGTAGCAAAAGGATGCTCCCAGCAGTTTGGCGTAAATTACCAAGAAACATTTTCGCCGGTATGCCGATTGGAGAGTGTGCGCTTTATTATAGCACTGGCGGCGGAGCTCAAGCTACATCTTCACCAAATGGATGTATGCACCGCGTATCTGAACAGCGATCTGAGTGATACGGTCTACATGAAGCAGCCGGAAGGGTACTCAGATGAAACGAATCCTGATAAGGTATTGCTGCTGAAGAAAGCAATATATGGCTTGAAGCAGTCAGGAAGGGCCTGGAACGAGAAGCTAAATGGTGTATTGGTGAATATGGGCCTGTGACAACGACCCATGTTTGTACAAACAATGTGGAGAAGGTAATCTTGCACTAATCCTTGTATATGTTGATGATATACTTATAGCTTGCCAATCGCACGAGGATTTGCTGAAAATCAAGAGCTGCATCTCACAGTCATTCGAGTGCGTTGACAAGGGTCAGCTTAACCATTTCCTGGGCATGGAAATCGAACGAGACGGCGATCTTGGGGCGATTACTTTGGGACATACGCAATATATTAAGGACTTATTGCATACCCATGGGAGCGAAGTTTGCAAATCGGCGAAAACGGCTTTGGATGCTGGTTTCCAAATAGATTGCACAAGCCCTCAGTGCAAAAAGGTGGATCCTACGATTTATCAGTCCGTAGTGGGAGAGCTTATGTGGCTAGCTCTTACAACTAGGCCAGACATATTGCATTCGGTGTCAAAATTGGCACAACGGAATCAAAACCCGCATGCTGAACACATGGCTGGCATAAAACACATCTTCAGATACATTTCATCCACCATCAACATGAAACTACATTATCAGCAATGTGGACAATCGTTCTGTGGATATGTGGATGCGGATTGGGCAGGCGATAGACTTGACAGAAAGTCTTATACTGGATACATCTATCTTTTGGCAGGTGGTCCGATTTCTTGGCGTTCGGAAAAGCAGCGAAGTGTGGCGTTAAGCAGTACCGAGGCGGAGTACATGGCACTATCGGCGGCATTTAAGGAGGCGATTGTCATGCGAAGGCTGATTATGGAAATCGGCTGCGGAGACAACGACACCCCGATCGTCGTATATGGGGATAATCTGAGTGCACAGGCGTTAACTAAGAATCCTGTTCATCATTCCAGAACAAAGCACATTGATATACGTTATCATTTTGTTAGAGAAGTTGTAAAGGAAGGGCAAGTTTTGTTAAAATATAAATGCACAACTGAAATAATAGCAGATATTTTGACAAAAAAATCTTCCAAAAACGAAACACGAAGAGTTTACTAAAATGTTTAATTTGTTTTGATATTGATTTTTGTAAACAAACTTGCATTGAGGAAGGGTGTAGAAAATAATATTTCTCTCTGTTACAATGCATGCTTGTATGGTATAGGAAAGAGATCTCAAAGAGAATCAAAGATATTTGTCTCGCTCTAAAGAATAGAGAATAAAAAAACTTGTATACCATTTTATGTTTTTTCTTCAACTTCAAATTCAGTCAGTTTTTGGCAAAACTTCAAATTTGCCAAAACATTTTAATAGCATAGATATAATTAAACCCCTTTATAATGTAGAAGACCATGCTAAGGAATCTAAATTTAGATTAGAGCAGGCATTTAAGAGACCTAGGATAATGCTAGAATCGCATAAGATTAAAAATAAAATTAGTAACGACAAGACTAGTTTAGATTTTGACTTAAAAATAGGAGATAAGGTTTTATTGAAAAATGAAACTGGTCATAAGCTAGAATTTAAATATACAGGGCCTTATAATGTAGGAGCTAATGATAACATAACCATAATAAACTGTAATAATAAAAAACAAATAGTACATAAAGATAGATTAAAACCTTTTATTTCATAATCAATTTTTTATTTTTAAAATATATATATCATTTATGGAAATTCATAAAATAAACACCTACAAAATAAGCATATATACAAAATACTACAACAAAAAAAAAACGGAAAAAAAAACAAAACAAAAAAAATATTAAAATAAAAATATCTTTAAAACTTCGTAATCTTACAATAGAAAATACCTTCATTACATTACGTTATTTTTCAAGAGGAGGGAGATGTAATATGCACAAATATAATTGCATACATAAAACAACTAAAAGTACTTAAAAGCAATGAACGGTTATTCAACCCAAGGCTCAGGTCATAAACCTCAGCCGAAATACGAATCCCTCGTTGCGCATTTGCACCGCACGCAGAAAGTGCAGGTGTCAGCATAAATGAACCACGAGCGGACCTTACGTATGCATGTGCATATACCTCCGCGCTCAGCCTAAGCGAGCATAGCTATGTATTTAAGAATATTATATATATACGTCTCTTCGCTGCCGCTGTTGGCAGCGCAGCTACACGACATAGCCTTCTTTAGTTTTAAATACATTTAGATAAGATTATTATCAATTATGACTTTGGAGCGACAGCAATGGTTGCTCTGAAAAGTTAATGAAATTGAAATAAATAAAAGAATTAAACTCTACAACTACAACTACACTACCTGACTACTCATTTGACCGGCAAATCAATTCTACTACAAATCAATACTTTCTGCAAATTGTGAAATGCCGTTCTAAAGAATGTTGTGGAGAATTTAGAAGTGGATTACTTCAAATTCTACCTGACAGATTTTTCCCTTCTCGTATAAGAGTTGTTCAGGGTGTCTCTGAAATAATGGTTTCCGAGAACAATGAGAAGGGCAATTTTCTCGACCTAATGCAACGCAGAGCTCTCGTGATATCAATAAATAAACACAACAAATATTTGCAGGTACATAAGCTTTGTCTAAATTTTATATATTGAATGTGATAATATCACACTACCCACTTTCACTCTAGATTCCCTACGACTTGAATTGTCCGTCGGTACAAAGCCAACTTCAAAAGCGCATATGCAAAACGTGTGGGTTGTATTTTGCATCACAAAAATCAGCTACTCGGCATGCAATAATTCATAAAAATGTAGCTTTAAACTTCGATAAGAAATCTAAGAAACCCCTTTACCGTGTGGCTGGACGGCGAAAGGGAGAATGCCTAGTAATTCAGTCATACGAAGGATGTGAAGACCTCGAATGGCTTGACGAGGACTATGTAGACGACGAAGACGAAGATGATACCTGCGGTGATCTAGAGATTTTGACAAGCCAACTTCCAATAATAAATAATATTAAAGATTGGCTGGAATATCCTTTTAAAAATACACATTAAGAGAACAAATTTTCATATTTTTATTTACGTATTTTTCTTACGTAATCATTGTTATGGGGGGGAGGGTGTTCATCAAATGATTACTTTTAATTACCAAGAAGGGGGGGGTCAAAAATCGCAGAAAACGTGATTACGTAATATATGGACAGCCTCTAAGCATATAGAATAAGCTAAATCAGAATTCCATTTAAGTGCACAAACACACAGCAATTGTAATCCAAATGTAAAACCTTTAAATATGACTTTTTTCAATAAAGAGAGTTCAGTTATGATTTGCCACTAAAAACTAAACGTCGTGTTAATGAAATTGAAACAAATAAAAGAATTAAATTCTACAACTACAACAACACTACCTGACTACTCATTTGGCCGGCAGATCAATTCTACTACATGGCGACCGTGACATCGTTGGACAACCAAATCTGCAAGTTGGAATATCCGAGGGAAGAATTATTAATGTAACCGTGACATCGTTGGACAATCAAATCTGCAAGTTGGAATCTCCAAGGAAACTCTGCAAATCACAAAAAAAAAAAAAAACAAGATGGACATACAATCGGGTGTCCCGACAGTAGAATACCATGCATCATTACAAGGTGCGTCCCAAATTATATAAAATAAAGAGAATAAGAATAAAAAACTGATACAAATTTACATATAATGCAAATGTCCTCCCATACAAGAGCAAAGTTTATAGCTCAGTGGGTAAAGCTGCAATTGGCCTGGGTTCGAATCAACCGCAGGCATAAGGAATTTTTACATTTTCAAAACATAAAGTATAGTTCTTTACTTGAATTTTTTTATTTCTTAGTATTAAATTCTGTAAATCTTTTAATTTACTGGAAAAAAAAAAATATTTGCTAAAAATAAAAAAGTTTTCACTCGTCGCCGAAGGGATTCGAACCCGTGACAACTAACATTTCAAAAAGACTTCAGCTTAGCCAGATGCACCATCAACCAATTCGAAAAGATTAATTTTATTTTCATAGTAATGTGAACATAACTAGAATGTTTAATGAATGTTTTGATTTATTTAGAGCCCTCTGCCTAGGCTGCCTCTTGTACACGTAAAGTGTAAAAAGTAAAAAGCCTATATCTCCGCTATTTATGGCACGATCGCAATGAACTTGGACAATCTGTGTATTTTGATAAAATACATTAAACTTTTTAATATGGTTTACATAACTTTATAAATTTAGGAGCTATACGTTTTTTTTAAATAGCTCCTCCAAAAAGGGGAGCAGCAAAAATTTAAAACAAACTTGATCTGCGTGCAGATATAAGAAGTCTAAATCCAAAGTTTGGTGTCTCTAGCTCTTATAGTCTCTGAGATCTAGGCGTTCATACAGACAGACAGACAGACAGACAGACGGACGGACGGACGGACAGACGGACATGGCTATATCGACTCCTTTAGTGGTCCTGACCGATATTTAGGTAACTTTTGGGGGTCTGCCACGCCTCCTTCTGCCTGTTGCAGAAAATCGCACTCGCACAAAACTATAATACCTTTGTACCTTTGGTACATGGTATAAAAACCCAGGGAGAAACGTGAAGCCATCTACGGAAACAAATGGAGCAAAAGGCAACCGCAGTGAGTAGAGTGCGATGTGCGCTAAACGCAGTGGTGTGGTAAAAAGGCTTAAGGCAAGAAAAGCCGAATTACTGAAGCTACTGAGTAGCGGAAGTGAACTTAGCTGGAACAACTCGGTAAAAATACATGCCGAAGTTAAGCACATAAAGAATTTGCTAAGTAGAAGAAAAAGCCAAACCACAGCCACACACACATCGGCCTACCCTGCTATCAGAGATCCCAAAGCTGAAGAATAAGTGCCCAAAGGACTGCGAGGGACCATTGTACTCGCCCCTTTGTGAATACACCTGTGCAGCCTGCACCGGCACCGCCTGAGCCCATAGGCCCCGGACACCAGCACCAGACTCAACAAGTGTGAGCGGCAGGCCGCCTCTTATGCCAACGAATGAGCATCAGCGAGGCCAAGCCGGCGACGACCAGCTGATGCCGAGGGTACCACAGGAATCCAAGGATAAATAGATCATATTTTTGCACTGCGTTGCATAATTTTTTTGATTGCACTGTGATGCATACTTTTTCATTTACCTTGTAAAAAATTATTGTAAAATTGATCGACATAAACGTTGCCCGATAGCGCGTGGCCTGAAAACCATGCAAAAAACTAGGCAGGTTTTAATATGTAAATTAACACTCAGTTCTCACGCTATTAAGAACAATACATGAGCCAAAGTATATGGCAAGTCAATTATAAGATTCACACCCCAAGTAACGTAATAAGAAAGACACCCAAAATGGGTCTAGTAGACGTTAAAGAAGTGAATTCCACTGCCAACGTCATAAACAAAATAGAACAAAAAACCATAAATAACGAAATAACCAATATCTTGCTGGCCATAATCGTATTTATTATGAGCGCATTTATATTATATAAGTTATACATATTTCACAATAAATGTGTATCGAAAAGAGCTATAAGCAAAAGCCAGGCCAATGATCTGGACAAAATATAAAAGCGCTAATAATAATTGATATCCAGATATATATGTTTATCCATATAATGATGTATCGTTAAAAAAAAAAATAAATATAATAACAAGTAAGAAAGCTACAGTCGAGTGAGCTCGACTGTGAGATACCCGCTACCCATACTTAAACCAGAAAAGCGTCAGGACGCCAGAAAAAACAGTTAATACAATTTTGAACATAACGGACAAATGCAAATGCAAGTGTAATATAATCACATGCATACAAAAATACATACACATGTGTCTATGTGTGTAAAAACGCGTTATTATTGCATTTAAGCGGCTAATAATTATTACCATTTATTAAAATTGCTTCTCGAATAGCTTATAAGATTCTTTTCCGATCACAATCAAGGTCTGGTAAGAATATTTAGTTGGTCTAATTGGTCAACCAAATGAGGCATGCTGCCAGCAGCCGTTTGTGGCCATACAAAATTATTTCTTTAATAACTTCGACAATTTTTATCTGATCGCAACCAAATTTTCAGGAACCACACAGACTATAGTTCTTAATATATATACAGAAATTCGCGACTCTAGCTTTAAAATTATACGCTTATTACGCTTTTTTATGATTTGCGGGGGCGGAAGTGGGCGTGGTAAAAATTTGAAACAAACTTGATCTGCGTGCAAGCAAAACAAATACTGTCGAACAAAAAGTAGAGCTCTATCTCTTACAGTCTCTGAGATCCAGTGTTTCATACGGACAGACGGACAGACAGACAGACAGACAGACAGACAGACAGACGGACATGGCTAGATCGACTCGGCTGTTGATCCTGATCAAGAATATATATACTTTATAGGGTCGGAAATGCTTCCTTCTACCTGTTACATACATTTCCTGCCGGCACAAAGTTATAATACCCTTCTACCCTATGGGTAGCGGGTATAAAAATTAATAAGCAATACTAAGTGAAATCAGTTATGTTATCATGATGGAGATCGAAACACTGGAGCAACGGAACAAACGTGTACAGCCAGAAATTTTTGAATTTGAAATTACGCGATATTTGGCCACACATCCAGAAACGTTCTATACTTCCAGCATTATAGAAGAGTCGAATAGGAAAATAATGGAAGCATGTGAGGAAAGACTGTACCTACAAGTACGAAGGGCAGTAGAAGCAGGAGAATTAGACTATCCGCTAGAGAATCTCAAAGAGAAAATAACCTTAATGTTTAGGAACGTTAAACATGAACGAAGAGGTTTAACTTTGGAAGTGATGGATATTGGGAATGTAGCCACCATCACCAGACTGTAGGTACCGTGGAGCGAAGCCACAGAACATTTAATGAGTTCATACGTTCCTACATCTCAGTAGACAAAACAGACTGGGATGTATGGCTACGATACTTCGTATACTGCTTTAACACAACCCCCTCTATGGCACACAATTACAATTACTGTTCATACGAGCTATTTTTTGGCAAAACTTCAAATTTGCCAAAACATTTTAATAGCATAGATATATTTAAACCCCTTTATAATGTAGAAGACCATGCTAAGGAATCTAAATTTAGATTACAGCAGGCATTTAAGAGAGCTAGGATAATGCTAGAATCGCATAAGATTAAAAATAAAATTAGTTACGACAAGACTAGTTTAGATTTTGACTTAAAAATAGGAGATCAGGTTTTATTGAAAAATGAAACTGGTCATAAGCTAGAATTTAAATATACAGGGCCTTGTAATGTAAAACAAATAGGAGCTAATGATAACATAACCATAATAAACCGTAATAATAAAAAACAAATAGTACACAACGATAGATTAAAACCTTTTATTTCATATTCAATTTTTTATTTTTCAAATATATATATCATTTATGGAAATTCATAAAATAAACACCTACAAAATAAGCATATCTACAAAATACTACAACAAAAAAAAACGAAAAAAAAAAACAAAACAAAAAAAATATTAAAATAAAACAAGAAACGAAGCTAACTTCGGCTCACCGAAGTTTGTATACCCTAGCAGAGTTTAAACAAAAAAATCTTAAATTTGATGGCAATGGTTTGAAACACGGCTAAGCTATGGTTTTTTTTATTTTCCTGATTGTTCCTATGGAAGCTATAGGATATAGTCAGCCGATTTTCATGAAATTAAAATCAAAATTCAGAAATACTTAAATATGGCTAAATATCAAATTTGGTGAAAATATGTTGAAATCTGACAAAGTTATGGTTTTTTCTTTTATTTTCCTGATTGTTCCTATGGAAGCTATAGGGTATAGTCAGCCGATTTTCATGAAATTAAAATCGAAATTCAGGAATACTAAAATATGGGTAACTATCAAATTTGGTGAAAATATGTTCAAAACTGACAAAGTTATGAATTTTTCTTTTATTTTCCTGATTGTTCCTATGGAAGCTATAGGATATAGTCAGCCGATTTTCATGAAATTAAAATCAAAATTCAGGAATAATAAAATATGGCTAAATATCAAATTTGGTGAAAATATGTTGAAAACTGACAAAGTTATGGTTTTTTCTTTTATTTTCCTGATTGTTCCTATGGAAGCTATAGGGTATAGTCAGCCGATTTTCATGAAATTAAAATCGAAATTCAGGAATACTAAAATATGGGTAACTATCAAATTTGGTGAAAATATGTTCAAAACTGACAAAGTTATGAATTTTTCTTTTATTTTCCTGATTGTTCCTATGGAAGCTATAGGATATAGTCAGCCGATTTTCATGAAATTAAAATCAAAATTTAGGAATAATAAAATATGGCTAAATATCAAATTTGGTGAAAATATGTTGAAAACTGACAAAGTTATGGTTTTTATACCATGTACCAAAGGTACAAAGGTATTATAGTTTTGTGCGAGTGCGATTTTCTGTAACAGGCAGAAGGAGGCGTGGCAGACCCCCAAAAGTTACCTAAATATTGGTCAGGACCACTAAAGGAGTCGATATAGCCATGTCCGTCTGTCCGTCCGTCCGTCCGTCCGTCTGTCCGTCTGTCCGTCTGTCCGTCTGTCTGTATGAACGCCCAGATCTCAGAGACTATAAGAGCTAGAGACATCAAATTTGGGATTTAGACTTCTTATATCTGCACGCAGATCAAGTTTGTTTTAAATTTTTGCTGCTCCCCTTTTTGGAGGAGCTATTTGAAAAAAACGTATATCTCCGAAATTTATAAAGTTATGTAAACCATATTAAAAAGCTTAATGCATTTTATCAAAATACACAGACTGTCCAAATTTTATTGCGATCGTGCCTTAAATAGCGGAGATATAGGCTTTTTACTTTATACACATTACGTGTACAAGAGGCAGCCCAGGCAGAGGGCTCCAAATAAATCAAAACGTTCATTAAACATTTTACGTATGTTCATATTACTATGAAAATAGGATTACTCATTTTGAATTGGTTGGTGGCGCAGCTGGCTAAGCTGAAGTCTTTTTCAAATGTTAGTTGTCACGGGTTCGAATCCCGTCGGCGACGAGTGAAATCTTTTTTATTTTTAGCAATTTTTTTTTTTTTTTTCCAGTACATTAAAATAATTACAGTATTTAATACTAAAAAATAAAAAAATGCAAGCAAAGAACTATACTTAATGTTTTGAAAATGAAAAAATTCCTTATGCCTGCGGTTGATTCGAACCCAGGCCAATTGCTTACAAAAATGTATGTGTAGCTTTACCCACTGAGCTATCGACTTTGCTCTTGAATGGGAAGACATTTGCATTATATGTAAATTTGTCTCAGTTTTTTATTCTTATTCTCTTTCTTTTATATAATTTTGGGACGCGCCTTGTAATGGTACATGGTATTCTACTGTCGGGACACCCGACTGTATGTCCATCTTGTTTCTTTTATTTTCTTGATTGTCCCTATAGAAGCTATAGGATATAGTCAGCCGATTTTCATGAAATTAAAATCGAAATTCGGAAATAATACTAAATGGGCAAATATCAAATTTGGTGAAAATTGGTTGAAAACTGACAAAGTTATAATTGTTTTTTGAAAATTTTTCGGATCGTTCCCCTGGCAGCTATATGATATAGTCGTCCGATCCGGCCCGTTCCGACATATGTACGAGTGAGAGTATATAGAAGCCTAACTGCAAAGTTTCATTCAGATAGCTTTAAAACTGAGGGACTAGTTTGCGTAGAAACGGACAGACGGACAGACGGACATGGCCAGATCGACTCGGCTGTTGATCCTGATCTAAAATATATATAC
This sequence comes from Drosophila anomelani, assembly GCA_035045905.1. NCBI lineage: Eukaryota > Metazoa > Arthropoda > Insecta > Diptera > Drosophilidae > Drosophila > Drosophila anomelani. The sequence continues at coordinate 806,545 of JAWNOO010000029.1, read as the reverse complement.
TTTATAGGGTCGGAGATGCTTCCTTCACTGCGTTGCAAACTTTTGACTGAAACTAATATACCCTGCTAGGGTATAAATATCTTTAAAAATTCGTAATCTTACAATAGAAAATAACTTCATTACATTAGGTTATTTTTCAAGAGGAGGGAGATGTAATATGCACAAATATAATTGCATACATAAAACAACTAAAAGTACTTAAAAGCAATGAACGGTTATACAACCCAAGGCCCAGGTCATAAACCTCAGCCGAAATACGAATCCCTCGTTGCGCATTTGCACCGCACGCAGAAAGTGCAGGAGTCAGCATAAATGCACCACGAGCGGACCTTACGTATGCATGTGCATATACCTCCGCGCTCAGCCTAAGCGAGCAGAGCTATGTATTTAAGAATATTATATATATACGTCTCTTCGCTGCCGCTTTGGCAGCGCAGCTACACGACATAGCCTTTGTTCAGTCGCAGCAGTATGTCGTGTCTTAAATATCATACTTAAGACTTTAAGTATGATATTTAAGACACGACACACATAATGTAAGACTTAAGACTTACTTAAGACTTTAAGTATGATATTTAAGACACGACACACATAATGTAACAATTCGTCAGTCGCAGCGACATGCATTTATCGTAAATAAAGTATCAATTACCAGGTCAAGCGAATACGCATAGTCTGCTGAAACGAGGAAATGAGCTGGGGCAATGGTCTCAGTTCCTAACGCTAACCTACATTTACAGTAACCGCACACTATTTCTTATACGTTATTTCGGTTAGCATAAGCACTTTTGTACCTATAAATATTGTTAAGTTTCATTAATAAAGTCAGTAAGAGTTCTACATCAACAACGAGCTTTTATTCATGCATCAGAGGCTGTCGCTGTGTCTTCAGACCCTCAACCAACCAAACCGTCCACCTAGTTCCAAGTGCTAGTTGCGACAACAAACAGGCAATAGTTTATGCACTGCCAGGCATCTAAGCCTCCTTATACAAACATTTTGGTGACCCCGACGAACACACTAACCGTGGACGTCAACCACAGGAAAGATTCCGTAACTCTTGGGAATCTTCCTGATCCTTTCTTAGGAAAGTTCCGTAATTCTAGGGAACCTTCTTCGACACTGTCATCGAACGGGAAAGTTCCGTAACTCTTGGGAGCCTCCTCGACACTGTCATCGAACAGGAAAGATTCCGTAACTCTTGGGACCTTCCACGTCGCTTCAAGTCTCAGCAACAGCTTCTCATTTGGTAAGCCCTGACTCACAGGAAATTTTCCTGAATACGTCAAATCAACAGAAGAGATTCCGTAACTCTTGGGAATCTTGGGAAAGTTCCGTAACTATAGGGAACCTCCCGCAGGAAACAATCCGTAACTCTTGGGATTTTCCTAACTTTTCGCTCGCCATAAAAACCATTTGGTGAGCCCTGACTCACAGGAAATTGTCCTGAATATGTCAAACCCACAGGAAAGATTCCGTAACTCTTGGGAATCTTGGGAAAGTTCCGTAATTATTGGGAACCTCCCGCAGTAAACAATCCGTAACTCTTGGGATTTTCCTAACTTTTCACTCGCCATAAAAACTATTTGGTGAGCCCTGACTCGCAGGAAATTGTCCTGAATACGTCAAATCAACAGGAGAGATTCCGTAACTCTTGGGAATCTTGGGAAAGTTCCGTAACTATAGGGAACCTCCCGCAGGAAACAATCCGTAACTCTTGGGATTTTCCTAACTTTTCACTCGCCATAAAAACCATTTGGTGAGCCCTGACTCACAGGAAATTGTCCTGAATACGTCAAATCAACGGGAGAGATTCCGTAACTCTTGGGAATCTTGGGAAAGTTCCGTAACTATTGGGAACCTCCCGCAGGAAACAATCCGTAACTCTTGGGATTTTCCTAACTTTTCACTCGCCATAAAAACCATTTGGTGAGCCCTGACTCACAGGAAATTGTCCTGAATACATCAAACCCACAGGAAAGATTCCGTAACTCTTGGAATCTTCCAGAATTTCACCCTTGCCATAGAACATTGGTGAGACCAACAGGGAAAGTTTCGTAACTCTTGGGAACCTCCCGCAGGAAAGAATCCGTAACATTTGGGATTCTGTTTTGACACAGTCATTACACAGTCCAGAGCCTTCAAATCCTTTCTAGAGTTCTAGATCCTTCAAGTCTATTGACCAATTGTTAATTCCTTCGACCGCACCACGGTTGCGAATAGGAGCGTATCCAGCTGTCAAAGCAAATAAAACACTCCCAACGGTCAGAAAATTAAACAATTATCAATATGTCTAACAAGAAGGAGCAAGCAGTCAAAGAGGCATTAGACTTGCAGGAAGAGATCAGTCAAGAGATCGCAAGGCTTATTCGCAACTTTAGAAAAGATTCAGCGGATAGAAAATTAAATCCAACATATTACCAAACAAAGTTGGTCGCAATCGATTTGCGGAGAACGACAAAAATATTCCTGCAAAATATAGAACCGAAGAATATTTAAAGTTCTACGTCGACTGTCGTGATTCATACGACAAATACAGGAATATTATAGTCGACTCAATGGCTCAGAGCTCAAGCAATGCCCCAAATCAGGCAACCGCGAACAATGGCCGGGAAACTGCAGACGTTGCAAGCTTAGCGCAACCTGCACGTAAGCTGATATCAGCATGTCGGCGACAAAGGGGGCAATTGCCCCACGGGCTCTGAAAGAATGTTCAGAGACCGGCAGGGTCGTATCAAGGAGTTCAATAAACTCATTGTGGTCCCAATACCAAGAGATCCATTTCTCAATCCATGAAGAATACGAAGACCCGGTCAGGAAGGGATACGACATGCAGTCTTTCCTCCGACTAGAAAGGGAAGTACAGAAAGTCCTGGGGGCACAAACCAACACATCAAGCAATGAAGATGTGCACTTGCCCAGAGTCAGAGTCTCCAAGTTCGATGCGGATCTACTCAAATGGACGCAATTCTTTGATTTGTTCAAATGCATGGTACATGATACCAACATGCCCACAATCAGGAAGATGTGGTACCTTAAAAAACCACTGTGACTGGAGACTTATAAGGCATATCGATCTGAAAACAGAGAACTACATGAGCGCATGGGAAATATTAGTTGATGCATACAACGATCCCCGCCATGCCTCCTGCAACAACAAACAAACAGTGACGACCCAAGGTCACTAAAGGAATTGTATATTATATCAATTGAGTCTCTAGCATCATTAAAGGGACTAGGCATTGATGTATCCAGCTGGGATACAATCATAATTGCCATCTTAAAGCAAAAATTGGATCTTGCGAATAGAGCCCTATACACTGATAGAAAAAAAAAGTCGTCTTTTAAGATTTTGTACATTCTTAAAGTTTATTCCTAATATAAGTACGAAAATTCTATAAATAAGTTTTTTTATGCTTTATTCAAGCCCAAAAGAACCTTGAATTAAGATTTTTCACATTCTTAAAAGAATAAAAAATATTCTCAAAACAATAAGAAATATTCGTAAAACAATACCAAAAAAAGATTAATATCAAGAAAAAAATGTCTTAAATTAAGATTTTTGCATTCTTAGTTTTACAGAGGGATTACAGAGGGAGTACAGAGGGAGTACATATGTACACATCGGCGTCCTATTCCAGGTTAGCTACTTGGCGCGTTGTGTAAGCGCCTGGTCTGAGAGACACAAAGTCCCCAGGTTCGAACCCCACCCAGTCCAGAAAATAAATATGGAGATAAAAATTAAAATAAATTCAATTGAAAATATATAAATAAAAAACAAAAACGCTTTAAAAAAATGTTGTTTTTTTTTTTAATTGGTAATGTTTTAAAATTTTTTTTCACAATTTAACGTTTAATATTCTTATTTTAAGCTCTTTTACCGCTTTAAATAAGATTTAAAAAGTCTTGAATTTAGAATGCAAAAATTCTTGATGTAATGAACAATAATCTCAAAACAAGATCGAAAAATTCTAACGCTACTATCATGACCGAAAATTTTCAATTTTATGACCAAAATCCTTGATTTTTTCTATCAGTGTACGAACAATCGTTAGACGGCTCAAGAGAGCTTCAAGGGCTCGATACGATACTAAGTTTCCTGGACCAGCGAAGTCGAGTGCTGGGAACAGGAAAACGCATTCAGTCAACATAACTCCGTTTGCAGCCAGACAGGAATATTCTACAAACGGCTCGGCACATCCAGAATGGCAATTTCCGAATGGAAAATAATCGTATATTAGGATATAAAGCCATATTGGAGCGACATGGGAATATTGGCCAACTGCTTCCAGTAGCATCGGCTAATGTTATCCAGCTTTATAAAATTATGCATGCCGAAGGCACCACAACGAGCAGCCACGTCATCTTCAAGATATTGCTGCCACTGGTTTCTGTAACACAACAGGAAATATTCAGCATTATGGCGATCCCTACATGGAAGGCCGGAAGCTGGCAGCAATTCAGGCTACAAACCGAAATCATAGCCGTCAATGCCCATGGAGATCAGTTCATGGGATTGACCAAGGATGAATTCAAGCAGGTCTAGAACTGCCACACGACGAGCACATCTGTTTCAACCATTAAAGCCACATTCAGCGTGGAAAATCGGTGTGAATTCCAGTTGTTTAATAACAAGACGGAAACTATCTGCGAGGTCTCTCAGTCGAGGGCCGAGCTGTGGTGGTCAGCAACGCATCAGCAAAACAGGTGGATGTTTGCCACACGCAGGTACGTTGAACTTCAAGCGGTGTTCAAAGGAACATCGTTCACAGTGCATCTTAACGGAACAGGCTTATTGTCACTGGCCCCAGGCTGCACTGCACGCAACTCAAAAATTAGCGTGAGCACATTCAGCACCATAGTCAGCGAAACGAAGGCTACATATATTCGTTTTAGCAATATCACAAGGAACCCACCTGAGCCACTTTAAGGATCGGCAGCCAAGGAAGTTAACTTGGAGGAGCTGGGCACGTTGCAACACCATTTGGACAAATTAAAGGAGACCACTTGGAAAGATCAGACCAACGCGACTCAGCATCATCAAGTAGTCGCTTATATGACCCTAGCGATGTCAATACTATTGGGCATTGCATGGATTTTCAGACGAAGGGTCTGCAAATGGACATCAGCACGCCGGGCTCCCGAAATCAAGCAGAACACGGAACAGCTACCACCAAAACCTACCCCACGAAGTTTCGCGTTCGACCTTAGCGAAGGTTGAACACTTGTTCAACGGCCGGGAGAATGTTCAGTCGCAGCACTATGTAGTCTTAAGTATGATATTTAAGACACGACACAGATAATGTAACAATTCGTCAGTCGCAGCGACATGCATTTATCGTAAATAAAGTATCAATTACCAGGTCAAGCGAATATGCATAGTCTGGTGAGACGAGGAAATGAGCTGGGGCAATGGTCTCAGTTCCTAACGCTAACCCACATTTACAGTAAGCGCACACTATTTCTTATACGTTATTTTTGTTAGCATAAGCACTTTTGTACCTATAAATATTGTTAAGTTTCATTAATAAAGTCAGTAAGAGTTCTACATCAACAACGAGCTTTTATTCATGCATCAGAGGCTGTCGCTGTGTCTTCAGACCCTCAACCAACCAAACCGTCCACCTAAATCCAAGTGCTAGTTGCGACAACAAACAGGCAATAGTTTATGCACTATCTGCCAGGCATCTAAGCCTCCTTATACAAACATTTTGGTGACCCCGACGATCCCACTAACCGTGGACGTCAACCACAGGAAAGATTCCGTAACTCTTGGGAATCTTCCTGATCCTTTCTTAGGAAAGTTTCGTAATTCTAGGGAACCTTCTTCGACACTGTCATCGAACGGGAAAGTTCCGTAACTCTTGAGAACCTCCTCGACACTGTCATCGAACAGGAAAGATTCCGTAACTCTTAGGACCTTCCACGTCGCTTCAAGTCTCAGCGACAGCTTCTGATGCATTTTCGCCCGACGAACACGTTAACCGTGGACGTCAAACCAACAGGAGAGATTCCGTAACTCTTGGGAATCTTGGGAAAGTTCCGTAACTATAGGGAACCTCCCGCAGGAAACAATCCGTAACTCTTGAGATTTTCCTAACTTTTTCCTAATTCGCCATAAAAACCATTTGGTGAGCCCTGACTCACAGGAAATTGTCCTGAATACGTCAAATCAACAGGAGAGATTTCGTAACTCTTGGAAATCTTGGGAAAGTTCCGTAACTATAGGGAACCTCCCGCAGGAAACAATCCAGATTTTCCTAACTTTTCACTCGCCATAAAAATCATTTGGTGAGCCCTGACTCACAGGAAATTGTCCTGAATACGTCAAATCAACAGGAGAGATTCCGTAACTCTTGGGAATTTAGGGAACCTCCCGCAGGAAACAATACGTAACTCTTGGGATTTTCCTAACTTTTCACTCGCCATAAAAACCATTTGGTGAGCCCTGACTCACAGGAAATTGTCCTGAATACGTCAAATCAACGGGAGAGATTCCGTAACTCTTGGGAATCTTGGGAAAGTTCCGTAACTATTGGGAACCTCCCGCAGGAAACAATCCGTAACTCTTGGGATTTTCCTAACTTTTCACTCGCCATAAAAACCATTTGGTGAGCCCTAACTCACAGGAAATTGCCCTGAATACGTCAAACCCACAGGAAAGATTCCGTAACTCTTGGAATCTTCCAGAATTTCACCCTTGCCATAGAACATTGGTGAGACCAACAGGGAAAGTTTCGTAACTCTTGGGAACCTCCCGCAGGAAAGAATCCGTAACATTTGGGATTCTGTTTTGACACTGTCATTACACAGTCAAGAGCCTTCAAATCCTTTCTAGAGTTCTAGATCCTCCAAGTCTATTGACCAATTGTTAATTCCTTCGACCACACCACGGTTGCGAATAGGAGCGTATCCAGCTGTCAAAGCAAATAAAACACTCCCAACGGTCAGGAAATTAAACAATTATCAATATGTCTAACAAGGAGGAGCAAGCAGTCAAAGAGGCATTAGACTTGCAGGAAGAGATCTGTCAAGAGATCGCAAGGCTTATCCGCAACTTTAGAAATGCGGATAGAAAATAAATCCAACATATTACCAAACAAAGTTGGTCGCAATCGATGAAGTATGGAATCGATTTGCGGAGAACGACAAAAATATTCCTGCAAAATATAGAACCGATGAATATTTAAAGTTCTACGTCGACTGTCGTGATTCATACGACAAATACAGGAATATTATAGTCGAATCAATGGCTCAGAGCTCAAGCAATGCCCCAAATCAGGCAACCGCGAACAATGGCCGGGAAACTGCAGACGTTGCAAGCTTAGCGCAACCTGCACGTAAGCTGATATCAGCATGTCAGCGACAAAGGGCAATTGCCGACTCAATCAAACGGGCTCTGAAAGAATGTTCAGAGACCGGCAGGGTCGTATCAAGGAGTTCAATAAACTCATTGTGGTCCCAATACCAAGAGATCCATTTCTCAATCCATGAAGAGTACGAAGACTCCGTCAGGGAGCGATACGACATGCAGTCTTTCCTCCGACTAGAAAGGGAAGTACAGAAAGTCCTGGGGGCACAAACCAACACATCAAGCAATGAAGATGTGCACTTGCCCAGAGTCAGAGTCTCCAAGTTCGATGCGGATCTACTCAAATGGACGCAATTCTTTGATTTGTTCAAATGCATGGTACATGATACCAACATGCCCACAATCAGGAAGATGTGGTACCTTAAAAAACCACTGTGACTGGAGACTTATAAGGCATATCGATCTGAAAACAGAGAACTACATGAGCGCATGGGAAATATTAGTTGATGCATACAACGATCCCCGCCATGCCTCCTGCAACAACAAACAAACAGTGACGACCCAAGGTCACTAAAGGAATTGTATATTACATCAATTGAGTCTCTAGCATCATTAAAGGGACTAGGCATTGATGTATCCAGCTGGGATACAATCATAATTGCCATCTTAAAGCAAAAATTGGATCTTGCTAATAGAGCCCTATACGAACAATCGTTAGACGGCTCAACAGAGCTTCAAGGGCTCGATACGATACTAGGTTTCCTGGACCAGCGAAGTCGAGTGCTGGGAACAGGAAAACGCAGTCAGTCAACATAACTCCATTTGCAGCCAGACAGGAATATTCTACGAACGGCTCGGCACATCCAGAATGGCAATTTCCGAATGGAAAATAATCCTATATTAAAATATAAAGCCATATTGGAGCGACATGGGAATATTGGCCAACTGCTTCCAGTAGCATCGGCTAATGTTATCCAGCTTTATAAAATTATGCATGCCGAAGGCACCACAACGAGCAGCCACGTCATCTTCAAGATATTGCTGCCACTGGTTTCTGTAACACAACAGGAAATATTCAGCATTATGGCGATCCCTACATGGAAGGCCGGAAGCTGGCAGCAATTCCGGCTACAAACCGAAATCATAGCCGTCAATGCCCATGGAGATCAGTTCATGGGATTGACCAAGGATGAATTCAAGCAGGTCTAGAACTGCCACACGACGAGCACATCTGTTTCAACCATTAAAGCCACATTCAGCGTGGAAAATCGGTGTGAATTCCAGTTGTTTAATAACAAGACGGAAACTATCTGCGAGGTCTCTCAGTCGAGGGCCGAGCTGTGGTGGTCAGCAACGCATCAGCAAAACAGGTGGATGTTTGCCACACGCAGGTACGTTGAACTTCAAGCGGTATTCAAAGGAACATCGTTCACAGTGCATCTTAACGGAACAGGCTTATTGTCACTGGCCCCAGGCTGCACTGCACGCAACTCAAAAATTAGCGTGAGCACATTCAGCACCATAGTCAGCGAAACGAAGGCTACATATATTCGTTTTAGCAATATCACAAGGAACCCACCTGAGCCACTTCAAGGATCGGCAGCCAAGGAAGTTAACTTGGAGGAGCTGGGCACGTTGCAACACCATTTGGACAAATTAAAGGAGACCACTTGGAAAGATCAGACCAACGCGACTCAGCATCATCAAGTAGTCGCTTATATGACCCTAGCGATGTCAATACTATTGGGCATTGCATGGATTTTCAGACGAAGGGTCTGCAAATGGACACCAGCACGCCGGGCTCCCGAAATCAAGCAGAACACGGAACAGCTACCACCAAAACCTACCCCACGAAGTTTCGCGTTCGACCTTAGCGAAGGTTGAACACTTGTTCAACGGCCGGAGAATGTTCAGTCGCAGCAGTATGCAGTCTTAAGTATGATATTAAAGACACGACACACATAATGTAACAATTCGTCAGCCGCAGCGACATGCATTTATCGTAAATAAAGTATCAATTACCAGGTCAAGCGAATATGCATAGTCTGGTGAGACGAGGAAATGAGCTGGGGCAATGGTCTCAGTTCCTAACGTTAACCCACATTTACAGTAACCGCACACTATTTCTTATACGTTATTTCTGTTAGCATAAGCACTTTTGTACCTATAAATATTGTTAAGTTTCATTAATAAAGTCAGTAAGAGTTCTACCTTAACAACGAGCTTTTATTCATGCATCAGAGGCTGTCGCTGTGTCTTCCGACCCTCAACCAACCAAACCGTCCACCTAGTTCCAAGTGCTAGTTGCGACAACAAACAGGCAATAGTTTATGCACTATCTGCCAGGCATCTAAGCCTCCTTATACAAACAGCCTTCTTTAGTTTTAAATACATTTAGATAAGATTATTATCAATTATGACTTTGGAGCGACAGCAATGGTTGCTCTGAAGAGTTAATGAAATTTAAACAAATAAAAGAATTAAACTCTACAACTACCTGACTACTCATTTGGCCGGCAAATCAATTCTACTACATGGCGACCGTGACATCGTTGGACAACCAAATCTGCAAGTTGGAATATCCAAGGGAAGAATTATTAATGTAACCGTGACATCGTTGGACAATCAAATCTGCAAGTTGGAATCTCCAAGGAAACTCTGCAAATCACAAAAAAAAAAAAAAACAAGATGGACATACAATCGGGTGTCCCGACAGTAGAATACCATGCACCATTACAAGGTGCGTCCCAATTTATAAAAAATAAAGAGAATAAGAATAAAAAACTGAGACAAATTTACATATAATGCAATTGTCTTCCCATACAAGACCAAAGACGATAGCTCAGTGGGTAAAGCAGCAATTGGCCTGGGTTCGAATCAACCGCAGGCATAAGGAATTTTTTTATTTTCAAAACATAAAGTATAGTTCTTTTCTTGCATTTTTTTATTTCTTAGTATTAAATTCTGTAAGTCTTTTAATTTACTGGAAAAAAAAAAATATTTGCTAAAAATAAAAAAGTTTTCACTCGTCGCCGACGGGATTCGAACCCGTGACAACTAACATTTCAAAAAGAAGAAGAAAGCTTAGCCAGCTGCACCATCAACCAATTCAAAAAGATTAATCTTATTTTCATAGTAATGTGAACATAACTAGAATGTTTTTTTTTTTTTTTTTTAATATTTACATTAGATTTATTATGTTCGCCGGAATCGTTCAGTGCCATCTGAACATAACCGGACGTTGGGGATGGGGAGGTGGGTATGGCACATAGGAATATGGGCCTGGACGAGGTACTATATACAATTATTTACAAATATTTACAGAAATGTTTAAAATTAGATTAATCAGCTAGTCATTATTGTATCATTCGGGAAGACAAATCGCTGGGATGGAATCTCTTTAGTCTTCTAAGAGATTGCGGGTCGGCAAGCCAGAGGGTTTGGGAAGTCCGGATGCCCTTCGAGCACCACGTGTCTGCACTACCCGCAGTCTGTTCAGCTGATGCTTGGATGCGGTGCCCCATACTTGTAACGCGTACGTCCAGGTTGGCGTTAGAATTGCTTTGAGCAGCAAAGCCTTAGTCGACAGCTGGAGACTTTGCGAGCCCAGGAGCCAGTCGAGCTTCTGTAGCTTGCGAATGCACTTTGTTCTGATTGTCGTGACGTGGGTGTTCCAAATTAGACGGCGATCTAAGTTTACGCCCAAGTAGCAGTGAGAGGTGTCGTTTCGAATGGTTTCGCCGTAGAAGGTATGGACGATGTCGATCAGCAGTCGTAGAGAGAAAGTGACACATGCCGACTTGTTGCAGTTAATGGCTATGTTCCATTGCTTGGTCCAGCGCTCCATCGCACGCAGCCAGTCTTGAACTGCAGCCGAAGCTGTCAGCTGAGACGAGTGGGACGCAAGCAGGGCCGTGTCGTCCACGTAAGTTGCCAGAAGCATACGGGCATCTGTATTGGGCGACGGAACTGGCATATCACTTGTGTACAAGGTGTATAGAAAGGGACCAAGTACACTTCCTTGGGGCACTCCTGCGTGAATGTGTGCCAAGCTAGATCGTGAGTCCCTTACTGCTACTTAGAAGGTTCGATCGGTAATGAAGGACTTGAGAATGGCGAAGTAGGGTGCAGGGAGAAGTTCCTTGATTTTGTAAAGGAGCCCTCGTGCCATACGTTATCAAATGCTTGTTTTACGTCCAGAAAGACGCCTACGGTGTGCAGCTTATGCTCGAGTCCGTAGGTGATGTGGTTGACCAGGCGATGGACTTGTTCTGGGCAGCCATGCGATTTTCTAAAGCCGAATTGATGTTGAGGTATATGGCCTTCAACTTGTGGGAGTTCAAAAACTCGACTAAGAAGAATCCGCTCGAACACTTTCGAAAAAGTGGATAGAAGGCTGATTGGGCGGTAGGAGTCGAGTTGAGTCAGAGGCTTGTTTGGTTTAGGGATCATGATGATCCGAGCTTGCTTCCACTGCCTTGGGAAGTGTCCTAGGCTTAGCATGGCGTTGAAAATTTTTACCAGCGCTAGCACTCCTTTGCGTGGAAGAGCCTTAGCCGCTCGATTGTCGATGCCATCGGGTCCAGGAGTCTTTTTTAGATTAAGCGCCTTTAGCTGCAGCGTGACTTCTTGTGGAGTGGTATGTCTAATAGGGCGCGCTGGCTGGATTGGAGCGCTTAAGAAGTTTGCAACTTCGTCGCGATGTGAGGCGTCTGTAAGTTCAAACGGGGTGAAGGTAGCAGACAGATGTTCAGCAAAAGCGATTGCTTTTGTCTTTTAATTCCTCTCGTTAGCTTCCATATTGAGAAATCGCTGCAATTGTCCGAACCAGTTCCCTCCAGCAGGGTATCGATGTTCTTTTGGCGGGTTTTCGCTAGCATCCTGCGCAGTCTGTTAGTAACGCTAGATAGCAGCTGCTTAGTTGCGGGATCGCCTGACACGATAAACTGCCTTCTAAGGTGCCTTTTATGATCCAGTAGTGCCCTTGCCTCCAGAGTTAGTAAAGGCGCTCTTCTGGTAGGTGGGAGACTAGATTGGCGCTGAGGTGGTTCAGTTATTGTGAAAGTGAAGCTATCAACGTATGCATCCAGATCGCTGCAAGTGGTTATAGGAGCGTTGAGCCCAGTGTGCGCATCGATGAATGACTTAAAAGTATCAAGATTTGCGTGCGCCGGCAGCATTTTGGGGACTCCTTTAAAGTATTGAGCTTTTTCATCAATCAGGAAGAGCAACGGGAGGTGGTCAGAAGATAGCTCGGTGAGTACTCTAACGGAGACCTGTTGTTGCCTAAAGCCTTTTGAGATGCCAAAGTCAATTGCACTGGGGGTGGCACTAGCACGATAAGGATAGCATGTGGCTTCTCCAGTTGCTACAATATTGATATTGCCACTGGCCAGGACAGAGCTGAGAGTCCGGCCTCTGGCACACGTTCTGTGGTTGCCCCACCAGCTGTGTTTGGCATTCCAATCGCCTGCAGCAAGAAATTTAACTCCGAGTTGGGAGAGGAGCGTCGTGAAATCTGCTTCCGTCCACCTGACAGCAGGAGGGCAGTACACCGAAGCAACGTTAAACATCCCTCTTGTTGAGGATAGCTCAATGGAGACGGCTTGAATGTGCTCTTCCGAGATGGTGAAGGAGAGTTAATGGGAAATGTCCGACTTGACGAGAATCGCTGCGCCCCCATGTCTCTGGTCGTCCGGCTGATTGGCTTTGTGCAAAGTGAAGCCCGGGATCCTGAAGGTGGACCGCGAGCAGAGTCGGGATTCTGATAATAAGAGGATGTCAATTTCATGTAGCTCAATAAAAGCAATGATCTCGTTTACTTTTGAGCTTAGCCCATTGGGGTTCCAGCAGGCTACTTTAAGCACACCCATTATGGTGAGGAGAGGGAGAGGGACGCGTCTGCAGGATTGCTTGCATTAGTGTCTCTACCAGAGACATCATCCTGTCGAGCCTCATGAATAGCTGTTCTAGTTTAGCATCTAGAGAGGCATTTGCAGTGGATTGAGTTGGATGGGGAGTATTTTCCATCTCTTTGCCAGGGTGGCTGCGTTGTGCGGTAATCTGGTTCCTTTTGACTACACTAGCAAATGATTCTCCACCTACGTTGGGTGAGAGATGGGTTGGAGGAGTTGTGTTCGATTCTGTGGCTGCTATGACCTTCGATTGGTGCTTTTGCTTAAACGCGACTTGCAGGTATTTACGGCATCCTCTAAAGTTTGCCGCGTGGGAGTCGCCGCAGTGAAAGCAGCATCTAGGGTCGTCTTTTCCAAGTTTGCACTCCTGGGTCGGGTGGTTTTCTCCGCATTCTCTGCAAATATGATGCCGTGTACAGTAAGCTTTTGTATGTCCATATTCCTGACATCTATGGCACTGTACAGGTCCGGATTGCTTGCGAGGTTTCTCCCAGGTCACTATGTGTCTGCAGACAGCAGATATGTTTTTAAGAAGCTTGTTGCTGTCGGCTTTCTTAACGTCCACAAATCTCATGTTGAGTGGAAGCTGAGTTGCCTTGTTACGAGGGGTATAGATGCGAATAACGCAGTGACCTTCTGCCTGCAGGCACTCAATAATGTCCTCCGAAGGGACTTCGTGGTGAATGTTTCTCATTACCATGCGAAAGGGTCGGTCTTCAGGTAGCTGGTGGTGGTGAAAAACAGTTCCTTTTTCGCGGAAATGTTTGGCCACGAGCCTGTAGGCATCGGAAGAGTTGCACTGAATGGCACAATCACCTAAGTTCAGCGCTTTAATGGAGTAAGTGTTGCCAATAAGACCATCCAGCTCACTGCAGAAAGCAGAGTAGCTGACAACTCCGGGAACCATGATCCTTGGGACCTTGGGAGATCGAGCAGCTTTTGTCGCATCTTTTTGGACTTGTGCTGGACCTGGGTTGTAGGATGCGTCACATTTCCTTGCGGCGCGGTTTGCCGCGGCTAGCGAAGTGGAAGGCTCAGCGTCCATTTCTTCCTCGTCGCTTAAGTCTATGAAGCGATTTGCAGGATTAACAGTGTAGCTTGTCTTCTTTTGGCTGACCTTAGGAGAGAGAACGGCGCCTGCTCTCTTCTTTGCGGCTCCTTTATTTGGCTTTGCGGTGACTTGCTGCCATTCTAGTGTAGAGCTGCATGATGATGTACTGATAGGAACAGGAACTAGCCCCGTACTGGTTGCCGCAGAACACACACTGCCATTCAAGCTTGTTGTGAACGTCACTGAGGAAGAAATCGAGGATGTTACGGTACAAGCTGTGATGCAGCTTGTGGGAGCCCATCTGGATGTACTGCCAGCATTTGAGTCGTCCATCAAACTAGCTCGCAGGCTAGCTCGTATTTCGCTCTGGTCCTTATCCCGATCCAATTCCTTCACCTCCTTCTCCACTTTTCAGTAATTATGTGTGTTTTGAAGAATGTATTTGAACTTTTTATGTATAAATATATTTTTCTTTTTTTTTTCGATGGATAGCAATTTAGACTTCCTGTCACGCTTAAGTGTGACCCACTAGAATGTTTAATGAACGTTTTGATTTATTTAGAGCCCTCAGCCTAGGCTGCCTCTTGTACACGTAATGTGTATAAAGTAAAAAGCCTATATCTCCGCTATTTATGGCATGATTGCAATGAAACTTGGACAATCTGTGTATTTTGATAAAATACATTAAACTTTTTAATATGGTTTACATAACTTTATAAATTTAGGAGCTATACGCTTTTTTTTTTAAATAACTCCTCCAAAAAGGGGAGCAGCAAAAAATTAAAACAAACTTGATCTGCGTGCAGATATAAGAAGTCTAAATCCAAAGTTTGGTGTCTCTAGCTCTTATAGTCTCTGAGATCTAGGCGTTCATACAGACAGACAGACAGACAGGCAGACAGACAGACAGATAGACAGACAGACAGACGGACGGACGGACGGACAGACGGACATGGCTATATCGACTCTTTTAGTGGTCCTGACCAATATTTAGGTAACTTTTGGGGGTCTGCCACGCCTCCTTCTGCCTGTTGCAGAAAATCGCACTCGCACAAAACTATAATACTTTTGTACCTTTGGTACATGGTATAAAAACCCAGGGAGAAACGTGAAGCCATCTACGGCAACAAATGAAGCAAAAGGCAACCGCAGCGAGTAGAGTGCAATGTGCGCTAAACGCAGTGGTGTGGTAAAAAGGCTTAAGGCAAGAAAAGCCGAATTACTGAAGCTACTGAGTATCGGAAGTGAACTTAGCTGGAACAACTCGGTAAAAATACATGCCGAAGTTGAGCACATAAAGAATTTGCTAAGTAGAAGAAAAAGCCAAACCACAGCCACACACACATCGGCCTACCCTGCTATCAGAGATCCCAAAGCTGAAGAATAAGTGCCCAAAGGACTGCGAGGGACCATTGTACTCGCCCCTTTGTGAATACACCTGTGCAGCCTGCACCGGCACCGCCTGAGCCCATAGGCCCCGGACACCAGCACCAGAATCAACAAGTGTGAGCGGCAGGCCGCCTCTTATGCCAACGAATGAGCATCAGCGAGGCCAAGCCGGCGACGACCAGCTGATGCCGAGGGTACCACAGGAATCCAAGGATAAATAGATCATATTTTTGCACTGCGTTGCATAATTTTTTTGATTGCACTGTTATGCATACTTTTTCATTTACCTTGTAAAAAATTATTGTAAAATTGATCGACATAAACGTTGCCCGATTAGCGCGTGGCCTGAAAACCATGCAAAAAACTATGCAGGTTTTAATATGTTAATTAACACTCAGTTCTTACGCTATTAAGAACAATACATGAGCCAAAGTATATGGCAAGTCAATTATAAGATTCACACCCCAAGTAACGTAATAAGAAAGACACCCAAAATGGGTCTAGTAGACGTTAAATAAGTGAATTCCACTGCCAACGTCATAAACAAAATAGAACAAAAAACCATAAATAACGAAATAACCAATATCTTGCTGGCCATAATCGTATTTATTATGAGCGCATTTATATTATATAAGTTATACATATTTCACAATAAATGTGTATCGAAAAGAGCTATAAGCAAAAGCCAGGCCAATGATCTGGACAAAATATAAAAGCGCTAATAATAATTGATATCCAGATATATATGTTTATCCATATAATGATGTATCGTTAAAAAAAAATATAAATATAATAATAAAAATTAATAAGCAATACTAAGTGAAATCAGTTATGTTATCATGATGGAGATCGAAACACTGGAGCAACGGAACAAACGTGTACAGCAAGAAATTGTTGAATTTGAAATTACGCGATATTTGGCCACATATCCAGAAACGTTCTATACTTCCAGCATTATAGAAGAGTCGAATAGGAAAATAATGGAAGCATGTGAGGAAAGACTGTACCTACAAGTACGAAGGGCAGTAGAAGCAGGAGAATTAGACTATCCGCTAGAGAATCTCAAAGAGAAAATAACCTTAATGTTTAGGAACGTTAAACATGAACGAAGAGGTTTAACTTTGGAAGTGATGGATATTGGGAATGTAGCCACCATCACCAGACTGTAGGTACCGTGGAACGAAGCCACAGAACATTTAATGAGTTCATACGTTCCTACATCTCAGTAGACAAAACAGACTGGGATGTATGGCTACGATACTTCGTATACTGCTTTAACACAACCCCCTCTATGGCACACAATTACAATTACTGTTCATACGAGCTATTTTTTGGCAAAACTTCAAATTTGACAAAACATTTTAATAGCATAGATATAATTAAACCCCTTTATAATGTAGAAGACCATGCTAAGGAATCTAAATTTAGATTAGAGCAGGCATTTAAGAGAGCTAGGATAATGCTAGAATCGCATAAGATTAAAAATAAAATTAGTTACGACAAGACTAGTTTAGATTTTGACTTAAAAATAGGAGATCAGGTTTTATTGAAAAATGAAACTGGTCATAAGCTAGAATTTAAATATACAGGGCCTTGTAATGTAAAACAAATAGGAGCTAATGATAACATAACCATAATAAACCGTAATAATAAAAAACAAATAGTACATAAAGATAGATTAAAACCTTTTATCTCATAATCAATTTTTTATTTTTAAAATATATATATCATTTATGGAAATTCATAAAATAAACACCTACAAAATAAGCATATATACAAAATACTACAACAAAAAAAAAACGAAAAAAAAAAACAAAACAAAAAAAATATTAAAATAAAAATATCTTTAAAAATTCGTAATCTTACAATAGAAAATAACTTCATTACATTACGTTATTTCTCAAAAGGAGGGAGATGTAATATGCACAAATATTATTGCATACATAAAACAACTAAAAGTACTTAAAAGCAATGAACGGTTATACAACCCAAGGCTCAGGTCATATACCTCAGCCGAAATACGAATCCCTCGTTGCGCATTTGCACCGCACGCAGAAAGTGCCGGTGTCAGCATAAATGCACCACGAGCGGACCTTACGTATGCATGTGCATATACCTCCGCGCTCAGCCTAAGCGAGCATAGCTATGTATTTAAGAATATTATATATATACGTCTCTTCGCTGCCGCTGTTGGCAGCGCAGCTACACGACATAGCCTTCTTTAGTTTTAAATACATTTAGATAAGATTATTATCAATTATGACTTTGGAGCGACAGCAATGGTTGCTCTGAAAAGTTAATGAAATTGAAACAAATAAAAGAATTAAACTCTACAACTACAACTACACTACCTGACTACTCATTTGACCGCAAATCAATTCTACTACAAATCAATACTTTCTGCAAATTGTGAAATGCCGTTCTAAAGAATGTTGTGGAGAATTTAGTAGTGGATTACTTCAAATTCTACCTGACAGATTTTTCCCTCCTCCTATAAGAGTTGTTCAGGGTGTCTCTGAAATAATGGTTTCCATGAACAATGAGAAGGGCAATTTTCTCGACCTAATGCAACGCAGAGCTCTCGTGATATCAATAAATAAACACAACAAATATTTGCAGGTACATAAGCTTTGTCTAAATTTTATATATTGAATGTGATAAAATCACACTACCCACTTTCACTCTAGATTCCCTACGACTTGAATTGTCCGTCGGTACAAAGCCAACTTCAAAAGCGCATATGCAAAACGTCTGGGTTGTATTTTGCATCACAAAAATCAGCTACTCGGCATGCAATAATTCATAAAAATGTAGCTGTAAACTTCGATAAGAAATCAAAGAAACCCCTTTACCGTGTGGCTGGACGGCGAAAGGGAGAATGCCTAGTAATTCAGTCATACGAAGGATGTGAAGACCTCGAATGGCTTGACGAGGACTATGTAGACGACGAAGACGAAGATGATACCTGCGGAGATCTAGAGATTTTGACAAGCCAACTTCCAATAATAAATAATAATAAAGATTGGCTGGAATCTCCTTTTGAAAATACAGATTAAGAGAACAAATTTTCATATTTTTCTTATTTTGTGATTACGTAATCATTGTTATGGGGGGGAGGGTGTTCATCAAATGATTACTTTTAATTACCAAGAAGGGGGAAGGGGGGTCAAAAATCGCAGAAAACGTGATTACGTAATATATGGACAGCCCCTAAGCATATAGAATAAGCTAAATCAGAATTCCATTTAAGTACACAAACACAATGCAATTGTAACCCAAATGTAAAACCTTTAAATATGACTTTTTCAATAAAGAGATTTCAGTTATGATTCGCCACTAAAAACTGAACGTCGTGTCCGTATTTATTTATTTTTATAACCTTGCAGGGTATTATAATTTCAATCAGAAGTTTGCAACGCAGTGAAGGAGACATCTCCGACCCTATAAAGTATATATATTCTTGATCAGTATCAACAGCTGAGTCGATCTATGCATGTCCGTCTGTCCGTCCGTCTGTCCTTCTGTCCGATTATACGCTAACTAGTCCCTCAGTTTTAAAGCTATCTGAATGAAACTTTGTAGTTATTTTTCTATATACTCTCACTCGGTTTCGGTTTTAATTTCATGAAAATCGGCAACACTTTTTATTATTTCAGAATTTAGCTCTTAATTATTTGATTTAATTTGTAATCTGCAAGGGTATACAAACTTCGAGACGACACCGAATCAAAACCCCCGTAACACAGACTGGAACAAATTTGCAAAAATTGTACAGACAAAGACAAAAAACAGGAGGATCAAGGTCGTATCTAACCCAGACAAAATCGACAAGAAAGTTGAGGACCTCACGAACATTCTCAATAACGCATACAAGGAGTCATGTACTCCAAGAAAAAATATCCACAGTAGTGGAGCAAAGACCTTAGCGAACTCAGACGCAAGGTCAGAAAGGCCTTTAATATCAGTTACGGAACCAAAGACTGGAGACCATACAAGGAATTACACAAAGAATACAAAAAGGCGATACACGCAGCCAAGAAAGAATCTTGGAGCAACTACTGCGAATCGCTAGAAGGAATAAAAGACACGGCTAGGTTGAGCAAAATACTAGCAAGAGGGCAAGCAAGCCCTTCACTGATAAACAGACCTGACGGCACAGGAACGACGTCAGCTGAAGAATCACTAGATATCCTGCTGGACACGCACTTCCCGGGAAATCTTAGAACGAAACCCACAACAACGGATACCCTAACGGCATTCCAACAGCCACAAGTCGAGGAGATCGCCATTAGGGAACGAATGCACGGGCGATAGACTCATTCGACAAATACAAGAGTCCGGGTCCGGAAGGTATCATACCAGCAATGTTACAAACGACGAAGGAATATTTATGGAATTGGCTGCAACCAATCTTCGAAGCATTCTTAAGAGTCGCGCTCATACCGCTTCCATGGAAGGAAGCAAGAGTAGTCTTTATACCCAAAACAAGAAGAAGAGGACACATCCAAGCTAAGGATTACAGGCCGATTACCCTGACCTCATTCCTCATGAAAACAATGGAGAGGATACTCGATATCCATATCAGAGGTAAATCGGAGAAAAGACTTTCGGAAGCACAGCACGCTTACAGTACAATACATAGAAAAAGCTCTGCTATTCAAAAACTACACATTGGCCACCTTCTTAGATATAGAAGGCGCTTTTAACAACGTAAAAGCAGACTCAATCCTGAGCTCCCTCAACAAATTAGGAGTTGAAGGAGGCAATAGAGCATGGATAGGCGAAATGCTAACGAGCAGGAAGATAACAGCCGAACTGAGTGGCACTCATCACACAAGGTTTGTGAAGAGGGGCACACCTCAGGGGAAAGTCCTGTCTCTATTGCTCTGGCTGGTTAACATGGACGACATATTGAAAGAACTCAATAGCGAAGGAGTAAAAGTGGTAGCATATGCGGCCGACGTAGTCCTACTCACTTCAGGACCATTTCCCGACGTCATCAGCGAACTGATGACAAGGGCACTTACTAAACTGAACTCATGGGCTAAAGCCTGCGGACTAGGCATTAACCCGAGCAAAACGGAACTTATGCTCTTCACGAAAAGAACAAAGATCCCCTTGTTCACAAAACCATAGAATATATGGTATAGAAATAGAACTAGAACTATCACAACAAGCTAAGTACTTGGGAGTGATACTGGACAAAATTATCATGGACCACATCAGCGAACGGGTCAAAAAGCGATTGTAGCTTTCTAATCATGCAGGAAGATGTTTGGATAGAACTGAGGCGTACACCCCAAGATCATAATATGGCTCTACACAGCGGTGGTGAGACCTATACTCACATACGGTGCACTAGTATGGTGGCCAGCACTAACTAGGGCCTACAACAGACAAAAACTCACCAGAATTCTGAGATCGGCAAGCGCAGGTGCCACGGGAGCACTAAGATTATGCCACGCGGCGGTGCTGAATGCAATATTAAACCTGATCCTAATAGAACATTTCATAAGGGACACAGCAGCCCAAAGCGCGGTACGACTAATAGAAAGCCATAGCTGGAAGAACTACCACACTGGGCACTGTACGATCCTGAACGAAATAGACCATTTGGGAACAACAGGAACAGACTACATGGCAACCGAATTACGTTTCGGCAACGCATTTACAACCATATACCCTACAAGGGAAGACTGGAAACGAGGAAGGGTATCTGAACAAGACGAGGTATCCCTCTACACCGCCGAAATCTTGGCTGACAACAGAAGAGTCCTTCCACCTCCCAGAGTCAGCGACAGTGTTCCAGGCAGAAGTTTTCGCAAGTCTGAAAGCAGTCGAACTCTCAGAACAACGAGACCTCAGGAATACCAAAGTGAGGATTTACTCTGATAGCCAAGCGTCCATCAATTCTCTCGCATCAGCAAGAACAACATCGACTCTAGTCGCCAACTGTAAAGAGGCGCTAAATAGACTCGCTGTAGACAATACGGTACAAATTATATGGGTACCAGGTCACAACGATATCCCAGGAAACGAGAAAGCTGACGAGGTGGCCAGGCAGGGCTCAGAGGAAAGGGGTCATCATAAATCCGGATCTCCCTGAACGCAATTCAGACGGAGATCCTCAGTCCCTTTAAACGAATTGCCAGCAAAGAATTGTCAATGATTACCGAGCACAGGAGATCAAGACTATGCTGGTCAGAATTCAACAGGAGGAAGACAACAAACCTAATGTATAAAAGCAAAAGAGACATTAGAAGAATAACATCAAACCTCACGAGGCACTGGTCGATAGGCACCCATGCCAGCAAGATGGACCTACCCCACAATACATATTGTAGAAGCTGCAAAGAATCAACCGAGATGGAAACACAGGAGCACCTACTATGTCACTGCCCGGCATTTAACCAACTAAGAGCCTGACACTTTGGAGACTACAAGCTAGGGTCGCTAAGGGAGGTGGGGTGGCAATCTGTGAATGCCATCCTAGCGTACCTGAACTACACGGGCTGGTACTAAAGTGGAAGCGCCAGCTACGACCATCGAGGGTGTGGAACAAAACGGAGCTTAGCTCTAATTAAAGGCTACCAGGGTAGCCTCACCACTTTAGCCTACCTACCATTATTTTTCTTAATAATGTGACGATAGTCACATTTATATAAACAATGTATATAGATTATTAGCATAAGTTATTAGGGTTAAGCTGTACATATTAGTTGTAAGTTGTATATATTAGTTGTAAGTTGTATTAGGTATAAGTTAGGAGCTAGGGAAGTAGGGTTAAACGCACATCACCGCCAGCAACATCACCGGCCATCACCGCCAGCAACATCGCTGGACACCGCCGATTGCGGGACGGTACCGCAACACGGGACAAGGAACTAGGATGGGCCGACAGAGCCACATCCCGGAGAATGGAACGCTGGGCCAGCCAATCAGCGGCCAGCAGAGGGGCCCGCCGAGCCACGATCGCGGCAGAGGGCCGATAGCGCCGGCAGCGGCAGAGCCCAGGAATGCGAAACGGAATTCGCAGCGGCCACCTGCGAGCTGCATACAGAGCAAGACGGAAGATCGCAGATATGCAAGAATGCATGGAATGCGGAACGGCGCGTGCCATGAAGCGCGGCAGCGCAGTCGCGCAGGGACCATAGGAATTTGGGTCAAGATCAGATTGAAATCTGATATGCGAATCACTCGCGGTGGACCCACCGAGCTAGCAAGTCTACTTTTTCAAGTAATAAAAATTAGAACCCAAATCCGACGACGACCCCAGCAGTAGAGAAGACAAGGACAAGGATACACCAGGACAACGAGACAGAACACGGCAAGGACATAGAAGCTACTGGAAGGAAACGGTACAACGCAGTACAACGGTACAACGGTGAGCACGGCCACCGGCCCAAACATAGCAACGGGCTATGACGAAAGAGAAGTGAGGGAAACATAACTAATAGGAATAAGATAGACAAACAGTACAGAGAAAACATGAAACAAATACACATCTAAGCTAAGCATATTAAATGTCACCAGATCTTTTACTTTCCCTACCCTCTCTAGCCAACCACGACCCTCTGGGCCCCCTCCTCCTCGCCTCGTCCGCCGCTGGGTCTCCAGGGCGGCGAGCCAAGCAGGAAGGGACCAGACGCGCCACGCTGCTGAGATCAATTCCGGGCGTTGGCGAGGTGACGGCCACTGGGATCTTCCCAAGCCTAGCCTAATCTCGGGGAGCCGCCACAGGGATTAGCCCGGGCGGAACGCGGGCTACCGCGAGTCACGGAGCATAGCTGGAAGGTAGCCCGCCGGTGGATACACCAGGCGGAGCCGCCGGGCCGCGGTGCTTGGGTAATCCAGGCCGTGGTTTTAGGTCAGGATTGTGGGCGCGGGAGCGAGCTGCTGGGACTCCAGAGCCACGTCTCCAGTCTCTAGTGGAGGGTCCGGCCGCTGGGACTCCAGAGCCGGCAGTTTCGTCCCGCCCAGCGTAGGCAATAGGGAGTCTATAAGGGGCATGTGCATGTGTGTAGGTGTGTGTGTGTGGCCGAGTTCGCAAATCGCAGTGGCCGCCGGCAAAACCCACCCCTTTAAAAATTCTCTATACGAAACGGCACCTCCATGTACTGGCGTTTCCAAAAACAAATGTTTCTGGATGGGGCTCTGGGCCGCTGAGGATCATCTCGGCCGTAGCGCATCATTACAGAATGGCGCCCGTAAACAGGGACCGTCAGGACATGGAGGATGTAGGAATACCTACTACGGTGGATTAAAGACCCACCGGCTGAACAGAGATTTTTAGCGGAGGGTATACATACATATATGTATGCATAGGCAAAGCCAGAAATTGCCGGGAATTGAGACGCACGTGCAGCCACCAAATACATACATACTTACACGCATGTACAGAAACGACCAGAAAATCGTAATAGCGACGCACATGCAGCCGCCAAACGGTACCTTGTTTTGCCCAAAGTTAGCGAAAGGGGGAAAGCAAAAAGGGCAATAGGAAAATTCCATTCATGAGAAATACAGTCTCGTCAAAAGTAGGCAGCGAGATTCGCATTTTTAGAAATAAGAAGAGAGAAAGAAACGTTGCATTGCTGCCTCTGCCGACGCCGGCAGAGCAGAGCAGAACCGAAGGCTGCACGTGCAGATCACGCGACGGGTGTAGACATACATATGTACATTGTAGTACATCCACATATTTACATAATTGACATACACATATTATAGTATATATATACTAATGATCCGCTTCTGCTTGCGCTGCCATCAGGGCAGGGAGCAAGTATATATACTGGCCCTTTGATTAGCAATATTACACTCAGTAATACTCTGTCGCAAAGAACACATCGGGAAGATAATTCAAAAACTTAAAAACAAGGATACCAAGGAAAATTTAAAACAAGGACAAAAACAAGGATACCAAGGAAAATTTAAAACAAGGACAAAACAAGGATAAAACAGAAGCAGCAAGGATAATAAATAACAAAATAATAAAATAAAACAAGGATACCCAGACTACGGGAGTCAGAATAATAAAATAAATTCGGTCTCGAATAAAATAAAAAAAAAAGAATAAATAATAAAACAAAAAAGTAATAAATTAAATTAATAAATAATAAAAACAATAAAAATTAATAAATAATAAAATAATAAATCAAAACGCGCGGGACAATTAGAATAACATCGACATGAAAACATCGTTAAGAAAAAAAAAAACATCGTCTAAGGAAAATATCGACTAGAATAACATCGATTAGGAAACATCGATTAGGAGCAACATCGATTAGATAACATCGATTAGGAATCATCGTACAAGGAAAGCATCGGTTAGGGATGATTAATAACGAAAACATCGGACTAACATAATAAATCAATAAATAATAAGCCTATAATAAACCAATGAATATAAAACTCAAATAATAAAATAAAACTTAAATAAATAATAATAAAATTTAAATTCAAGTAATAAAATAAAAAGAAATAAAAATAAAATAAATCTAAAGGAAGAAGTTTAAATAATAAAATAAAAATAAGAACATAAGAACAGGAAGAAATATAAATAGAAATAAAATATCCGGCTACGAAAAAAAAATAGACTAAACAAAAAAACAACCAACCATGGTAGGTAGGTAGGTATAAGTGGTGGGGCCCCCGGGGGCCTCCAATTAGAGCTAGGCTCCTTTTTGGTCAACTCCCCCTGTTCATTGTTTGTTGTTGCGCTAGTACCATCCCGATTCAGTGAGGAAGTGAGGATTGCCGACAACTTCAGCTCTCCTACACTGTCCAGTGACTCCAACTGTCGGGCTCCATGCAGCTTCTGCAGGTCGTGTTGTGTGGCAGTCCCATTTTCATTGCGTGCGATCCAATCGCCCAGTGACCTGTGGTGACTGCTGTGAGCCTGCTGATATCCCTCTTGCTGTTGGATATCAGCTCTTTCGTTCGATTTTTGTCAAAAGTCGGCCAACATTGCCTTGATCTTCTACACTCTGTCCTCCTTGACCATTCCTTGGCTGTCTGCTTGAAATGGTCGTGGATTCTTGTCTGGATCGAGTTTAGGGATATTGGTATTTCTGCATCAGTGCTAGGTTCTGCGGAGCCTGCTCTCGCTAGTTCATCCGCTTTCTCATTGCCTGGGATGTCGTTGTGTCCTGGCACCCAGGTTATTTGAACCGTGTTTTCGTGTGCAAGATTATTTAGGGCTACCTTGCATTCGGCCACAAGCTTTGATGTGGTTTTCCCGGAAGCTAGGGATTTGATAGCCGCCTGGCTGTCCGAGTAGATCCGTATGGTGGTATCGCTGAGTCCTCGTCTTAGTGAAAGCTTAGCTGCTTCCCTTATGGCGAGTAGTTCAGCCTGGAAGACCGTCGCCGAGTCTGAGAGACTAAAGGTCTCTTCAATCCCCCAGTGCTCGGCGAAGATCCCAGCCCCTACTCCACAGCTCATCTTAGAGCCATCGGTGTAGAGGGATACCTCGTTCTCTACGGTTACTCTTCCCATGCTCCAGTCCTCCCTCGTTGGGTACGAGGTTGTGAAACCATTTCCGAAGTGCATCTCCGTTGTCATGTAGTCTGTTCTTACGTTTGTGTCCATTCTAATGCCTTCAAGTATCCTGCCGTATTCCTTCCAGCAGTAGCTTGCCTTCAGTCTTACTGCACTCTGCGCGGCAGTGTCCTTAACGAACAGTTCTATCGGCATTATGTTGAGGATGGCATTTAGAGCAGCCGCGGGGCATGAGCGTAACGCTCCCGTGGCTCCTGCGCATGCCGCTCTCTGTATTCTGGTGAGCATCGCTATGTTGTAGGCTCTGGTTAGTGCTGGCCACCATACCAGGGCCCCGTATGTTAGAATTGGCCTTACTACCGCTGTGTAAAGCCATATAATAATCTTTGGATGCAACCCCCAGTTGTTCCCAAACATTTTTCTGCAGGAGTAGAAAGCAATGCTTGCCTTCCTGACTCTCTCTGCAACATTCTTTTTCCATGTTAGTTTTGGATCTAGTATCACTCCTAGATACTTTGCCTGATCCGATAGTGTTAGTTTCGTGCCCCCTATACTGGGCATGTTGAAGGCTGGAACCTTAGTTCTTCTGGTAAAGAGCATTAGATCTGTCTTTGTTGGGTTAATGCCTAGTCCGCAGGTTTTGGCCCAAGTGTTCAGCTGCCCTAACGCGCCTGTCATTATGCCACTGATAACGTCAGGAAAGGGTCCTGATACTAGCAGTACTACGTCGTCTGCGTAGGCCACTGCTTTGATGCCTCCCATATTGAGCTCTTCCAATATGGTGTTCATATTTATTAGCCAGAGTAGAGGTGACAGTACCCCACCCTGAGGTGTGCCTCTCTTCACTGCTCGCGAGAGGTGAGTGCCACTCAGTTCAGCAGTGATCAACCTACTCGTCAGCATAACCCTTATCCACTCTCTGATGCCTTCCTCAATGCCTAACGAGTTGAGGGAGCTCAGGATGGAATCGGCGTTTACGTTGTTAAACGCGCCTTCTATGTCTAGGAAGGCGGCCATTGTGTACTGTTTATATCGTAGTGCCTTTTCGACGTAACCCACTACTACATGTAGTGCAGTCTCTGTCGACCTGCCTTTCCGGTATGCGTGCTGCGCATCCGAGAAGCCATCTTTCTCAAGTTTCTCTCGTATGTGAACATCCAGAAGTCTCTCTAGGGTCTTCAGGATGAAGGAGGTAAGGCTAATCGGCCTGTAATCCTTTGCTAGGATATGACCCCTTCTTCCTGGTTTAGGTATAAAGACGACTTTCGCTTCCCTCCACTGGAGTGGAATATACGTCAGTCTAATGCAAGCCTTGTATATGGCTTTCAGCCATCTACAGATGCTGTCTTTGGTTGTCTGTAGCATTATGCCGGTATTATGCCGTCTGGGCCCGGGCTTTTGTACCTTTCGAAGGAATCTATTGCCCACCGGATTTTCTCAGTGGTAATGATGTCCTTCGTTGACGTTTCTATTTGTGAGGTTCTTCCCCATTCGGGTTCCTTGATCCCTTGCAAGTTACCCGGAAAGTGGGTGTCAACCAGCAACTCCAGCGACTCCTCTATCGTCGTTGTTGCCCTGCCGTCTGCCCTGTTAATCAGGGTGGGGCTTGTGTGTCCTTTAGCGAGAATCTTGCTTAGTCTCGCAGTATCTTTTACGCCTTCAAGTGACTCGCAGTAGCTCTGCCATGAGTCCTTTTTAGCCTCGTTAATCGCTTTCTTGTACGCTCTCTGCGCCTCCTTGTATGGTTCCCATTCCTTGGTGCCATAACTGGTGTTGAAGGACTTCCGCGCCCTTCTCCTGAGATCGCTGAGCTCTTTCGTCCACCATGTTGGATACTTCTTCCTTGAGAATGTGATCTTACAAGTCTCTTGGAAGGCATTATTAAGTATGTTGGTGAGGTCCTCTACATCCTTGTCGAGGGCCTCAGGGGAGGATTGTACCTTTATCCTCCTGCTGCCAACTTTCGATTGGACAATTTCACTGAATTTGCCCCAATCCGCTTTACGTGGGTTTCTTTTCGGTACCTGTTTGCTAACTTGTACTGCTAAATCGAAGACGATATATCTATGGTCAGAGAAGGAGTGTTGGGTCGATACTCTCCAGTTCTCTACCCTGCCCTGTTCAAACTGTAAGGTGATGTCTATCACCTCTTCCCAGCCCTGGAAATTACCTGTGCTGGGAAAAATGAATGTCGGCGTCTTCCCTCTGTTACATATTGTAACGTTACGACAAATTATGTTATCAAAAAGTGACTCACCTCTTTCATTTGTTTCCGAGCTTCCCCAGAGCGTGTGCCTTGCGTTGGCATCGCATCCTAGCACTAGGGTCGTCTTAGTGTCTTCGGCCCTTTGCAGCAGCTTGACCACCGGCTCAGGCGGGGCCGGTTCGTCATGGGCCATGTATGCCGAAGCTATCAGCACTCCGCTCCCATCCACCGTCACGAATCTGGCCACTGCTAGGTCAGGTGTGCTAAGATCGGGACAGAGAAAAGCATTAAGGTGATTTTTTATTACTATGCATGCTCTCGGCCTACCATTCGAGTTGGTGCACAGTAGTGTTTATCCGGGGATCCTAAGACCAGTGACTTGCTCGTCCCTGGTCCAAGGCTCCTGTATCAGGCCGATGTCGATATCCCTCTCCCTTAGAAGGATGGTGAGATTGCTTGAAGCGTGCGTGCTGCGCTTCAAGTTAATCTGCACTATGCTCGACATCGATCGTGCTTGGTGTTGTGTCGGGGGTCTTATCGTCGATGACCATATCGTCCAACAGCTTGTTGGTATCATCGACCTCCTCCAGTAGCTCGTCTGGTTCGGCAAGGAAGACCCTGATCTTTGCCTTCCTTATGCCGTACCTGACTTTGTGGTCTGCGGCCTCTAGCTGCGGCAGGCAGCGTTGGTTTATCAGCAGGAGAAAAGGCTGGCTCGTCTTCATCTCCTTCTCTGCCTTGAGGATGGTCCAGTCTGCCATATGGACATCCGGGTTCTGAGCCTTCAGAGCAGCGATCACCTTTACATGGTCAGTCTGCCCCTTGGGTAACCAGATACGAGCTCTGGGTCTCCTGGGGATCTCCCTGGCGTGAACTAGCCTAATCTTAAGGCCAGCCCAGGCGTCGCTAATCTTAGCCACGCACTCCGCCAGGAAGTTCCTGGAGAACCCATCGTCGCACCTGATTACTCGGTGCCCCCTGACCACGTCCGAGGAGTCGAAGGAGGGGATAGGGCCGGCCGGCATGCTGACTACTCTGTCAGTTACCATGTCGGCTAACTTGGCCTCGATCACCCCCCACTTCTCCGACAGCA
Source organism: Drosophila anomelani (assembly GCA_035045905.1). Classification (NCBI taxonomy): domain Eukaryota; kingdom Metazoa; phylum Arthropoda; class Insecta; order Diptera; family Drosophilidae; genus Drosophila; species Drosophila anomelani. The sequence goes on along the minus strand of JAWNOO010000029.1, from coordinate 777,079 downwards.
GGCGCCCGTCGTCGGGGTTCTCATGCACCAGAGCCATAGCCAGACTGTCTCTGACCACCTCGCTGAATTTCTTCGCCTTGCTGACGAAGCTGGTCACCCTCGGTTTGCCCTGCGGTTCCTTTGCCCTCTTAGGTGCGCTCTCGCTCACATCTTGCGAACGATTACGCTTTGCCTGAGTGGGCTGGACTACCACGGGATTTTCCGCCTTGTAGCTCTCAAATTCCGCGATATCCGCAAGGAATTTGGCTTTGTCTTCTGCATCGCGGGGGTCGATCTTGCCCTCGGCGTCGTTCTTGGCTATCTTGCGCAGAATGAAGCGGGCTCTACCGACCATCGCCCGTCTTTGCTGATGAGTCCTCTTGCTCATGTCCTTAGTGGTGCCTTTATTAGGCCCACTATTGTGTTCAGAATGGGGAGTGCTACTTGCTCTCCCATCGGGTCTCGACTGAGTCGTGGTGTCTTTACTAGACACCGACGGCCCTTCTTCGTCGGTCCCCGATTTCTGATGAGACCCTGAGATCAGACTCAGCCTCAGTGTCTCCTCCTCGTCCATCACTGACTTCTTGTGGGATTTTTCCTCTCCCGAGAGGGCCGAAGCTCGGCGTTGGTTGTTCATACTAATACATGATCGCCCGCTTTGCTCGGCTAGGCAAGCGCAGCGGGCCTGAGGGGGGTTGGGGCGTGTGGGAGGGTCGACCGCAACTTCGCCCCAAAGCTGCGGTAAGGCATCTTACGACCTAGGGTTGCCCGGCCCTAGGAAGGCTCCGTGTGAACACAGCTGGATTTACCCCTCAGCTGCGAACCTGGAAGTCAGAGGGCACGGGTCGCGTAACACTCCTGACTTGAGGGGAGACAATTTAAAGACATGTCCAGGTCCGCCCGACTACCATTAGTCAGCGTACTCGGTTGGGGCCCAACTAGGCCCAAACCAAGGACCTGCTTCCAGCCGCCCTCGCTTGGAGAGTATAGTCGCACTACCGATGGTGCACACAGTTACGGCAGATGACGCAGCCATCCGTTGATCCCCCTGTGTACCCTATCGGCTGACGGCCCAACCAACCATAAAATAAATAAAAATAATAATAAAATAACTAAAATAAATAAAACTAAGCACAATTAAATAATAAAAGGAAAATATATGAAGAAAAATATATATAATAAACGACTAAAGTAAATAGATAATATTACCAACTAATAAAACTAATAAACATAAACATTAAGAACGCCACGAGCAAAGGAAATCATACGCATCGGAAACTAGAGGAATAGAAAAACGACAACATGGGAGTTACATGGATCAGCTATAGAAAGAAGCTGGAGTTGGAGACAATCCTCCTTGAATTCGGATTGGAACGCGGAGGCACCGTGGAAGAACAGCGATCGCGGCTGATCAATTTCGCAAGGCAACCGGATCACGACGAAGGAGTACGAATTCGTCTCGAGGAACTAGAGAGAAACTTTGGAAATGCCCCCACCGGAGATGCGAAGTTACTTACGCCGATGTACTTGGACTCGGAAACTAACTCACCGGGATCTGCAGCACCGACGGCACCACTTACACTTTTGCTGCCACGGAGCACATCGCCTGCCGACGAAGACCGAGGACCCACCGCGTACGACGAATTATCATGGGGACCTGGGAGCCTTACTTGATCGGATGAGCAGATGGGGACTCTCGTTCGACGGATCCGCTCGGATTCATTGAGCACATCGAGGAACGGGCCGACACCTGCCGGATCGACCGGAAGTATCTGGCTGCAGCTTTAGTCGTGTTACTAACCGGCCGCGCCGAAAACTGGTATAGGACCAGTGGACTGCGAGAAGCCACCTGGACGGAAGTACGCAAGGAGTTTTTGGATTTCTTCTTGCCACTGCGCTACTACCAGCGATTGGAGGACGAGATTAGGGCACGCTTCCAGAGGCCTAACGAGCCCTTCAAGGAATATTTGGTAGACCTGCGCCTACAAATGCGTCGGGCAGGATTCACACCGGAGCGTGAATTGGAGCGTGTTTACGACAACATGCTGCCGGAGTACCAACTCTTCACAAGAAGACAGGATTTTCGTACCCTGGAGGAATTAACTCGCTTAGTAGTCGACTACGAGGTAACTCGCAGTCGGGGCGAACAAACAAGGAATAATCGAGATATACCCTCACGGGCACCGCCTGCTGTCAACATGAACATGGGTCGCACGGCTCGTCAGGCGCCGGCTCCACTCATGAGCAGGAATGCGAGTATGGGCCGAGCGACGGCATCACCATCGGGACAAGCACCGATAAACGTACGGGAGGCGTGCAGGAACTGCGGCCAGCCTGGACACTTCGCGGTGGACTGCCGGAACCCCAGAATAACTTTCTGTTGGGACTGTGGACGACGGGAGATACGGACAATAGAATGTTGTCGACGACGGGCATCGGGAAACGGCAACCCGGCACCCGAGGAACCCAGCCAACCCGAACAACTAGAAGAAATAATACTCAAGCAACGCAGGGGCGCATCCAAGCCGCCATCACCATGGTGGGACGAAGATTCGTAGCCACCCTGGACACCGGAGCTACTCACAGCTTTATCAGCGAGGACTTAGCAAAACAATTGGACAATACATATAACACACGGGAGATACGGACACAGGTCAAGCTTGCCGACGGGACCTGTCGACAACTTACGAAGGCTCTAGCAGCAGATATCCACTGCGGGAATCGTAGCACGCCGACCATCTTGCTAGTGATGGCGGACGTGCTGGATGATGTGCTGTTAAGGATGGATTTTTTGTGCGGAATTGGAGCCACCATTCAGTGCGGGGGACAAGCCCTCCACTTGACAACAGAAGAAGCAGAAGAGATGCCGCCGTGGGCACGGACACGGACGTCAAGGGAAGCAGAAGAGATGCCGCCGTGGGCACGGACACGGACGTCAAGGGAAGCAGAAGAGATGCCGCCGTGGGCACGGACACGGACGTCAAGGAAAGCAGAAGAGATGCCGCCGTGGGCACGGACACGGACGTCAAGGGAAGCAGAAGAGATGCCGCCGTGGGCACGGACACGGACGAGGTCCATCAGGACGGGAGACATAGCAGAGCCACGCTCTGGGCAGAGGGAGTCACACTCCATACACGAGGAACAGCAGAGGCAGTCACACTCCATGCACGAGGAACAGCAGAGGGAGCCACGCTCCACACGACGAGGATCATCGGGCACGGTTACCCAGGAGGGGCCGGCTGCCATACATCGAGGACAACGAACAGAGCCACGCTCTGAACAACGGGAGTCACACTCCACACACGAGGAACAGCAGAGGGAGCCACGCTCCACACGACGAGGATCATCGGGCACGGTTACCCAGAAGGGGCCGGCTGCCATACATCGGGGACAACGAACAGAGCCACGCTCTGAACAACGGGAGTCACACTCCACACACGAGGAACAGCAGAGGGAGTCACGCTCCATACATCAGGAACAACAACTAGCACAGAGGCCAGTGCCACAGCCACGCACTAGGCAGAAGGAACTATGTCAACTACCGATACCTACGCCTCGGGTACAGATCCCGAACACACCCGCGGCAACGAGCCGGGACACAGAAGCACCTACGACGACCAGCTGGAAACACGTTTTACCCGTGGCTGATGCCACCGCCGCGCAGCGAAACCCTTTTCGCACCTTCAAGAAACGTGTCCGTTTTCAGGACCACGTCGAGGAAACGCCGGAACCAAACGCGTCTCTATGCGGTACCGTCAACTCAGTGAACCATGCCCCAGAGGAAGACCTGGACTCACTCGAACCGACACATCCCGTGTCAGAATACCCAGAACCATGGGTAAAAGGATTCCTCGAGCAGGAATTAGAGAAATTCGACAACCTATCCGGAGTCTCTCACATCGCGGAGCACAAGATCATCATGCGTAACGACCGACCGATAAAGCAGAGATATTTTCCACGGAATCCGGCCATGAGGGCCGTGATAGATAAGCAGATCGACAAACTGCTCAGGGATGGACGCATCGAGCCGTCGAAGAGCCCGCACAGTGCACCCATTGTGATCGCGGCCAAAAAGAACGGAGATGCTAGGATGTGCATCGATTATAGGCAACTCAACGAGAACTCTGTGCCGGATGCATACCCGCTGCCAAGGATCCATCAGATCTTGGAGCGGTTACGAAACGTAAAGTACGTATCGACGCTGGACTTGAAGAACGGATACTGGCAAATCCCGGTGGCTCAGGAAAGCCGGGAATGCACAGCCTTTACGGTCCCGGGCCGAGGTTTATTCCACTGGCGAGTCATGCCTTTTGGACTTCACTCGGCGCCGGCAACTTTTCAACGGGCCTTGGACACGCTCATAGGACCAGACATGGAACCGCACGCGTTCGCTTACTTGGACGACATTATCGTCATTGGATCGACTCTGGAGGAACACGTAGCGAATCTGAGGGAAGTGTTCCGCCGGCTACGACGAGCCAATCTACGGCTGAACAAGGAAAAATGTCACTTTTTCCAGCGACACATCGCCTACCTGGGGCATGTAATTAGTGAAGAAGGAATTCACACGGACCCGGACAAAGTGGCCGCGATCCGCGAGTTGCAGCCGCCAACTTGCCTGAAGGAACTTCGGAGATGCCTGGGAATCGCTTCCTGGTATCGTCGATTTGTTCCCAACTTCGCCGATGTTGTGGAACCGATGACATCGCTGCTGAAGAAGGGCCAAAAGTGGGACTGGACATCGAGGCAGGATCAGGCCTTCCAGGAGTTGAAGACAAAGCTAACGGAGGCACCCGTCTTAGTCTGCCCGGATTTCGAACAGAAGCTCGTATTACAAACGGATGCCAGCGAATATGGCATCGGAGCCGTTCTGACGCAGACCATCGAGGGACAGGAACGAGTTGTGGCCTATGCCAGCCGTCGCCTGAACGGCGCAGAAAGGAACTATTCGGAGAAGGAATGTCTCGCCATCGTGTGGGCAATCAGGAAGATGCGCTGTTACGTTGAAGGATATCGCTTTGAAGTTATCACGGATCATCAGGCCTTAAAGTGGCTGAACTCCATCGATAACCCGACCGGCCGAATCGCACGCTGGGCACTCGAGCTGCAGCAGTATCAATACGATGTTCACTACCGGAGAGGGGCCCAAAACTTAGTGGCCGACGCTCTCTCACGCCAACCGCTGCTCGTAGCGCAGCAAGCACAGGTACAGGGAACAAACTGTAAGTGGCTCACAAGGATGTTGGAGAAAGTTCGGACTGAACCGGCAAAGTACCCAGACTACAGGGAAGAAAGCGGACAGCTTTATCGCCGCATCGGGCTACGGCCACAGGAGGAGGAGTACACACCATGGAAGCTGTGTGTAGGAGCGGACTATCGCCATCGGGTTCTACAGGAGAATCACGATACGCCCACCGCTGGACACTTGGGAATTCGCAAGACAAGCAATAGAATTGCCCAACGATACTACTGGCCGGGACTCTTTCGCGATGTCGCCCGCTACGTACGCCACTGCCTGAGCTGTCAACGGTTCAAAGTCAGCCAGGAAAAGCCGGCAGGGAAAATGTTCACCCGGCAAGTGGAGGAGCCATTCCACGTTCTCTGCGCGGATTTCGTCGGACCTTTGCCTCGTTCAAAGCAAGGGAACACGATGCTTCTGGTCTTCTTGGACTCCTTCAGTAAATGGGTGGAGTTGATACCATTACGAAAGGCCACCGGAACTCATCTAGAGCGCGCATTTAGGGAACGGATCCTGAGCCGTTTCGGCGTGCCAAGGGTGTTTGTCTGCGACAACGGTACCCAATTTACGGGAAGATCGTTCCGGAACTTCTGCAAGATGCTGGGAATGGAACTCCAGCATACGGCCCCATACACACCGAGGCAAAATCCCACGGAAAGGGCCAACCGGACGATCAAGACGATGATCGCGCAGTACCTAGAGGGACACTTGCAGAACGAGTGGGACCAATTATTGCCCGAGATATCGCTGGCAATAAACAGCAGTATCTCCGACACGACAGGATTCAGCCCAGCCTTCCTGGTTCAAGGAAGGGAACCACGACTGCCGCACGCACTTTATGACGAGGTTACACCGGGACGAGGAACTCCGGAGATAACCCCAACGGAGCGTGGCGAGCGACTGAAGAGCATTTTCGAGGTGGTTAGGAACAACGCTGATCGCGCATCCGCGGATCAGAGTCGCCACTATAATCTTCGCCGACGGACTTGGAGACCGCCGGTAGGATCAGTGGTATTGGTGCGGCGCCATCACTTATCAAACGCGGCGGAAGGATTCGCAGCAAAATTGGCAGCGAAATATGATGGGCCGTTCAAGGTGGCCAAGTTTCCATCGCCTAACATTGTGCAGCTACACATACCCGGCAGTCGACGACGGCGGACCGCCAGCCTCAACCAACTGAAGCCATATCATCAGGATAAGGACAACGAGGACGAGGAACAACTCGAGGAAACCATCCGGGACGATGGAGAAGACTCCATGACGGAGAAACAGGCATAAATAGCCCCTCAACAGGCCAAGGGCCAGAGATTCACGGAGTCAGCGAAATATGATGGGCCGTTCAAGGTGGCCAAGTTTCCATCGCCTAACATTGTGCAGCTGCAAATACCCGGCAGTCGACGACGGCGGACCGCCAGCCTCAACCAACTGAAGCCATATCATCAGGACAAGGACAACGAGGACGAGGAACAACTCGAGGAAACCATCCGGGACGATGGAGAAGACTCCATGACGGAGAAACAGGCATAAATAGCCTCTCAACAGGCCAAGGGCCAGAGATTCACGGAGTCACTTGGTGACAGGTGCGCCTGTCCAACACTCCGCCCGCCGGGTAGAAGCACCCGGGGGAAATAAACTTAGGAAGGAACCTACCCTTCTTTGGCCCAGGAGCTCTGTGGGTCACCACAACCGCAGCCAGGGAAATCCTGTGCGGGGTCAGCCGCGAACAGGACGACGAGCCGGGATCGTCGCGGTGAGCGGGACACCGCCGAGCGGTGCCGTGGGCAGACTCCCCAGACAGTACGTCGGACGAGGAGGCGACTCTACCGCCGGACACCGCTCCCGCCCGGGAACCATGGGTACAGGCCCCACCCGACTGGACCACCCCCACGGGCAGGCTGCCCCGGGGTCTGATCAATCGGATCCAGGACCGACTGGCCCTGAGAGGACGGCGCACATGGCGGTATTTGGACGAGGAGCAGGAACAACGTTTCCGGGTCCAAATAAACCTACGAGGACACGTCCGCGTCACTCTTCGCCCCACCCGGACGTAAAGGGGGGGTGTGACGATAGTCACATTTATATAAACAATGTATATAGATTATTAGCATAAGTTATTAGGGTTAAGCTGTACATATTAGTTGTAAGTTGTATATATTAGTGGTAAGTTGTATTAGGTATAAGTTAGGAGCTAGGGAAGTAGGGTTAAACGCCCATCACCGCCAGCAACATCGCCGGCCATCACCGCCAGCAACATCGCTGGATACCACCGGCTACTCCGCCAGCAACATCGCTGGACACCGCCGATTGCGGGACGGTACCGCAACACGGGACAAGGAACTAGGATGGGCCGGCAGAGCCACATCCCTGAGAATGGAACGCTGGGCCAGCCAATCAGCGGCCAGCAGAGGGGCCCGCCGAGCCACGATCGCGGCAGAGGGCCGATAGCGCCGGCAGCGGCAGAGCCCAGGAATGCGAAACGGAATTCGCAGCGGCCACCTGCGAGCTGCAGACAGAGCAAGACGGAAGATCGCAGATATGCAAGAATGCATGGAATGCGGAACGGCGCGTGCCATGAAACGCGGCAGCGCAGTCGCGCAGGGACCATAGGAATTTGGGTCAAGATCAGATTGAAATCTGATATGCGAATCACTCGCGGTGGACCCACCGAGCTAGCAAGTCTACTTTTTCAAGTGATAAAAATAAGAACCCAAATCCGACGACGACCCCAGCAGTAGAGAAGACAAGGATACACCAGGACAACGAGGAAGACAGAACACGGCAAGGACATAGAAGCTACTGGAAGGAAACGGTACAACGCAGTACAACGGTACAACGGTGAGCACGGCCACCGGCCCAAACATAGCAACGGGGTGTGTGTGAGCTATGACGAAAGAGAAGAGAGGGAAACATAACTAATAGGAATAAGATAGACAAACAGTACAGAGAAAACATGAAACAAATACACATCTAAGCTAAGCATATTAAATGTCACCAGATCTATTACTTTGCCTACCCTCTCTAGCCAAACACGACCCTCTGGGCCCCCTCCTCCTCGCCTCGTCCGCCGCTGGGTCTCCAGGGCGGCGAGCCAAGCAGGACGGGACCAGACGCGCCACGCTGCTGAGATCAATTCCGGGCGTTGGCGAGGTGACGGCCACTGGGATCTTCCCAAGCCTAGCCTAATCTCGGGGAGCCGCCACAGGGATTAGCCCGGGCGGAACGCGGGCTACCGCGAGTCACGGGGCATAGCTGGGAGGTAGCCCGCCGGTGGATACACCAGGCGGAGCCGCCGAGCCGCGGTGCTTGGGTAATCCAGGCCGTGGTTTTAGGTCAGGATTGTGTGCGCGGGAGCGAGCTGCTGGGACTCCAGAGCCACGTCTCCAGTCTCTAGTGGAGGGTCCGGCCGCTGGGACTCCAGAGCCGGCAGTTTCGTCCCGCCCAGCGTGGGCAATAGGGAGTCTATAAGGGGCATGTGCATGTGTGTAGGTGTGTGTGTGTGGCCGAGTTCGCAAATCGCAGTGGCCGCCGGCAAAACCCACCCCTTTAAAAATTCTCTATACGAAACGGCACCTCCATGTACTGGCGTTTCCAAAAACAAATGTTTCTGGATGGGGCTCTGGGCCGCTGAGGATCATCTCGGCCGTAGCGCATCATTACAATAAAAAAGAATAATCAGCCACAACTTAATCTTCGTGATAATCAGTTTTCAGTTTTATATATAGACTAGCAAGGTGCCCGCAGCTTTGCTTGCGGTGAATAATTTCCCTAAGCGAAAGGTTTTTTTTTAGAATTGACCTAGAGCTTTAGGAAAACTACCATATAAATCTCTTTCAGTATCATAATTCACTCGATAAAATTTCCTATTGTTTATTGACACATATCAGTATTATTTTTTTTTTTTAAGAAAGAATAAATTAGTCATAACTTAATCTTCACGATAATCAGATTCATTGTTAAGTTTAACTTAGTTTTAAGTTTTTAATTTTATGTTTTAAAAATAAATCAAAATCAGATAGATAGAGGTAATGATCGATAGAATGAATTCAATGCTTGTGTATAATTTGTTGGAATTATTATTCCTACTTTAGGCTAATGTAACTTTTTTTAGAATTGACCTAAAGCTTCAGTAAAACCACCATATGAATCCGTAAAGTATCAGGATTCTCTCGATAAATTTTCATATTACTAATTGACTTTGATCAGTGTTTTTTTGATGTGAGGAAAAAATGAGGAAGATTCTTAGAGTTTCAAAAATCGATAAAAACAAGTAAGAAAGCTACAGTCGAGTGAGCCCGACTGTGAGATACCCGCTACCCATACTTAAACCAAAAAAGCGTCAGGACGCCAGAAAAAACAGTTAATACAATTTTGAACATAACGGACAAATGCAAATGCAAGTGTAATAATCACATGCCTTCAAATTTACATACACATGTATCTATGTGGGTAAAAACGCATCATTATTGCATTCAAGCGGCTAATAATTATTACCATTTATTAAAATTGCTTCTCGAATATCTTATAAGATTCTTTTTCGAACACAACCAAGAACGGATAAGAATATTTAGTTGGTCTAATTGGTCAACCAAATGAGGCATGCTGCCAGCAGCCGTTTGTGGCCATACAAAATTTTTTCTTTAATAACTCCGACAATTTTTATCTGATCGCAACCAAATTTTCAGGGATCACACAGATTACTATACATACCGAAATTCGAGGTAACACCGGGACGAGGAACTCCGGAGATAACCCCAACGGAGCGTGGCGAGCGACTGAAGAGCATTTTCGAGGTGGTTAGGAACAACGCTGATCGCGCATCCGCGGATCAGAGTCGCCACTATAATCTTCGCCGACGGACTTGGAGTTCGCCAGTAGGATCACTGGTATTGGTGCGGCGCCATCACTTATCAAACGCGTCTGAAGGATTCGCAGCAAAATTGGCAGCGAAATATGATGGGCCGTTCAAGGTGGCCAAGTTTCCATCGCCTAACATTGTGCAGCTGCACATACCCGGCAGTCGACGACGGCGGATCGCCAGCCTCAACCAACTGAAGCCATATCATCAGGACAAGGACAACGAGGACGAGGAACAACTCGAGGAAACCATCCGGGACGATGGAGAAGACTCCATGACGGAGAAACAGGCATAAATAGCCTCTCAACAGGCCAAGGGCCAGAGATTCACGGAGTCAGCGAAATATGATGGGCCGTTCAAGGTGGCCAAGTTTCCATCGCCTAACATTGTGCAGCTGCACATACCCGGCAGTCGACGACGGCGGACCGCCAGCCTCAACCAACTGAAGCCATATCATCAGGACAAGGACAACGAGGACGAGGAACAACTCGAGGAAACCATCCGGGACGATGGAGAAGACTCCATGACGGAGAAACAGGCATAAATAGCCTCTCAACAGGCCAAGGGCCAGAGATTCACGGAGTCACTTGGTGACAGGTGCGCCTGTCCAACACTCCGCCCGCCGGGTAGAAGCACCCGGGGGAAATAAACGTAGGAAGGAACCTACCCTTCTTTGGCCCAGGAGCTCTGTGGGTCACCACAACCGCAGCCAGGGAAATCCTGTGCGGGGTCAGCCGCGAACAGGACGACGAGCCGGGATCGTCGCGGTGAGCGGGACACCGCCGAGCGGTGCCGTGGGCAGACTCCCCAGACAGTACGTCGGACGAGGCGACTCTACCGCCGGACACCGCTCCCGCCCGGGAACCATGGGTACAGGCCCCACCCGACTGGACCACCCCCACGGGCAGGCTGCCCCGGGGTCTGATCAATCGGATCCAGGACCGACTGGCCCTGAGAGGACGGCGCACATGGCGGTATTTGGACGAGGAGCAGGAACAACGTTTCCGGGTCCAAATAAACCTACGAGGACACGTCCGCGTCACTCTTCGCCCCACCCGGACGTAAAGGGTGGGTGTGACGATAGTCACATTTATATAAACAATGTATATAGATTATTAGCATAAGTTATTAGGGTTAAGCTGTACATATTAGTTGTAAGTTGTATATATTAGTGGTAAGTTGTATTAGGTATAAGTTAGGAGCTAGGGAAATAGGGTTAAACGCACATCACCGCCAGCAACATCACCGGCCATCACCGCCAGCAACATGGGACAAGGAACTAGGATGGGCCGGCAGAGCCACATCCCGGAGAATGGAACGCTGGGCCAGCCAATCAGCGGCCAGCAGAGGGGCCCGCCGAGCCAGGATCGCGGCAGAGGGCCGATAGCGCCGGCAGCGGCAGAGCCCAGGAATGCGAAACGGAATTCGCAGCGGCCACCTGCGAGCTGCAGACAGAGCAAGACGGAAGATCGCAGATATGCAAGAATGCATGGAATGCGGAACGGCGCGTGCCATGAAGCGCGGCAGCGCAGTCGCGCAGGGACCATAGGAATTTGGGTCAAGATCAGATTGAAATCTGATATGCGAATCACTCGCGGTGGACCCACCGAGCTAGCAAGTCTACTTTTTCAAGTGATAAAAATAAGAACCCAAATCCGACGACGACCCCAGCAGTAGAGAAGACAAGGATACACCAGGACAACGAGGAAGACAGAACACGGCAAGGACATAGAAGCTACTGGAAGGAAACGGTACAACGCAGTACAACGGTACAACGGTGAGCACGGCCACCGGCCCAAACATAGCAACGGGGTGTGTGTGAGCTATGACGAAAGAGAAGAGAGGGAAACATAACTAATAGGAATAAGATAGACAAACAGTACAGAGAAAACATGAAACAAATACACATCTAAGCTAAGCATATTAAACGTCACCAGATCTATTACTTTCCCTACCCTCTCTAGCCAACCACGACCCTCTGGGCCCCCTCCTCCTCGCCTCGGCCGCCGCTGGGTCTCCAGGGCGGCGAGCCAAGCAGGACGGGACCAGACGCGCCACGCTGCTGAGATCAATTCCGGGCGTTGGCGAGGTGACGGCCACTGGGATCTTCCCAAGCCTAGCCTAATCTCGGGGAGCCGCCACAGGGATTAGCCCGGGCGGAACGCGGGCTACCGCGAGTCACGGGGCATAGCTGGGAGGTAGCCCGCCGGTGGATACACCAGGCGGAGCCGCCGGGCCGCGATGCTTGGGTAATCCAGGCCGTGGTTTTAGGTCAGGATTGTGGGCGCGGAGCGAGCTGCTGGGACTCCAGAGCCACGTCTCCAGTCTCTAGTGGAGGGTCCGGCCGCTGGGACTCCAGAGCCGGCAGTTTCGTCCCGCCCAGCGCAAATCGCAGTGGCCGCCGGCAAAACCCACCCCTTTAAAAATTCTCTATACGAAACGGCACCTCCATGTACTGGCGTTTCTAAAAACAAATGTTTCTGAAAGGGGCTCTGGGCCGCTGAGGATCATCTCGGCCGTAGCGCATCATTACAATAAGAAAGAATAATCAGCCACAACTTAATCTTCGTGATAATCAGTTTTCAGTTTTATATATAGACTAGCAAGGTGCCCGCAGCTTTGCTTGCGGTGAATAATTTCCCTAAGCGAAAGGTTTTTTTTAGAATTGACCTAGAGCTTTAGGAAAACTACCATATAAATCTATTTCAGTATCATAATTCACTCGATAAAATTTCCTATTGTTTATTGACACATATCAGTATTATTTTTTTTTTTAAGAAAGAATAAATTAGTCATAACTTAATCTTCACGATAATCAGATTCATTGTTAAGTTTAACTTAGTTTTAAGTTTTTAATTTTATGTTTTAAAAATAAATCAAAATCAGATAGATAGAGGTAATGATCGATAGAATGAATTCAATGCTTGTGTATAATTTGTTGGAATTATTATTCCTACTTTAGGCTAATGTAACTTTTTTTATAATTGACCTAAAGCTTCAGTAAAACCACCATATGAATCCGTAAAGTATCAGGATTCTCTCGATAAATTTTCATATTACTAATTGACTTTGATCAGTTTTTTGATGTGAGGAAAAAATGAGGAAGATTCTTAGAGTTTCAAAAATCGATAAAAACAAGTAAGAAAGCTACAGTCGAGTGAGCCCGACTGTGAGATACCCGCTACCCATACTTAAACCAAAATAGCGTCAGGACGCCAGAAAAAACAGTTAATACAATTTTGAACATAACGGACAAATGCAAATGCAAGTGTAATAATCACATGCCTTCAAATTTACATACACATGTATCTATGTGGGTAAAAACGCATCATTATTGCATTCAAGCGGCTAATAATTATTACCATTTATTAAAATTGCTTCTCGAATATCTTATAAGATTCTTTTCCGAACACAACCAAGAACGGATAAGAATATTTAGTTGGTCTAATTGGTCAACCAAATGAGGCATGCTGCCAGCAGCCGTTTGTGGCCATACAAAATTATTTCTTTAATAACTCCGACAATTTTTATCTGATCGGAACCAAATTTTCAGGGATCACACAGACTATAGTTCTTACTATACATACCGAAATTCGCGAATCTAGCTTTAAAATTATACGGTTAATACGCCTTTTTATGAATTGCGGGGGCGAAAGTGGGCGTGGTAAAAATTTGAAACAAACTTGATCTGCGTGCAAGCATAAGAAATACTGTCGAAAAAAAGAGAGCTCTATCTCTTATAGTCTCTGAGATCCAGTGTTTCATACGGACAGACGGACAGACAGACAGACAGACAGACAGACAGACAGACGGACAGACAGACGGACATGGCTACCCAGCAGACAAAAGCTATCGTTTTTAATATTAAAAATGATAGTTTTGCGGATTTCAGGCGGACAAAACGTCCGATTTCAGACTCAAAAACGATAAGAAAGTAAATCTCTGCCATGGGTTTTGTGGCAGCAAAAGCTATCATTTTCGGAACCCGAAAATGATACTTTTGCGAACCTTTTTTAATATCAAAAGCGGGTCGATTTTATATCTTTAGAGATAGTTTTTTAATATTATTTACGGAACAGATTTGATATCGTTTAAGATACTTTTGAGATGTTTTAGCGATTCTATTTAGTATCGTTTGAGATACTTTTGAGATATTTTAGTGATTCTATTTAGTATCGTTTGAGATACTTTTGAGATATTTTAGCGATTCTATTTAGTATCGTTTGCGATACTTTTGAGATATTTTAGCGATTCTATTTAGTATCGTTTGAGATACTTTAAAATGTTTTTAATAAAACCAAAATTTACATTTATTTTATATATATTAATTTTTAATTAGTTTTTATTAAAATTAAAATTAAATGAAATTCTACATTATTATATATACATTTAAGAAACAAAAAGAAAAAATTCATTTAACAAAAAAATATATACATTTAGATTAATTTAACTTTCTTTGTAGTCTGCTTCGTCACCCGATCTTGGGCATACTGGAAGTATTTTTGGGTGACGCGGTCGAAGTCGCTGTCCTCCAAGGCGAACTTCGTCTTTTATGCGGCTGTAAAGATATAAATAATTATAAGTATATGAATTTATTGAAATATATACAGGGATGTATATTACCTCTTAGCGCGGACGTTACTAGCATTCCGCGAATGCACGTCTTTGCCTCCGTCCCGCGCCAAGAGCACTGGCGAGCTACCTCGTCGGTCAATATTTCCCGCCAGCACTGCCGTACAAACTTATCGTACGTTTTTTCTCCGCATTGGGACAAATCGCCGACCTGTAAAAAATATTTAGTTTTATTGTTAATTTTTAATAGTATTTACTATTTATTTATATATTTTAACTTACAAATTTCGAGAAGATGCTCAAATCGCTTAGCGTAGCATCGAATCTCTGCAGCTCCTCCATTGTCTTTAATGGCGAAAGCGGCAAAATCAAGCGCGGCGGGTTGTTTGTGGCGCACACCTTCGCTTTAATGGAGGCCACCTCACTTCTAAGTGAGGTGACCTCCGCCAGCACCCTTGTTAGAACGTCCATCAATTCTGTAAAAATATAAAAAGTATATAAGTAAGTATATAATAATTAAATTAAAAGAAATACAGAAATGCATTACCAGCATTGGAAGGCTCCTTCTGCGTAGCCTGGGTAGCCTGTGTAGCCTCCACGTCCTGGCTCTCGTTGAACAGATTAGCGTAGTCCATTTCCTTTTAATAAATAAGGGGAATGTAAATGTGCCTATCACTATCAATTAAATGCATCATTTTCCCTGACACATCTTCTTTTTTATGTTGCCATACATTGGAGTCTAAAGTTAAGCACGAAGAAGAAAAAATACCTACAGGGCTAGAGTTTATTGGAAAGGTGTAGAAAGACTCTAGATTAAGAACTAAACGGCTATGCAAAATAGTCTCATTAATAGCAAATATTTTAAAGATTTTATAGCTGCCGTTTTCTTTAATATAATAAAAGCTATTTGCGTCTTTTAAATTGAAATGAAAATTATTGAATGAAAGTTTATTGGGACCACTATTTAAACTTTTTTCTTTAAATACTACTTTTAAAGTGATCCGCTCAACAAGCCGATTATATATTTGTTCAATAACAAAATCCGATTTTTTCACCATTTTTTTTAATTAAAAGTTACCATTGAAAACATATATCGGTCCGGCATTTCTTTAACAAAATTATTGAGTAAGGCAGTGGCAAGTTTATTTTGGGAAGTACAGTATTCACTTTCGAGAAGAATTCGAATTCCCAGGCTGAACAGTAAAAAATGGTTGTATTGAGCGGAATCCATAATGCCTTTCAATACAACAGGTCCAGTATATAGCACAAATGTGCGATGCTCTGTTGCTTTGAAGCGTTCGAGATCATCTAGCGAACGAGGCTTTCTATTGAAATCTAATGGAAAATAGGGCGTTAATGCAACTAATCTTGAGTTTAGTGAATCTATTAAGTGTCGACTTAATGAAAATTTATGCCCTTTTACCCTAACTAGGGCAACTAGTAAAGATTTCATAACTCCTAAGCAGACTACGTGCATATAATCGTAGGGAAATTGACCAACTAAATCAATTGGAAGCAGTTCCAATACTAATTGGTTTTGTATATTGTGATGTTCCGGCTGTAATCTATTTCTGAAGCTATGATCAGTTCGAGGAAGTTTCTGGGACAGTTTAAAGATCATGTGTCTTTGAAAACTTTCACCTTTCTGAAGGCACTGGTTACAGGAGTAAAATCCTGAGTGGTGTTTCACACCCAAAATAAAAGCACGAGCTGGAGCATCACAAATAAATGATCTTACTGAAGCAGAAAGTTTTCTGTTTTGAAATGTCATGCCAGTTTTAATCAAATCTAGCAACTCTCTAGAGAATTCATCTAGATAAATATTTGGGTTTTCAGGCTTGGAATTGCCAACATATATTCCCACTACCATTACTGGTTTTGTACCATTGATATTTATTAAATTTGGCCATGTCTGCTTGAGGGAACTTTTGAAAAGAGGTAAACCGTCCACATTGATGTTTAAACTTATATTATTAGAAATATAGCTGAAATTAATCAAGAAATCTGTTAGAGAGTCTTTTAAACCATAGTGTATGTACTCGCCAGGAGCCATAACTGGTTTAATAACTTCATGCGGAGTCGATTTTAATGTTCGCAGATCTTTTGGCAAGTTTGTAATTTTTTCTGATAAAAGTGAAATAGGGTCGTTGGCAGCGGATCTGCTAGTATGATTTTCTGAAAACCACTGAGCCAAGCGAAAGTTGAACTCATCACCTACGTTGTCATTATCAGAGAAAAGAACATTATCAGGAACAGGACTATTACCAGGAATAGGACCATTATCAGGAATAGGACCATTATCAGGAATAGAAACATTAACAGGAATAGGAACATTAACATTAACATTAATCTATAGATCGACTCGGCTGTTGATCCTGATCAAGAATATATATACTTTATAGGGTCGGAAATGCTTCCTTCTACCTGTTACATACATTTCCTGCCGGCACAAAGTTATAATACCCTTCTACCCTATGGGTAGCGGCTATAAATAGTAAACAATAAAATATCTGCTATTAAATTAAATAGAATCTTTATTATGTAGAGGACTAAATTTTGGCCAAAAATCGCATCGATTGATTAACGCGTTTAGTGTCCAGATTTTTTTTTATAGAAATTGGGGGTTTTTTGCCACTGGAAGAAAATGGGGGCATGTTTTGGCCAAAATAAATCTTTGCAAATCAGTTTAGTGTTATAAGAATTAAATGGTAAAAAATTTTAATAGGGTCATTTAATTAGTTTAACCTGTGCGTTGATTCTTAGCTTTTAGTGAACAGTTTCATATATATATATAGATGACTACTCCCCTTTCAACTTTCACAAAACCTAGCGGCTTGAACGCTTTGACGGGGTTTATTAGTGTGTGTTGTTGGTATAAATTAATTTTAATTTATTGTTAAGTTTAATTTAATTTTAAGTTTTTAATTTTTAAATTTTAAGTTCTATTATTGTAGTACACAGAGTCAGAGAGTGCGAGAGAGTGCAGTCGGTGTTCAATGGTTGTGTATAATTTGTTGGAATTATTATTCCTAATTTAGGCTCATGTAATTTTTTTAGAATTGACCAAGAGCTTCAGTAAAACCACCATATGAATCTTTAAAGTATTAGGATTCCCTCGATAAATTTTTATATTGCTAATTGACTTAGATCAGTGTTTTTTGCCGTTAGAAAACAATTAAGGAAAATTCTTAGATTTTCAAAAATCTATAAAAAATAGTAAACATTAAAATATCTAATAATAAATTAAATAGAATCTTTATTATGTAGAGGACTAAATTTTGGCCAAAAATCGCATCGATTGATTAACTCGTTTAGCGTCCAGATTTTTTTTATAGAAATTGAGGGTTTTTGCCACTGGAAGAAAATGGGGCCATGTTTGTACCCAAAATAAATCTTAGCAAATCAGTTTAGTGTTAAAGGAATTGAATGGTAAAAAATTTTAATAGGGTCACTTAATTAGTTTAGGCTGTACGTTGATTCTTAGTTTTCAATGAACAGTTTTATATATATAGATAAAAAAATAAAATTACAAAATCTACTAAGTATTTGAAGAACCTATATTTATTTTATTTTTTATTTTTATTGTATATAACAGGAAATAACATATGCTTTATTAGTAAAGGATATACATTAGCGGGTCGGGTCAATGCGTTCGTGTCCAAAAAATCCTGAAAATCGTCCCCCATAATCGGAATCTACGAAGAATTCTAAGAAAAAATTTAAATTGAAATTGAAATTTCCTTAGAATTCTTCGTAGATTCCGATTATGGGGGACGATTTTTGCGAAAAACAAGTAAGAAAGCTACAGTCGAGTGAGCTCGACTGTGAGATACCCGCTACCCATACTTAAACCAGAAAAGCGTCAGGACGCCAGAAAAAACAATTAATACAATTTTGAACATAACGGACAAATGCAAAAGCAAGTGTAATATAATCACATGCATACAAAAATACATACACATATATCTATGTGTGTAAAAACGCGTCATTATTGAATTCAAGCGGCTAATAATTATTACCATTTATTAAAATTGCTTCTCGAATATCTTATAAGATTCTTTTCCGAACACAGCCAAGAACTGATAAGAATATTTAGTTGGTCTAATTGGTCAACCAAAGGAAGCCTGCTACCAGCAGCCGTTTGTGGCCATACAAAATTATTATACCCGCTACCCATAGGGTAGAAGGGTATTATAACTTTGTGCCGACAGGAAATGTATGTAACAGGTAGAAGGAAGCATTTCCGACCCTATAAAGTATATATATTCTTGATCAGGATCAACAGCCGAGGCGATCTAGCCATGTCCGTCTGTCTGTCTGTCTGTCCGTCTGTCCGTATCCGTGGGGTAAGGTTTGTAATTTTTTTTTTTTAATTTTTTTTTTATTTTTTATTACAATTGCACAAGATGTAAAGAATATTGTGTAAAAGTTGCAAATCAATCAAATTAAAATTAACAAAGTTATAGCCAATTTAATGGAGGTAGCTTAGTGTGCACTGCATGTCCTTACTAAACTTTGAAGCGCTCTCCTGAAAAGTAGCCTTTTCCAAATCGGTGAACACGATTACACAAAATCTACTGATCCGAGCGATTTGAAATTTTGCACAAATATAGTTTAACTAATTCTACAGGTACTCACGTGGCCCTTTTGTTAATTTTTTTTAAATTGTATTTCTTTTTAACAATTTATCTTTTTTTTAGTAAAAAATCTTACCTTTTGCTTCAAAATAGCATAAAAAATCAGAAAAAAAATGTTAAAAAAAAAACGCTTCGTGGCTACCTCGGGACATTTATACCTTAAGTAATGCAATTAATTTTTTTTAAATCGGGTGATCCTGTAGGCTAAGGATGTTCACCGCAAACCACATTTTTTCGATGGCGGCTTAAAATTTTAAATTTTTTAATTTTTACGCCAACTTTATCCGTTTCGCCACAAAAAATTCTTGAAAAACGGCCATTTTTGCACCGAACAAACCTCACCTTATAATATTGTAAGGTTATAAAAAGCCCAATTCCATACATACATATCTATTAAAGTTTTTGATTTCAAAAAAAGCTTGACAGCTTCAAAATTTGAGGAAAAAATTAATATCACGTAAGCCCATTTAATCGTATGGGAATACTTATTCAGTGAAATTATTGCAGTATGCCCTTTGTGTATATAGTATGCAAATAAAAAACATTGGTATTGATGGTGTGCAGATTTATTGGCCAAAAATTATTTAAATGTGGCTTTTAAATGCAATTTACACTTTATCGCTTCCTATGCATGTGTTCGCGGTTCTTGCGCTTCCAGGCAGCACGCCTAGATCCACCAATAGTTTGAGAGTATCTATAGCCCTTGCCAATGCCACGGGAACTCTTTCCGGCTGAAGTAAGACCGCGCAATTCACGATGCTTATGAACATGCTTGCAGATCCAATTAATTTTTGGATCACGTCGAATAGCACTGTGATGAGTGTCAATCAAGATTACCTCAAAATATTTATATGAAGCATCTTGCGCTATCCAATACGAATTTAAAACTCTCAAGCCACCCAGTCGACGGCCAACACGTTCCTTAAAGTTAAAAAAATTATGATTTTATAAAGCGTAAACATATATAAACAAAAAATAAGTACATATATAATGTCAGACATCTAAGGAAGTTTAAAGTCAACATAATTTGTTTGTTAAAATTTGTCGTCATCATTATACATATATTTCTTATTGTCAAACTATTTGCATTATCTTACCTCTGCAATTGACTGCAGTCCGCGATAGGGCTTTAATTGGTTAACTCCATGACTCTTGGGCTTTCCGTAGGTGCAGCCCTTGGGCACTGGGCGCTTTCGACCACCACGGCGAACACGAATCCTATAAATAACGAACCCTTGTTTGGCGCGGTATCCTAGACGTCTTGCCTTATCCGGGCGAGTAGGCCTGGGCGAACGATGCAATTTAGTCAACTGACGGTATTGCCAAACGCGAATGCGCAACAAATATCGCATAACATCGCTTTGCTTCTTCCTGTACAGCTCCTGCATATAGCGGTAGGCGCCCATCTTCGAAAATTGATAGACCTAGTAACAAATTTAGTCGTTATTTTATAACAGTCACATCATTGGTCCATCAACTTATTCGACCGAATAGGAAATTCATTTTATTGTTTCCAATAACGATTATGAATTCTACAATGTAGACAGTAAGATGTTAACCTTGTTTATAAATTTGTGGTCGAATCAATGTTTTAGGTACATATATTCAAAACGATACTATTTTAAACTAATAAAATAAACAGCATTAATCAACAAATAGTATAAGCTCCGCAATGCACTACAGTGATTCAGCCAAATTTGACAGATTTGCAAGCATTGTAAAAACACAACCAACTTACGAGACGGTAAAAATCCAAAAGGAAGTGAAAGAAGTGCAATTGAACTAGCAATACCATTCAGAGGTGATTTGGTAATTGTTATCAGGCGGGCTGTGAACTATCGAAAGTTAGGCTGTAAACTTAAAATATCACGTTCGCACTTAAAGCATATCATTTTTATTTATTTATATAAAGCTAACAAGATAGTTTCAACCAGGGGTGCCCAGGCCCATTGCTCCCATGGCTCCTTTGTTTTTGTAATAGGCTCCGTATAGGCGAGCAAATGCGTATATGTACACGGCTATCGGCATGCGCCAATGCTAATTGCAAAAAAAACAATTTTCCACTTTCGTTTTCTTATCTCTATTTTTCATCTGAATTTGAGGAAGGTAAAGGACTTGCATGTGGTTGTTGTTGGGTCATAAATATTCATGAACATTTTGTTGTTGCTTTCGCGACGAGCATCCACTTGAAGAAATTGTATTTGCTTTAAGTTATTGCATTGTCGGCGCGTCATTTGACAAGTTAACATCACGTGGCATTTAAATTTAAATTAAACAAGAAAGGAAGCTAACTTCGGCTCACCGAAGTTTGTATACCCTTGCAGAGTTTAAACAAAAAATTAAAAACGAAATTCTGAAATAATAATTTGTTGCCAAATCTCAAATTTGATGGCAATGGTTTAAAACACGGCTAAGCTATGGTATTTTTATTTTCCTGATTGTTCCTATGGAAGCTATAGGATATAGTCAGCCGATTTTCATGAAATTAAAATCAAAATTCAGAAATACTAAAATATGGCTAAATATCAAATTTGGTGAAAATATGTTGAAATCTGACAAAGTTATGGTTTTTTCTTTTATTTTCCTGATTGTTTCTATGGAAGCTATAGGGTATAGTCAGCCGATTTCATGAAATTAAAATCGAAATTCAGGACTACTAAAATATGGGTAACTATCAA
Organism: Drosophila anomelani; assembly: GCA_035045905.1. Lineage (NCBI taxonomy): Eukaryota > Metazoa > Arthropoda > Insecta > Diptera > Drosophilidae > Drosophila > Drosophila anomelani. The sequence goes on along the minus strand of JAWNOO010000029.1, from coordinate 755,119 downwards.
ATTTGGTGAAAATATGTTGAAAACTGACAAAGTTATGAATTTTTCTTTTATTTTCCTGATTGTTCCTATGGAAGCTATAGGGTATAGCCAGCCGATTTTCATGAAATTAAAATCGAAATTCAGGAATACTAAAATATGGGTAACTATCAAATTTGGTGAAAATATGTTGAAAACTGACAAAGTTATGGTTTATTCTTTTATTTTCCTGATTGTTCCTATGAAAGCTATAGGATAAAGTCAGCAGATTTTCATGAAATTAAAATCAAAATTCAGGAATCATAAAATATGAATAAATATCAAATTTGGTGAAAATATGTTGAAAACTGACAAAGTTATGGTTTTTTCTTTTATTTTCCTGATTGTTCCTATGGAAGCTATAAGATATAGTCAGCCGATTTTTATGAAAAAAACCGAAATTCGGAAGTAATACTAAATGGGCAAATATCAAATTTGGTGAAAATTGGTTGAAAACTGACAAAGTTATAATTTTTTTTCGTAGATTTTTCCGATTGTTCCTATGGCAGCTATATGATATAGTCGTCTGATCCGGCCCGTTCCGTCATATGTACGAGTGAGAGTATATAAAAGCCTAATTGCAGAGTTTCATTCAGATAGCTTTAAAACTGAGGGACTAGTTTGCGTAGAAACGGACAGACGGACATGGCTAGATCGACTCGGCTGTTGATCCTGATCAAGAATATATATACTTTATAGGGTCGGAGATGCCTCCTTCACTGCGTTGCAAACTCTGAAACTAATATACCCTGCAAGGGTATAATAATGCATATCATCCATATTCATATGCATACATTTTATATTCTCATTGTTATTTCATAATTGTCTTTATTATAAAAATGTATCTCCCTAATTTCTTCAGTAAATCCATTGAAATAAGTGTGGTGTTTTCTTTTTAATGTATTGATATTTGCTCTGTCGTAAGCAGCGTTTGGGCACCCCTGTTTTAAACCAACCCTTCAGTATCGTTCACACATGATTCTTGCCAGAATCATGCGGGACTATAAATTCCTAGTAAATAACCAGTGAAAGTCCAGGGAATTTTCATACAAAAAATTTTAAAAAGAAGCTCTATCGAGGAATTCGGACTACCCGGGGAATCACCTATAAATCCTGCCTGAATCATGCCAGGAATTTATAATCAGAAGGGAATTTATAAGCGGAATTAGCTGTGAATCTTAGAGGAATTCTGAGTGGAATCAGGGAGGAATATACATATGAAGAATTCAGATATGATTCTGAGAATAATCAGGAAGGAATCTTAAGTTAATAGAGGAATAAGCTAGAAATTCAGGGAAGAATCCCAGAGGAATCACAAAATAAACCCTATAGAAAATACCTGGAATCTAAGATTAATTTGTTCCCTTTTTATTTAAATTTCATATTTTTATTAATGTAATATTAAAATTAAAATTAAAATTAATTTAAAGTGCGTGTCACGGGCTTCCTCCGCCGGCTGCAGATCGGTTATCTGTAAATTAAATGTTAGAATCAAATTAAAAATTATAGTTTCTTGCATATAATATTTTATATAGATACAAACCAGTTTTAACTGAAAAGAAACTTCGCAAACCTAAAGAGTTTAGTATTTAAACAGTCTAGGTTGAAGTCATATCCATGCTTAAGATCAATTCTGCAAAGTAATTCATTAATTGATTACTTTATAATATTACATTTAAAGGCAACTTTAACTACACAACACGCGACCACGTGTGATCACAACAGAAGAAGAAAATGAAAAGAGAATTAGGAGAAACGAGCAAAAACCGAATGTCTTCGAAACCGAACCGAACTTCGCGAGCCGTCGGCGGTAGCAAAATGCAGTTCGAATTTTGTTTGCCTACTTCGTTTCGGACTTTTTCCACGAAACCCATACAATTTGTTTTTGTTTTTCGGACAGGCTGCGAGGAAAAGGCCGTGAAAGGAATTCTGGTACTGCAGGGAATGCTCACTACTATCACAATCGCAATCCAAAATTGCATATGTGTGAGTGAGGACGACTTCGTGTCCAGATATATCTGGACATCTCATATATGAGATAGCTCTGATGCTTAGAGCAGCAGAGCTGAAGGCATGCTGTCTGTGTTCTGGCAGCGCGGCTGGCAGAAGCTCAACTTAAACTTATTATTGCTCTCAATTTGTATACCCTTGCAGGGTATATTAGTTTCAGTCAAAAGTTTGCAACGCAGTGAAGGAAGCATCTCCGACCCTATAAAGTATATATATTCTAGATCAGGATCAACAGCCGAGTCGATCTAGCCATGTCCGTCTGTCCGTTTCTACGCAAACTAGTCCCTCAGTTTTAAAGCTATCTGAATGAAACTTTGCAGTTAGGCTTCTATATACTCTCACTCGTACATATGTCGGAACGGGCCGGATCGGACGACTATATCATATAGCTGCCAGAGGAACGATCCGAAAAATTTTCAAAAAAAAATTATAACTTTGTCAGTTTTCACCAAATTTGATATTTGCTCATTTAGTATTATTTCCGAATTTCGGTTTTAATTTCAGGAAAATCGGCTGACTATATCCTATAGCTTCCATAGGAACGATCAGGAAAATTATAACTTTGTCAGTTTCCAACCAATTTTCACCAAATTTGATAGTTACCCATATTTTAGTAGTCCTGAATTTCGATTTTAATTTCATGAAAATCGGCTGACTATACCCTATAGCTTCCATAGGAACAATCAGGAAAATAAAAGAAAAATTCATAACTTTGTCAGTTTTCAACAAATTTTCACCAAATTTGATAGTTACCCATATTTTAGTATTCCTGAATTTCGATTTTAATTTCATGAAAATCGGCTGACTATATCTTATAGCTTCCATAGGAACAATCAGGAAAATAAAAGAAAAAACCATAACTTTGTCAGTTTTCAAAATTTTTTCACCAAATTTGATATTTAGCCATATTTTATTATTCCTGAATTTTGATTTTAATTTCATGAAAATCGGCTGACTATATCCTATAGCTTCCATAGGAACAATCAGGAAAATAAAAGAAAAATTCATAACTTTGTCAGTTTTCAACAAATTTTCACCAAATTTGATAGTTACCCATATTTTAGTATTCCTGAATTTCGATTTTAATTTCATGAAAATCGGCTGACTATGCCCTATAGCTTCTATAGGAACAATCAGGAAAATAAAAGAAAAAACCATAACTTTGTCAGATTTCAACATATTTTCACCAAATTTGATATTTAGCCATATTTTATTATTCCTGAATTTTGATTTTAATTTCATGAAAATCGGCTGACTATACCCTATAGCTTCCATAGGAACAATCAGGAAAATAAAAGAAAAAACCATAACTGTCAGATTTCAACATATTTTCACCAAATTTGATATCTAGCCATATTTTAGTATTTCTGAATTTTGATTTTAATTTCATGAAAATCGGCTGACTATATCCTATAGCTTCCATAGGAACAATCAGGAAAATAAAAAAAACCATAGCTTAGCCGTGTTTCAAACCATTGCCATCAAATTTGAGATTTGGCAACAAATTATTATTTCAGAATTTCGTTTTTAATTTTTTGTTTAAACTCTGCAAGGGTATACAAACTTCGGTGAGCCGAAGTTAGCTTCTTTTCTTGTTAAAATTGTTTTCCAATAAAGTTTCACCAAATAATTACAAAACATCAGCAAAAATCAAATTGTATTGGGTAACCATTTTAACTTGAGACCTCCAATTTACCTTTTCTATTTTAGTTTATTTGAACAGTATATTGTTATCGGTTTAAAATGGTATCTAGTATATTTTTTGAAGATATGGTATATGGATCATCGCATTGTCCATGCATTAGCCAATGATTAAAAGTATAGTCATCTTGCTCGCACTTGCGTAAAGCCTTATGAAGCTGTCAAGTCTTTAATGAAGTATGTTATTTATGCTGTAGCTTCATTATGACGAATGATTTCACGATAGTAATAGTTTTTCCGTGCAATGCCGAATTTTTCTTTCGCTCTTTTAAAATGTACAATCCACAAAGAATATAATCAATGATGGATTTCTATCAGTAGTTTTTCCTAAACGCGATTCATACCTGATTATGATACAAAATTCCATCCATCATGATCATACCATTATGAGACTACCGCATTAATTAGAGACTTCTTAAAGATTTGACAGTTCTATAGGGTTATACACCAGTAAGATGACTATACGGCACTTCTAATATATTGTCAATGCAGTAGCCTATAGAAACTTTGAAATGTTAAAAAAGTAAGGAGATCATATGTTTCCATTCATTTCAAATCTGAAATGCATTTGCTTATTTACAAATTAAGCCAGTTTGCTTTAACATGTTTTCTTATTTAGTGACTTTTTATCGTGTAAGAACGAGGTTTTTAGCATGTTTTAAGCGGTATGGCAGCAATTTTGTAATCGTGTAAGAACGAGTTCGTGCTAAAAGAGATGTCCATCAAATTAGCGTCGGTGAGTTAGCGTCGAAACGGAACGATGGGAAAATGGAACACGGAGACATTTTTTATATTTTATTTATTTTCTAAATAAGGCACTTAATCAAATAAAATAAAGTTTATAAATGCTTAAAACGAATTATCTATTGTTTCTTACTCGGTTTGCGTGTATTTGACCTTTGGATCTATTAAAAAAAAGCCTTTGACAAATCAGGTTTTCACAGATTTTCCAATAAATCGGCTCACAGGATGTGTTCCGGAATACCCGTTATGTCAGGATAACGGATATTTATTGTAGTTTTGCCCCACAAAGTTTTATTTACTTTTAACCCACAGTTTTTGAGAAAATCGCATTAAAGTGAACCAACCTCGGGTTCTGCCCCATACAAAATAGGTCAGCAAAAATGGAAAGTCTCATAACTCCAGTTTAAGAAAGTGTTCCAACATGCACGGTATATTGGCTTACTCGGAGGAGGTTAAGGAATATTTGGTGAAAATTTCATAAGATTTGAACCGCCAGTTTTTTAGAAATTCGCAATACAGTGGGTGGCATAGGCGGGCTGTTAACATACGCGCCAACTATGTAAATGGGACCAGATGTGAATCTGCAGAGAACCGGTTGACGAACCAGACAACGGAACCATTAAAAAAATACTAGATAAGAAATATTTTATTTTAAAAAATCTTTACAATTATTATAGGTAGTGTTCCAACATGCACGGTACCTCAATCGATGCGGAAAATTAATGACTAATTTAGAATTAAATCTTATAGCGTTTCAACCGCTGTATTTCGAGAAAGTAACCTTTTTGTCTTTTCAATATATCTTAACACTAAATCATATCGATATGAACACGACTCAAGCCCTATCGATGCCTTTCCCGCCAGAAAACATTCCTATTGACATTTTAGACAATAATCATAACTATGTGTGCCAAATTAACGACCTTATCGTTCTAAGCAATTTGATAGGTTTTTCATCAAAATCCGCTCAGTCGTTCAGGAGATATTTGCTATTTCTCACTTATTTCATTACTGAACATATGAAACATGTGGCATCCTTGTGAAACACTGGCAACGAACGCCATGCAAAATCGACGCTAACTTTCAAAAAATCTTTACAATTATTACAGGGAGTGTTCCAACATGCACGGTACCTCATTCGATGCGGAAAATTAATGACTAATTTTGAATTAAATTTTATAGCGTTTCAACCGCTGCATTTCGAGATATTAACCTTTTTGTCTTTTCCATATATCTTAACACTAAATCATATCGATATGAACACGACTCAAGCCCTATCGATGCCTTTCCCGCCAGAAAACATTCCTATTGACATTTTAGACAATAATCATAACTATGTGTGCCAAATTAACGACCTTATCGTTCTAAGCAATTTGATAGGTTTTTCATCAAAATCCGCTCAGTCGTTCAGGAGATATTTGCTATTTCTCACTTATTTCATTACTGAACATATGAAACATGTGGCATCCTTGTGAAACACTGGCAACGAACGCCATGCAAAATCGACGCTAACTTTCAAAAAATCTTTACAATTATTACAGGGAGTGTTCCAACATGCACGGTACCTCATTCGATGCGGAAAATTAATGACTAATTTTGAATTAAATTTTATAGCGTTTCAACCGCTGCATTTCGAGATATTAACCTTTTTGTCTTTTCCATATATCTTAATCGTAATTTCTCGAAATGCAGCGGTTGAAACGCTATAAGATTTAATTCTAAATTAGTCATTAATTTTCCGCATCGAATGAGGTATCGTGCATGTTGGAACACTACCTATAATAATTGTACAGATTTTTTAAAATAAAATATTTCTTATCTAGTATTTTTTTAATGGTTCCGTTGTCTGGTTCGGCAACCGGTTCTCTGCAGATTCACATCTGGTTCCATTTTCATACTTTGCGCGCATTTTAACAGCCCGCCTATGCCACCCACTGTATTGCGAATTTCTAAAAAACTGGCTGTTCAAATCTTATGAAATTTTCACCAAATATTCCTTAATCTCCTCCGAGTAAGCCAATATACCGTGCATGTTGGAACACTTTCTTAAACTGGAGTTATGAGACTTTCCATTTTTGCTGACCTATTTTGTATGGGGCAGAACCCGAGGTTGGTTCACTTTAATGCGATTTTATCAAAAACTGTGGGATAAAAGTAAATAAAACTTCGTAGGGCAAAACAACAATAAATATCCTTTATCCTGACATACCGGGTATTCCGGAACACATACTGTGAGCCGAGATATTGGAAAATCTGTGAAAACCCGATTTTTCGAAGGCTTTTTTTTAATAGATCCAAAGGTCAAATACACGCAAACCGAGTAAGAAACAATAGATAATTCGTTTTTTAGCATTTATAAACTTTATTTTATTTGATTAAGTGCCTTATTTACAAAATAAATAAAATATAAAAATTGTCTCCGTGTTCCATATTCCTACCGTTCCGTTTCGACGCTAACTCACCGACGCTAGTTTGACGGACATCTAAAAGAGTCCGTGTTAGGCGAAACCACGTGTATATTGTCATCGGTCAATTTTCGTATCTAGTGTATTTTATAAAGATATATCGATTTTCGCCTCTAATGCATTCTCAATGCATAAGCTAGTGCACTCGAATTTTTATCTGCAAAAAATTCAAACTTTTTCACTCGAAGTGTAGGTTTGGTATGACAGTATAAGAAAATAAAATTCAAAGTAAATATAACACACTTCTAAGATATAAGCATAAAATATATGCCGAATATACATAAAATACCAATTTGTATCGATAAAAAGTCAAAATGTGTTTCATTTTAAATTTATTTCTGTTGATGTTTTGCAATTATCTATTGAATATAAAATAAATCTTTGAAAATTGAGAACAATAATATGTTTTAGTCGACGAGGTTCTTGTGCTACAAAATTACATTGAATTTCTTATTTTTTTTGGTGTTAATAATACAATTTGTATGCAGAAAAAGTAAATATAAAGACCTCTATATTAAAACAAGATGGACATTCTGTCGGGTGTCCCGACAGTAGAATACCATGTACCATTACAAGGCGCGTCCCAAAATTATATAAAGAAAGAGAATAAGAATAAAAAACTGAGAAAAATTTACATATAATGCAAATGTCTTCCCATTCAGGAGCAAAGTCGATAGCTCAGTGGGTAAAGCTACACATACATTTTTGTAAGCAATTGGCCTGGGTTCGAATCAACCGCAGGCATAAGGAATTTTTTTCATTTTCAAAACAATAAGTATAGTTCTTTGCTTGCATTTTTTTATTTCTTAGTATTAAATACTGTAATTATTTTAATTTACTGGAAAAAAAAAAAAAAAATATTTGCTAAAAATAAAAAAAAAGTTTTCACTCGTCGCCCACCAACCAGTTCATAATAATGTGAACAAAGCAAAAATGTATAATGAACGTTTTGATTTATTTGGAACTTTCTGCCTGAAATTTGGACAATCTGTGTATTTTGATAAAATACATTAAGCTTTTTAATATGGTTTACATTACTTTATAAATTTAGGAGCTATACGTTTTTTTAAATAGCTTCTCCAAAAAGGGGAGCAGAAAAAAATTTAAAACAAACTTGATCTGCGTGCTGATATAAGAAGTCTAATTCCAAAGTTTTGTGTCTCTAGCTCTTATAGTCTCTTAGATCTAGGCGTTCATACAGACAGACGGACAGACGAACGGACGGACGGTCATGGCTATATCGACTCTTTTAGTGGTCTTGACCAATATTTAGGTAACTTTTGGGGGTCTGCCACTCCTCCTTCTGCCTGGTACAGAAAATCGCACTCGCGTACCTTTGGTACGTTGTATAAAAATAGTAGTATTTTGACAAGGACTCCAGATATTAAATCAGTGTGCATTTCAAGCGAAAACGAGCCAAATATCACATATATTTAATTGTCTCTTTTATGGTTCATATCAAAGCTCTAATTATACAAGTAGAAAACGATATTACTGTATCATAGCGCCATTACGCATTGTCAATGCATTAGCCAATACGTTAGTGGTGGTCACACTTCTATAAAACTCTATGTAGCTATCAATTCCTTAATAAAATATCTAATGAATTCGGTATCGTCATACAAGTATAATAGGTATAATAAGATTCTCCGATTTTATTTGGCTGTTGTCTTTGAAGGATAGAATTCAGACAGTAAAACGTTTCGCAGCGGAAAAAATTAATCTTTTCAAGTGGGACTTGCTGTTCGCCATTTTTGGACGGCAATTGATGCGGACATCAATCAATCATTAATATTTTAAAATGTCGAGAGATATATGAACAACAAAATAATATGAATTATTGCTAAGGCAGTAATAATCGTCATAATGGCGTATCCTGCAAGATAAATTAAAGGGCATTATTCTTTCAATGTAAGCATTGTTTACATATTTTTATATAAATAATATACTGAAGATGGAAGAGCCTGAGAGCCTGTGTTATTAAATTTGCCATTCATTTTCGCACCCCTCTCGGGAAATAGTAAATACACTTTTCTAGTATATTGTTTTTGTATCTTGATACCGACCTTTACGGCCGCTCACTAACAACTGTTCTCAACTATTTACCTCTCGCTCTCTCTCACTGCTGGTTTTTCACCTTATGGATACTGAGGTTTATAATTTTAGTATCAAAATGCGATGCACCCCCAGTGAAAGCGATGTATTAATGCCTATGAATAAATTGGTCTTCTTACAATCGATATCATTAAAAAATTAAATATATTTGATTTGTTAAACTTGAGGCGAATATTATTTTGTTGTACATTTTTAATAAGGTTATCACAAAGAATGAAGACTGAGGAGAAGTTTACTGAGGAAAGGATTGGAAATCGCTTGGATCGTTGTATTTCAGATACAGTAATTAAAGGATGTAAGTAAATCGAATTATGTAAGCTTCAGTAGCAGTAGTATATTTTGTGTTGAGATTCTATTCACCATGGCTGTAAATCGAAATGGGATAAAATTGTGCAATTAGAGTAAGCATCTATTTACGTATCTTTTTATATTCCATAATATTTCACATATGATTTTGTAACACCCTAAACAAACAGAAATTCGTACATTGTTGTATGTACATTATATTAAAGTAGTACATGCATCAGGAATGTTTTTTCCAAAACGAAGTGCAAGATAATATAGCGATTACTTTTATATTGAAATCAGCACATCATTTATTTTGTTCTATAATATTTAACAGCTTATTAGTCGGAACTAAATATTAAGGAAAGTAATTTAAAAAAAATTTTATAAACAACAATAAAGAAAGTCAACTTTTTCTCGCGGAGTTTGGTATACACTGCAGTTTTCAATTGAATTATAAAATTAAAAACGAAACTCTGGAATAATAAAAAGTGACCTAATCTCAGCGAAGTTATGATATTTATACCCTTGCAGGGTATTATAATTTCAGTCGGAAGTTTGCAACGCAGTTCCGACCCTATAAAGTATATACACTGCGCGTCACTAGATTAGCGCCCCCCTTAGTAGTCTAATTTGAAGTCAAATATTTTCAAAACCATTAAAGATAGAAGACTACAATTTTTTTCCAAAATATCTTGGTTAATTCTCTAACTGAAAACATACAAAAGAATTCAGTTGGACGTTGTATAGGTTTTTAATAAATAAAAAACTAAAAAAACGGATTTTTTCGCGTGCAAAAACTGCGTCATCAGATTAGCGCCTCCCAAATGTAATTTTAAATATCTTTCTTAATTTGCTTAGCACAGCAACCAAATTTTTTTTTGCTGTTTAATTAAACAATTTTTATATCCGCAGGAAAAATCGAAAATATATTATTCCATGAATATGACCTTTCATTTCACAAAATCGCCAAAAAAAAAAAACGGGAAAACATCGCAAAACCATTGCAAATTTTATTTAAAATAAGAAAACTTATGGAAAACCTTAAAACAAGGCAATAACCACCTTGTTAGTTCGGCAGATCGCAGAGCTATACTCCGTCAGGCTTCCGACTCCCACGACTTGACCGCCAAAATAATTCAAAAAAATATTGTTAAGACCAGCAAATCGGCGGTTTTATGCTTGATCTAGAAAGCTGATCCTCTAAAGAGTCTAAAACTAACAAACAAACCCCCCTTTTAACCTTTTAACCAAGTGCATACGGCCTCGCGCTTTAGATTTGCTCAAACGCATATGACACATATGACGCATATGAAAGACCATATGATTGTAATACGGCATACGGAACTAACAAGACGGTTATTGCCTTGTTTTAAGGTTTTCCATAAGTTTTCTTATTTTAAAGAAAGTTGCGATGTTTTCCCGTTTTTTTTTTTGCGGTTTTGTGAAATGAAAGGTCATATTCATGGAATACAACGATTTTCGATTTTTCCTGCGGATATAAGATAGCTCCTCTGCCCATATTTTATATCAATTTAAAGAAAATTGTTTAATTTAACAGCAAAAAAAATTTGGTTGCTGTGCTAAGCAAATTAAGAAAGATATTTAAAATTACATTTGGGAGGCGCTAATCTGATGACGCAGTTTTTGCACGCGAAAAAATCCGTTTTTTTAGTTTTTTATTTATTAAAAACCTATACAACGTCCAACTGAATTCTTTTGTATGTTTTCAGTTAGAGAATTAACCAAGTTATTTTGGAAAAAAATTGTAGTCTTCTATCTTTAATGGTTTTGAAAATATTTTACTTCAAATTAGACTACTAAGGGGGGCGCTAATCTAGTGACGCGCAGTGTATATTCTTGATCGGGATCAACAGCCGAGTCGATCTAGGAAAAATGTACGAAACAAAATTTTAACTATGTACATATGTCAGTTTTCTGCATATTTTCACCAAATTTGATATTTAGCCACTTAATATTATTTCCAAATTTCGGTTTTAATGTTATAAAAATCGGACAACTATATCCTATAGCTGGCATAGGAACAATCAGGAAAATAATACCTAAAATAATAACTACCCTCTATTTCTATTCTATTATTTTCCTAATTGTTCCTATGAAGTTATAGGATATAGTCGTCCAATTTTTATAAAATTAAAACCAAAATTCTGGTATTATATAAAATGCCCGAGTCTTACATTAAATTAAAATATGTTGAAAACTGACCGTTTTAATTTTTTCTGCAAAATTTTCTGATCCTTCCTACTGCGGCTATGTACATATGGGCGTCCGATCTGGCCCGTTCCGACATACATGAGATTATACACTGCCGCTCACTTGAATAGCCATCTCCAAACATTTTCTATTATATTTAAGCCGGGCGAATATGGTGGCCAACGTAATGTTGTAACGTTAAGCCGAGAGTTTACGATCCTTGCAGTGTGTATTGGGGCTTTATCATGCTAAAACATCATTCTAGGCTTCCAAACAAGTTTTTCGCTTCGAGAAGGACTTTTTATATAGACATTTATATGCTATTGCATTCAGGCTAGTCGAAAGGAAATACGGGCCCGGGGGGTACAAGCTGCGTGCCCCTTTATATTTAGAAACGTTTTTTAGCACAACAAAACCGGGCCCCTCCCAGGACTTCCGCTGGAGCCACTGCAGCCAAAAGTCGTTTTATTTAAGCTACACCTGTTTGATCAGCTGTTACTGGAGGATATAACCTGTGGGAATCGAAGTTTCACATCTGCGAATAATGCAAACTGTTAAGGATAATGGGAAAGCATAATACAACAAAACCAAGTATACAGAATGAAAGATAAATTAATTCTGCTTTAAATAAAATGTTCCTATTTACCCCCCTGCCCCCGTCGTAATCGTCGTAATCGTCGAACAAGCAAAAGAGTACGTTTTTTTGCGTGCCTGCAACTGTATCAAAATGATACGATACATGCCAATTATTCCGGCTGGAGACATTTATTTGCTTTCCAATCATTTTTTGTAAATTTCTATCAACAAATTAATTAGTTTGTAATAAGATTCCGCTGCGTCGTTTGCTATCCGACGAAAAAATATAAGAATAAGAGCCTAAAATTATCCTGGCTCAATATCCTTAAAAATTGACCGAAAACGTTGCGTTATCCTTAAATTTTTAATTAATCCAGATAAATATGTTATGCTGTGGATGAAATTCAAATTTGTCTGACTGCGGTAACATCCCATAATTCGGGTTGTTTGCTCTGGGCTTGCCACAAGTTGCAGTAAGCCTGTGGCACGAAAGAAAATTCGGGGGATGCTGCAATTACTGCAGTGCATTCTCAGAGGAGCCTTAAAAAAACCCCTGTTCAAAAATCACGCTAAAAAATCAAACGAGTTTTATTATTGATTTGAAAAATAAAAATCAAAAATAATTATTATTTTTGATTTTTATTTTATTAAATCAAAAATAATAATTATTGATTTTTATTTTATTGTTCAAAAATAATGATTATGTATAGATTTTTATAAGTTTGCTCAAAAATAATAATTATTATAGATTAATATAATATTACTTAATTTTAATCATTATAAATGATATATATTATAAAACTCCTAAAATAAATATTAATCCCGGAAATGGATAGATTAGACAACAAGGATTCACAGGAATTTTTATTTTTTTTTAAGTCGGTTCTAAGTGTTTGATTTTTTCATTTCAAAATTTTACCGATAATTATTATTTACGTTCCCTGTTTTTTTGGTGTTAATAATACAATTTGTATGCAGAAAAAGTAAATATAAAGACCTCTATATTAAAACAAGATGGACATTCAGTCGGGTGTCCCGACAGTAGAATACCATGTACCATTACAAGGCGCGTCCCAAAATTATATAAAAGAAAGAGAATAAGAATAAAAAACTGAGACAAATTTACATATAATGCAAATGTCTTCCCATTCAATAGCAAATTCGATAGCTCAGTGGGTAAAGCTTCACATACATTTTTGTAAGCAATTGGCCTGGGTTCGAATCAACCGCAGGCATAAGGAATTTTTTTTATTTTCAAAACATAAAGTATAGTTCTTTGCTTGCATTTTTTTATTTCTTAGTATTAAATACTGTAATTATTTTGATTTACTAGGGGAAAAAAAACATATTTGCTAAAAATAAAAAAGTTTTTACTCGTCGCCGACGGGATTCGAGCCCGTGACAACTAACATTTCAAAAAGACTTCAGCTTATCCTGCTGCACCACCAACCAATTCATAATAATGTGAACAAAGCAAAAATGTATAATGAAAGTTTTGATTTATTTGGAGCCCTCTGCCTGGGCTGCCTCTTGTACACGTAATGTGTATAAAGTAAAAAGGCTATATCTCCGCTATTTATGGCACGATCGCAATAAAATTTGAACAGTCTGTGTATTTTGATGAAATGCATTAAGCTTTTTAATATGGTTTACATAACTTAATAAATTTCGGAGCTATACGTTTTTTTCAAATAGCTCCTCCAAAAAGGGGAGCAGCAAAAATTTAAAACACACCTGATCTGCGTGCAGATATAAGAAGTCTAAATCCAAAGTTTTGTGTCTCTAGCTCCTATAGTCTCTGAGATCTAGGCGTTCATACGGTCAGACGGACAGACGGACATGGCTATATCGACTCCTTTAGTGGTCTTCACCAATATTTAGATAACTTTTGGGGGTCTGCCACGCCTCCTTCTGCCTGTTACAGAAAATCGCACTCGCACAAAACTATAATACCTGTGTACCTTCGGTAATTGGTATAAAAATAGTAGTATTTTGACAAGGACGAGCCAAATATCACATATATTTAATTGTCTCTTTTATGGTTCATATCAAAGCTCTAATTATACAAGTAGAAAACGATATTACTGTATCATAGCGCCATTACGCATTGTCAATGCATTAGCCAATACGTTAGTAGTGGTCACACTTCTATAAAACTCTATGTAGCTATCAATTCCTTAATAAAATATCTAATGAATTCGGTATCGTCATACAAGTATAATAGGTATAATAAGATTCTCCGATTTTATTTGGCTGTTGTCTTTGAAGGATAGAATTCAGACAGTAAAACGTTTCGCAGCAGAAAAAATTTAATATTTTCAAGTGGGACTTGCTGTTCGCCAGTTTCCGGCCACACGTGAAAATTGTGTATTTGAAACTTTTCCCTGTAAGAGAGGCGGTTTTGGTGACTTCATGCCCATTCTAGTCTCTTTTCTATCTTTGGCTCAAAGTGACCATTTGTTGATTGCTGAGAATAGTATTAATGGGTTCACCTGATTTCAAAAGGTCTTAGTACACGACATCCGCCTCTGGACCCACCAAATGCAATATTTTCCTCTTTTTTCAAAGGAATTTATGATTGCTGTAGATATTGATGATTGACCTTGGTCAACCCATATTTTTTATCATTTGGGGTTCTAAAAATATATATTTTATTCATCCTCAGTCAAACAACTTTTTTATTGGGGCCGAGAAAGCAACATTTCGAGGAGTGCTTTTCTCTTCGCCACAAATGCTCTTTATACGGCTCGGAGGTTTTTTACAGCGTTTTATTCATTATTATAACAGTTCAAAATAAGAAATAATAATTAATTTTCGTATTAATAATATACTTAAATACTAAAAAATAATAAACAACCTTTTTTCATTTTTTTTATCGGCCTCGTTTCTTCGTCCTAACTAGATAACAAAAATCACAATTAGTTTCTTTACTTCAGTTGAATCTTGATATTAAGGGTTAAAACTAAAAAAAAAGTGAATTAAGATGTTGCAAATTATTTATTTCAATAAAGACTTTTTTTGGAATTTTGAACAAATTGTTTTGGTCATACGTCGCTTGCCGAAGGATAAAAAGCGCAGATCTTCCTTTTTGCATTTAAATGGAATTGGTTTTCATAATTGCTTACATTTTTATCAATTAAGGCGCTTAAGACATTTTCCCGAGGTAAATTGGGCAATGTAACTAGGCCTAGCCTATTTACTAAATGTTTTTGAATGAGGTTTGAGTGTAAGTTTTTCATAAAATTTCGACTACTTAGTGGTTTATTTCCTTAATCTAACATATTATGAGAATAAATCACAAAACTGTTTATAAAGGCCATATTTAATATTCCAAAAAAGGTGGCCATTGGCCAACGGTTGGTTTTTCGAGCTCATGACGCTGCACATTTGGTCTAAATTATTTACACCCCCCTTAGTGGAAATGTAGAATTCAACCATATGAGGCTTTTTAGTCTCTTCATTACAAAAAAATTACTTTATGTGGTTTCGGCTTAAAATACAATAAAGTCAGTTCATTATCGTAACAGAACATTGAAGTACCGATTTTGCGCCCTTTGTCGTTTTTCATTTCTGGTGGTATCTGTTATTTAAGCGTAGGGTCCCTACAAGTGTTAATTTATATGGGCTCTGAACTGGAGTGGGCGGAGTTGTCCAAAAATAATTGCACCGGCTATCGTGGCAGGATGTCGGCCGTAGAAGTTGGATGGGGGTGGTTGCAGCTGGAAATTCCCACAAGTCCAAAAAAGAAGAAAGCGGCGAGATCGACTTCACAATGGGATGGCACTTTATTGGCACACTTCAAATTTAAGATTAAGTTAAAACTAAAGAGGGAAAAAACCCTGGACCGCGGAGTGGTGGGTTTCGCCGGAAGCGGGAGAGCACCGGAGAGCGGGAGTGCAAGCGCCAGTGCAGCGCTCGCTCTTACACTGCCGCTCGAAACTAAGCGCCCTTATGACGCGAACATTCTCCCCCCCCTTGCGGCAGCAAGAGTCAGGATTACTCCTCGTGGCACACTCCGGAGACGGTCCATCCAAACACGGTGCTCTGAGCGACGGGCAGCCCATCTTCCAGCTTCAGGAACCCCGGTTGGATCAGCTTGGGGAACAAGTCTGACCCCAACGCGAGGGAAATGGTCGATGGGCGATGGAACTGTTCATCCGCGAGCCGGATATCCTCGAACTTGGCCCGGATGGTGTCACTCAGAGCCCGTACTGGCGTGCGAATCCTAAGGCTGGGATCGAGCCTTAAAATGACGTCGAGCCTGAAGTCGCCCGTGCGGGATCGGATGGTCGCCGTGCAGACCTCCTCCTCGCCTGCCTGCGTGACGGGCAGCCGGTATGCCGTCGCCAACGACCGGTCAATACTGCTGACCGCCATGCACGGGTCGATCAGGGCCCCCATCTCAAACGTGGTGCTCCCGGTGTCGAGCAGCACGCAGGCGGTCGGGAGGATGTGGACCACCCTCTGTCGCAGATAGGCCGCCACGGTCGGAGATGGAGTGGGGGCCACTGCACGCGCTGGTTCCCTTGGGACGGGAGGACGAGCCGGCGCTGGAGTGGGGGCAGGATCCCTGGAGACGGGCTGACGAGCGGGGCGTTCAGGGCGTGGACGAGAGGTTGATGGCACCTCCTCGTGCATGTGGAGCAGCGTGTGATGATCCCCCCCGCACGTTTTACATCCCTCGGTGCTTCGGCAGGTCCCTCCGGAGTGCTCGTGGGCGAGGCAATTCGAGCAGTACTTGTTAATCAGCACTGCCCGAAGGCGCTTCTCAGCGCTCAGTTTCTGGAACCTCTTGCACTTCCGAAGAGGATGGATGCCCCGGCAGACTCGGCAGCGGTAGGATTGAATACCTCGGGTACGTCTGCTATCCAAATCCTGGGCTGTGCGGGGACGCGGCACCATGATGCTGAAGTTCTTCTGCGAGGAAAAGAGACAAAAAATTGGCTTAGTATGTGACCTCGCAGACGGAAATAGATTAATGGCTGGAAGTAGCCGGTTTCTTGCTCTCCATAGGGAGAAGTATAACCTTAGGCACGGGGCGTTTTATTGTGCCGCGCGCCGTACGGACTTCAGTCACTCGAACTCGGCCATCGGCCCCGGGGAAAACAGAAACAATTCTGCCGAGCCGCCATTCGTTCGAGGGCAAATTATCCTCCTTGACTACCACCATATCGTCAATTTGGATGTTTCGGGTCGGAAATTGCCATTTGTTGCGTTTGTGGAGTTCTTTGAGATACTCCTCTTTCCACCGCGCACTAAACTGCTGATGTTGGGCTTTCAAATGTTGCCATCGATTGATTATCGACTTGGCTTCGCCCTTTATCTCAGGCTCAGCCGTGGAAAGCAACGGCCCGCCAATCAGGAAATGGCCAGGCGTGAGGGCTAGCAGATCGGAGGGATCTTCAGACATCGGGGATAGGGGTCTGGAGTTGAGGCAAGCTTCGATCTTGGCTAGGAGCGTCGCAAGTTCCTCAAATGTATACTTGCGCGTAGCCGTGGCTTTATAGAAAAGAGTTTTGAAACTTTTCACCCCTGCTTCCCACAGACCCCGCATATGCGGAGCCCCGGGCGGGATGAATCGCCAGTCAAGTCCCTGATGGCTGTGTACATCAGTCACAGACTCTTTGACGGCTTGAAGGAAGTCCCGAGAAAGTAGAGAAGCTGCCCCCACAAACGTCTTGCCATTATCAGAATGAATCCGCCTAGGGCACCCGCGCCTAGCTACGAAACGAGCAAAGGCGGCTAGGAACTTTTCGGCGGTGAGATCGGATGTCGGCTCTAAATGGATCGCCTTCGTGGAAAAACACACAAATACACATACATATCCCTTGGTAATGAGACACGCTCTCCCGGTATAGTTTTTAATCTCGAACGGCCCGGCATAATCAATGCCCGTATATGTAAAAGGCCTCAAGAAGGACACTCTGTCCTTTGGAAGATCGCCCATCAGCTGAGTTTGCAGTCTCTTCTTGTAAATCGTGCAGATCTTACACGGATTCACCACTGCCTTGACCAGATTCTTGAGTTTAGGAATCCAATACTTCGATCGGATCAGGCGTACGATCAACTGACTACCGCCGTGAAGAGTAATCTGGTGGGTGAATTGGACGAGAAGGCGAGACAGTCTACAGCCGTAGGGCAGAATTATTGGATGCCGCTCATCATACTGGAGGGCTCTAGAAGCTGTGACGCGACCACACGCCCTTAGGAGGCCGAGTTGGTCCGTGAACGGAAACAAGTTTAAAATTGGACTTGCCCCCGGAAGGGGCTTCTTCTCTGCCAAGTGCTTCAGCTCTTGGCCGTATGCTCGACGTTGCGCGATGGAAATCAGCGTTTGTTCTGCCTCTCGGATTTCTTCCCTCGTGGGTCGGGAAGTAGAGGAGATCGCGCCCTTACGGCAGCGACTAAGGAAGCGCCGAACATACGCCAGGACTCGCAGTGCTTTGTCCAGTTTAGAGAAGCGTTCGAGAAATTCGTCAGAAGGGACCTGGCTGTAATGCCCCTTCACCGCGCGCTGCTCGAGCTCTGTGTTCGGTTGCACATTGCTTTGGGCTGGCCACAGCTCTTGTGGGCCTTGCAGCCACTCTGGCCCGTGCCACCAAAGTTGACTATCCGCTAACTCGAGTAGGGACACGCCTCGACTAGCTAAATCGGAGGAATTTTGTTCGGATCGAACGTTATCTTGGCCACTCTGTTGGCAACAAACGTGGTCCAGTTGCACGCCGGCTTCCGTAACCAGGCCAGAACGATGGTCGAATCGGTCCAGCAGCGTATGTCGGAACTTGGTGTGGGCATATTAGGAAGAATAGCCGTTACCATTTCGGCTAACAACACGGCGCCACATAGCTCTAGCCGTGGAAGGGACACGGTCTTGACTGGAGCGACTCGGGTCTTGGATGTGAGGAGGTTAGAAAGTATTTTCTTACCCACCTCGACGCGCACGTAGATCGCCGCTCCATAAGCCTTTTGGGACGCATCACAGAATCCATGATACGCCACTTTGATCTCAGGCTGAAAACAGACCCATTTCGGAACGCGGATCTGGTTGAGGTCGGAATACTCATGAAGAAACGCCTGCCACCTCTGACTCATTTCGCTGGGAAGCTTATCATCCCAGCTTAAATCTTGTAGCCAAATCTCCTGCATAAACATTTTGGAACGTATTATAAACGGAGCGAGCCATCCGGCTGGATCAAACAACCTCGCGATTTGGGACAACACCTCCCGCTTTGTAAAGGAGGGTTCCACCACTATTTCTGGCGGCACGAAGTAGAATTCGTCGGACTTAGCCCTCCATCGAATCCCGAGCGTTTTGACCGTGCTTTCGGTATCGATATCGAGCAACTCGCTATGAAGGAGGTGTTCAGCCGGAATATTTTGTAGTATGCTCGTGTGGTTTGAAGTCCACTTCCTCAAAGGGAAACCAGCAGAGCTAAGAGCTGCTTGTAGCTCTTGGATTGAACTATGGGCCTCAGATATGGAATTTGCCCCTGCCAGAACGTCATCGACGTACATATGTTGTTGAAGAATGTGGCTGGCTTTTGGAAACGCCCCTTGGACATCCTCTGCTAGCTGCTGCAGCACTCGAATAGCGAGGAAGGGCGCACAGTTGACCCCGAAGGTAACTGTTTTCAACTCAAAGTCTCGAATATCCCCCTCCTTATCTCGGAACAGGATTCTTTGAAAGGGTGTATGTTTCGGATCGACCCAGATCTGACGGTACATCTCTGTGATGTCCGCGCTGAACACATATTGGAAATATCGCCATTTCAGAATTTGAATGGTCAGATCGGATTGCAGGACTGGACCAGCATGAAGAATATCATTTAAGCTGGTTCCATTCGCAGATGGACTGGAGGCGTTAAATACAACGCGAAGCTTTATCGTAGTACTTTCGG
The DNA here is from genome assembly GCA_035045905.1 of Drosophila anomelani. Classification (NCBI taxonomy): domain Eukaryota; kingdom Metazoa; phylum Arthropoda; class Insecta; order Diptera; family Drosophilidae; genus Drosophila; species Drosophila anomelani. Next base: position 735,096 of record JAWNOO010000029.1, on the reverse strand, counting down.
GCTTGATTACCGCGTGATGTGGAAGATAGTAAGTGGGGGAACTATGAGTCGATGGAACTTCGTGCATATGACCCAGATCCAGATACTCCTGAATCACGCTGTCATATTGCTCTTTTAACGGAAAGTCTCTTTTTAAACGATTCTCGTTTCGAAGAAACTGAGCTAACGCAATGGACCTTGAATATCCCAGATCGGACCCCGAGTTTTTGGGGTCGCAGAATGGGAGCGTAACCACGTACCTCCCGCTTGCGTCTCTTTTGGTAGTCCGGAGGAAGTTCCTTTCGCAATAGGAATCCGACTCTTTCACCATCTGGAATGGTAGATCCTCCACCTCCCAGAACTTGCTGAGAAGCGAGTCTAACGAATCTTCCTTTTGGTGGTATACTTGAGTCGTGAAGGATGCGACTCTGTTGGCCTTAGTATTGGAGATCGGCCCGGTAAGTACCCAGCCGAAGATGGTCTCTTGGCCTAGGAGGGAGCCACAAATGTTTCTCCGAGTGCCTTGCATCATCACCGACGGTAGAATATCAGCTCCGATCAGTAAATCGATTTGGGAACTTTCAAAGAAGTTTGGGTCTGCCCATTGGAGATCGGGCAGGTCTTGCAAAGAATTCCTGGGAACTGGATGGGAGGGCAGTTTGCCCGCTAATTCCGGAAGGACATAGGCTGCGGTATCTAGTTGAAGACCCGGCTTAGTAGGGGAGCGGATAGCAAACTGGCAGAGTCTCGTTGACTCTGCCGAAACCGATTGGTTTAGCCCTGAGACTTGGGTTTGGGTTTTTCGGAAAGGCAACTTAAGGAGGTTGAACATGCGTTCGGAGATGAACGTAGCTTCCGATCCCGAGTCGAATAAAGCTCGGGCTCGGTAGCTCGTGCCCAGATGGCACACGTCAACAATTGCCGTGCTCAGCAGGACGGCTGTAGTATTTGCAGCGAAATAATTTTGCACCGTTGAGGTGCTCGCGGATGCATTGCGACTGGAGGACTGTTGCGCCGAGGGCGCCGAGGTTGGAGAGCTCGTGGGTCGAGCGTTTGAGGAAGTCGTGCTTGAGGAACTGGGGGAGCCGCGATGCAGCAAAGTATGATGCCTCCCCCTACACGTGAAACAGCTATGTGTGCTCGTGCAATCACGTAGCTGATGGCCTCTAGCGAAACAGTTCAGGCATAGCTGCTTCTTTTTGATGTAGCCGGAACGCGCGTCGACAGACATGTTGAGAAAGCGCGGGCACAATCTGATTGGATGATTTTCCTTAGAACATAAGTCACACCCCTTTTGTTTGGTGGTGACCTTGGTCTCGAAGGATTGCAGCCTTTTGGGAACTGACTGAGTCGGCTTCATATCCTCGATAGCCTCCAGTGTCCGATACCTTTCGCTCAGGAAGGTGTTCATCTCCTCCCAAGCCGGAATTTCGGACTTCGAAGTTAGCGACTGTTCCCATAAGGAAAGGGTTAACTTTGGCAGTTTGCTGGCGCACAGGAAGACCAACAGACAATCCCAGTTGTCAGTGGAGATATTGGAATGTGCTAGCGCTGTTAGACACCCCTGAATCGTAGACTGCAGCTCCTTTAGAGCATGTCCCGACTCTTGAGAAACGGAGCTCAAGTTGAACAAAAGCTTGAGTTGGCTGTTGACTAAAAGTCTTTTGTTTTGGAAACGGTCTTGAAGCGCTGCCCACGCTGACGCGAAGCCGTCATTTGTAAGCGGGGATTTGGACACTATGGCCTTTGCCTCGCCACTAGTTTTGGTGAGGAGATGGAAAAGCTTCTCGACCGGTGTCAGCCTGGGGTTGTTAACATAAACTGCCGTGAACAGGTCCCGGAAAGTGGGCCATCGGAGGTAGTCCCCATCGAAAACTTCTGTATCGCAGGGCGGTAGCCGGCAACCGGACGAAATAATCGGTTGAGAGGGAAGAGCTGGAACGGCTTGAGGCGTCACTCTGTCTAGCGTTTCGCTAATCTGAGCTGCACATGTCTCGTATACGGAGTAGCAATAGTCATACTTTTCTTGTAGGAGAGGCAAGGTGCTGAGGGATCCTTCCTGGGCAATGAGGTCAGAGCAGATTTCGTACTCCTTTTCAACCTTCTCCCATAAGGCTCGCACTTGCTGCAGACGGACTTGCAATGTATGTGAAGATTGCGAAGCCTGACCAGGAGTATTGATTTTGTCTTCGAAAGCGCTGACGCGATCGCTCACAGCGATGAATTTGTGCAACGCAGCGGTTGCGGCCGTTGGCTGCTCGGCTTCCGACATTTTTCTACTAGCGCGTGTGACCCTAAGGAATTTAGTCCCGGATGCAGAGGGATTCTCTGGCTGTCCCACAAGTGAAGATTCGCTCGACGATTTCGCCACCGGTTTGGAGACGACAATTCTCGGACTTGTTTTTGAGCTCGTCGTTGGGCGATCTCTGATCTTTGGCGTGGCACTCGAGCTTCTAGGTCTCGGGCTAGCGGACTTGGGCACTTGTTTGACGCGAGAAGGCAGCGGAGAGGAAAGGGTGGTCTTTATTTCCTTTTTTGGTGTCGGCGTTGGCTTCTTGTCACCCTCAACGGGCATACTCAGCTACGCTGTTCAAATCGGAAGGCCTTCCCGCCGCCAAAAAAATTAAGGAAACGAAAAAAAAAAACTGACCCGCAGACTCGGTTTGGAGCAAATTAGCTGATATAGCTAGAAAAATAGCTAGAAAATAGCAGGAAAATAGCTGAATGTAGCCGACCGCTTACGGAACGCTTATTGGAAAAAATAGCTAAATATAGCTAAGAGTTACGGAAACAGCAAACAATAGCTGAATGCTCCCTGACGAAAAATAGCTAAATCTCGCTGAGAGAATCAAAACAAACGACTAAAAAGGCTGAATAGCTAAACACAAAAACAACCGAAACGATGGAAAAAATAACGACACATCAACCGCAAGAAAAACTTCGACAATCAATTTCAAAAAAAATTAAATAGCCAAAAACAAATTAAATGGCTGGTGGTACGATAGCCTAGGAGCAGAATTTAGATTTGGAATTCTCTGGCAAAAAAATTTTTGTAATTTAGGAACACAATCGAAGTTTAACCACTTTTGCGACACAAGAAAAAAGAAGCCAAAAAAAACTAGCTGAAAAACGAATCTGAAATAGCTATCGACCTTGAAATTTTCTTTGACGATTATTCGAAAAATATTAATTTTTTTTTTTTTTTTTGCGCTCGATTTTGTATTCCGGTATGGATGTAGGATTGGTGCCCTGTGTTTTGCTCGTTACTACTTGAATCGTGTAAGTGCCTATGCTTGCATATGAACAAAACGGAGACGAAATAAAAATTACCCAAATATATGTATGTGTGTATATGGAGTTCGATGCTTAGCACAGAATAGCGCTAAGCTCTGCTCAAGTACATATGTATGTATGTATTTGATGGAAAAATTTTGGCTGCTCGCAGAATAGCGGGGAGCTTATGTATGCGAATATATATGTATGTCAGGATAGCAATTAAAAAACACAATTAAGTTTTTTCGGATATATGTATATGAATATCAGGATCGCAATTAAAAACACAATTAATTTTTTCGGATATATGTATGTATATGTATATGATATATATTTATTTTATTTCTGGAACGAAATTTTAGTTTTTGGGTATATTTTATTCTTTATTACAATTTTTCATAAATCGGATAAATTGACAATTTAACCATTAATATAAAACTATAAATTTCGGCGTAAAAATATTTTATATTTGTGTGTATGTAAAAATTGCGCGTAAATTTGATTTTCAATTGTAAATATGTGTATGGGTCTTTGGAATGATATATATGTAGATATATGTATGTGTAAATAATATAATAATTTTATATGGCTTTGGACAATATGTGTATGTATTAATTTGTATGTGTATACTTGGATATGTGTAAAGAATATAATATTTTTTAATCTTTGTTTGATTTGTGTGTGTATATACTTGGAATTTTCAACATGCAGTTTAGTGCCGGACGTGGATATGTGAAAGTGATTTTGCTGTAATATATATATGCACATATGAATGTATATATGTATGTACGCTTGGAAACTAGCGGATCACAGTGAAAAACTATGTAGAGGGCCAATATTGGCAAAGCACTTTGCACTTTAAAATCGAAAAAAAATTCACTGCGGCTAGGCGTATGTTTTTTATACCTATATTCTTGTATATAGGCATATATATATCACTTCTCACTTTTTCACTTGGAATTTGGACTCGGATGGAAATAACGCCTTGGAAAAGGAATATGGCGACCACGGACGAAAGGTTTGGAAAATAGTCGTACTTATCTTGGAAAATCCGCAAAGGGGGGCGCTGATCAGGATAGATCGCAGGCGACGAAGGACCATGAACTGGAGTGGGCGGAGTTGTCCAAAAATAATTGCACCGGCTATCGTGGCAGGATGTCGGCCGTAGAAGTTGGATGGGGGTGGTTGCAGCTGGAAATTCCCACAAGTCCAAAAAAGAAGAAAGCGGCGAGATCGACTTCACAATGGGATGGCACTTTATTGGCACACTTCAAATTTAAGATTAAGTTAAAACTAAAGAGGGAAAAAACCCTGGACCGCGGAGTGGTAGGTTTCGCCGGGAGCGGGAGAGCACCGGAGAGCGGGAGTGCAAGCGCCAGTGCAGCGCTCGCTCTTACACTGCCGCTCGAAACTAAGCGCCCTTATGACGCGAACAGGCTCTTCAGTATAGATTTGGCTAATGCAACTGATGTAAATCAATTGTCCGTTGCTACATTTGTTTTAGAAAACGTAATGATATTGAACTTATTAAACAACATATGGGCTAATCCTGGGGTCGCGAACGTACGTTCGTACGCAATTAGTGCAAAAAAAAAAAAGAAAGAAAAAAACATTTCTTGAACCTTTTTTTTTGTTTCCGATAGCATTTGGTGAGTTCTTTTCTTAGTGTAAATTATGGTTCTAATGGATTTTTCATTTTCATAATATTGGCAAAAAACATGCGGACGCGAACGTACGCGAAGTGGAAGTCGGTTTTGGCTTGCTCTAGCAAGAACAAAAAAATCTGCGGATTGGAATTTAATATTTTAATGCAATAATTTTTCTTTTAAAAAAGAGGCATGTAGCTTTCTATCGAGTCTATTCCCAATTAAATATCTCCATTAGTTTTTATACCCTTGCAGGGTATATTAGTTTCAGTCAAAAGTTTGCAACGAAGTGAAGGAGGCATCTCCGACCCTATAAAGTATATATATTCTTGATCAGGATCAACAGCCGAGTCGATCTAGCCATGTCCGTCTGTCCGTCTGCCCGTTTGTCCGTTTCTACGCAAACTAGTCCCTCAGTTTTAAAGCTATCTGAATGAAACTTTGCAGTTAGGCTTCTATATACTCTCACTCGTACATATGTCGGAACGGGCCGGATCGGACGACTATATCATATAGCTGCCATAGGAACAATCGGAAAAATCTACAAAAAAAAGTGAAAAGTGAGGAAGTTCAGGATTGCCGACAACTTCAGCTCTCCTACACTGTCCAGTGACTCCAACTGTCGGGCTCCAAAATGGCGTAATCTTTTGTAGTTTAGTGCCGGGCAGAAACATAGCAGGTGTTCCGGAGTCTCTTGCTCCGTTGTTTGCTTGCAGCTTCTGCATGTCGTGTTGTGTGGCAGTCCCATTTTCATTGCGTGCGATCCAATCGCCCAGTGACCTGTGGTGACTGCTGTGAGCCTGCTGATATCCCTCTTGCTGTTGGATAGCAGCTCTTTCGTTCGATTTTTGTCAAAAGTCGGCCAACATTGTCTTGATCTTCTACACTCTGTCCTCCTTGACCATTCCTTGTTGGCTGTCTGCTTGAAATGGTCGTGGATTCTTGTCTGGATCGAGTTTAGGGATATTGGTATTTCTGCATCAGTGCTAGGCTCTGCGGAGCCTGCTCTCGCTAGTTCATCCGCTTTCTCATTACCTGGGATGTCGTTGTGTCCTGGCACCCAGGTTACTTGTACCGTGTTTTCGTGTGCAAGATTATTTAGGGCTACCTTGCATTCAGCCACAAGCTTTGACGTGGTTTTCACGGAAGCTAGGGATTTGATAGCCGCCTGGCTGTCCGAGTAGATCCGTATGGTGGTATCGCTGAGTCCTCGTCTTAATGAAAGCTTAGCTGCTTCCCTTATGGCGAGTAGTTCAGCCTGGAAGACCGTCGCCGAGTCTGAGAGACTAAAGGTCTCTTCAATCCCCCAGTGCTCGGCGAAGATCCCAGCCCCTACTCCACAGCTCATCTTAGAGCCATCGGTGTAGAGGGATACCTCGTTCTCTACGGTTACTCTTCCCATGCTCCAGTCTTCCCTCGTTGGGTACGAGGTTGTGAAACCATTTCTGAAGTGCATCTCCGTTGTCCATTCTAATGCTCTCAAGTATCCTACCGTGACCTGTGCCGTATTCCTTCCAACAGTAGCTTGCCTTCAGTCTTATTGCACTCTGCGCGGCAGTGTCCTTAACGAACAGTTCTATCGGCATTATGTTAAGGATGGCATTTAGAGCAGCCGCGGGGCATGAGCGTAACGCTCCCGTGGCTCCTGCGCATACCGCTCTCTGTATTCTGGTGAGCTTCGCTGTGTTGTAGGCTCTGGTTAGTGCTGGCCACCATACCAGGGCCCCGTATGTTAGAATTGGCCTTACTACCACTGTGTAGAGCCATATAATAATCTTTGGATGCAACCCCCAGTTGTTCCCAAACATTTTTCTGCAGGAGTAGAAAGCAATGCTTGCCTTCCTGACTCTCTCTGCAACGTTCTTTTTCCATGTTAGTTTTGGATCTAGTATCACTCCTAGATACTTTGCCTGACCCGGTAATGTTAGTTTCGTGCCCCCTATACTGGGCATGTTGAAGGCTGGAACCTTAGTTCTTCTGGTGAAGAGCATTAGTTCTGTCTTTGTTGGGTTAATGCCTAGTCCGCAGGTTTTGGCCCAAGTGTTTAGCTGCCCTAACGCGCCTGTCATTATGCCACTGATAACGTCAGGAAAGGGTCCTGATACTAGCAGTACTACGTCGTCTGCGTAGGCCACTGCTTTGATGCCTCCCATATTGAGCTCTTCCAATATGGTGTTCATATTTATTAGCCAGAGTAGAGGTGACAGTACTCCGCCCTGAGGTGTGCCTCTCTTCACTGCTCGTGTGAGGTGAGTGCCACTCAGTTCAGCAGTGATCAACTTACTCGTTAGCATAACCCTTATCCACTCTCTGATGCCTTCCTCAATGCCTAACAAGTTGAGGGAGCTCAGGATGGAATCGGCGTTGACGTTGTTAAACGCGCCTTCTATGTCTAGGAAGGCGGCCATTGTATACTGTTTATATCGTAGTGCCTTTTCGACGTAACCCACTACTACATGTAGTGCAGTCTCTGTCGACCTGCCTTTCCGGTATGCGTGCTGCGCATCCGAGAAGCCATCTTTCTCAAGTTTCTCTCGTATGTGAACATCCAGAAGTCTCTCTAGGGTCTTCAGGATGAAGGAGGTAAGGCTAATCGGCCTGTAATCCTTTGCTAGGCCCCTTCTTCCTGGTTTAGGTATAAAAACGACTTTCGTTTCCCTCCACTGGAGTGGAATATACGTCAGTCTAATGCAAGCCTGTCTTTGGCTGTCTATAGCATTGCCGATATTATGCCGTCTGGGCCCGGGCTTTTGTACCTTTCGAAGGAATCTATTGCCCACCGGATCTTCTCAGTGGTAATTATGTCCTTCGTTGACGTTTCTATTTGTGAGGTTCTTCCCCCTTCGGGTTCCTTGATCTCTTGCAAGTTTCTTGGAAAGTGGGTGTCAACTAGAAACTCCAGCGACTCCTCTATCGTCGTTGTTGCCGTGCCGTCTGCCCTGTTAATCAGGATGGGGCTTGTGTGTCCTTTAGCGAGAATCTTGTTTAGTCTCGCAGTATCTTTTACGCCTTCCAGTGACTCGCAGTAGCTCTGGAATGAGTCCTTTTTGGCCTCTTAAATCGCTTTCTTGTACGCTCTCTGCGCCTCCTTGTATGGTTCCCATTCCTTGCTACCATAACTGGTGTTGAAGGACTTCCGCTCCCTTCTCCTGAGATCGCCATGTTGGATACTTCTTCCTTGAGAATGTGATCTTACAAGTCTCTTGGAACGCATTGTTAAGTATGTTGGTGAGGTCCTCTACTTCCTTGTCGAGGGCCTCAGGGGAGGATTGTACCTTTATCCTCTGCTGCCAACTTTCGATTGGACAATTTCACTGAATTTGCCCCAATCCGCTTTACGTGGGTTTCTTTTTGGTACCTGATTGCTAACCTGTACCGCTAGATCGAAGAAGATATATCTATGGTCAGAGAAGGAGTGTTGGGTCGATACTCTCCAGTTGTCTACCTTGTAATTGCCCTGTTCAAACTGTAAGGTGATGTCTATCACCTCTTCCCAGCCCTGGAAATTACCTGTGCTGGGAAAAATGAATGTCGGCGTCTTCCCTATGTTACATATTGTAACGTTGCGACAAATTATGTTATCAAAAAGTGACTCACCTCTTTCATTTGTTTCCGAGCTTCCCCAGAGCGTGTGCCTTGCATTGGCATCGCGTGTGTCTTCAGCCCTTTGCAGTTCGTCATGGGCCTTGTATGCCGAAGCTATCAGCACTCCGCTCCTATCCACCGTCACGAATCTGGCCACTGCTAGGTCAGGTGTGCTAAGATCGGGACAGAGAAAAGCATTAAGATGGTTTTTTATTACTATGCATGCTCTCGGCCTACCATTCGAGTTGGTGCACAGTAATGTGTATCCGGGGATCCTAAGACCAGTGACTTGCTCGTCCCTGGTCCAAGGCTCCTGTATCAGGCCGATGTCGATATCCCTCTCCCTTAGAAGGATCGTGAGATTGCTTGAAGCGTGCGTGCTGCGCTTCAAGTTAATCTGCACTATGCTCGACATCGATTGTGCTTGGTGTTGTGTCGGGGGTCTTATCGTCGATGACCATATCGTCCAACAGCTTGTTGGTATCATCGACCTCCTCCAGTAGCTCGTCTGGTTCGGCAAGGAAGACCCTGATCTTTGCCTTCCTTATGCCGTACCTGACCTTGTGGTCTGCGGCCTCTAGCTGCGGCAGGCAGCGCTGGTTTATCAGCAGGAGGAAAGGCTGGCTCGTCTTCATCTCCTTCTCTGCCTTGAGGATGGTCCAGTCTGCCATATGGGCATCCGGGTTCTGAGCCTTCAGAGCAGCGATCACCTTTACATGGTCAGTCTGCCCCTTGGGTAACCAGATACGAGCTCTGGGTCTCCTGGGGATCTCCCTGGCGTGGACTAGCCTAATTTTAAGGCCAGCCCAGGCGTCGCTAATCTTAGCCACGCACTCCGCCAGAAAGTTCCTGGAGAACCCATCGTCGCACCTAATTACCCGGTGCCCCCTGACCACGTCCGAGGAGTCGAATAAAATAAAAGGAAATAAAAATAAAATAAATCTAAAGGAAGAAGTTTAAATAATAAAATAAAAATAAGAATATAAGAACAGGAAGAAATATAAATAGAAATCAAAAATATCCGGCTACAAAAAAAAAAAAATAAACTAAACAAAATAATACCAATTAATCAACAAAAAAAAAAAAAAAAAACAACCAACCTTAAAATAAATAAAAATAATAATAAAATAACTAAAATAAATAAAACTAAGCACAATTAAATAATAAAAGGAAAATATATGAAGAAAAATATATATAATAAACGACTAAAGTAAATAGATAATAATACCAACTAATAAAACTAATAAACATAAACATTAAGAACGCCACGAGCAAGAAGGGAAAAACATACGTAGGAAATAATAAATAAGGAAAACCACAGGCGGAGACAAAGGAAAAATTAAATATTAGACACCCGGAACAGAGAAATAAGAAATCCAAACAAGATAACAAAATAGGAATTGGAAACTAATATTAAGGAAACAGCAAAGGAAAGCATACGCATCGGAAACTAGAGGAATAAAAAAACGACAACATGGGAGTTACATGGATCAGCTAAAGAAAGAAGCTGGAGTTGGAGACAATCCTCCTCGGATTGGAACGCGGAGGCACCGTGGAAGAACAGCGATCGCGGCTGATCAATTTCGCAAGGCAACCGGATCACGACGAAGGAGTACGAATTCGTCTCGAGGAACTAGAGAGAAACTTTGGAAATGCCCCCACCGGAGATGCGAAGTTACTTTCGCCGATGTACTTGGACTCGGAAACTAACTCACCGGGATCTGCAGCACCGACGGCACCACTTACACTTTTGCTGCCACGGAGCACATCGCCTGCCGCAGGACGACGCCTGCCGACGAAGACCGAGGACCCACCGCGTACGACGAATTATCATGGGGACCTGGGAGCCTTACTGGATCGGATGAGCAGATGGGGACTCTCGTTCGACGGGACGACGGATCCGCTCGGATTCATTGAGCACATCGAGGAACGGGTCGATACCTGCCGGATCGACCGGAAGTATCTGGCTGCAGCTTTAGTCGTGTTACTAACCGGCCGCGCCGAAAACTGGTATAGGACCAGTGGACTGCGAGAAGCCACCTGGACGGAAGTACGCAAGGAGTTTTTGGATTTCTTCTTGCCACCGCGCTACTACCAGCGGTTGGAGGACGAGATTAGGGCACGCTTCCGGAGGCCTAACGAGCCCTTCAAGGAATACTTGGTAGACCTGCGCCTACAAATGCGTCGGGCAGGATTCACACCGGAGCGTGAATTGGAGCGTGTTTACGATAACATGCTGCCGGAGTACCAACTCTTCACAAGAAGACAGGATTTTCGTACCCTGGAGGAATTAACTCGCTTAGTAGTCGACTACGAGGTAACTCGCAGTCGGGGCGAACAAACAAGGAATCATCGAGATATACCCTCACGGGCACCGCCTGCTGTCAACATGAACATGGATCGCACGGCTCGTCAGCCGCCGGCTCCACTCATGAGTAGGAATGCGAGTATGGGCCGAGCGACGGCATCACCATCGGGACAAGCACCGATAAACGTACGGGAGGCGTGCAGGAACTGCGGCCAGCCTGGACACTTCGCGGCGGACTGCCGGAACCCCAGAATAACTTTCTTTTGGGACTGTGGACGACGGGAGGTACGGACAATGGAATGTTGTCGACGACGGGCATCGGGAAACGGCAACGGGCCTCGTGTGACCGGGAATCACCCGAGGAACCCAACAACTAGAAGAAATAATACTCAAGCAACGCAGGGGGCGCATCCAAGCCGCCATCACCATGGTGGGACGAAAATTCGTAGCCACCCTGGACACCGGAGCTACTCACAGCTTCATCAGCGAGGACTTAGCAAAACAATTGGACAATACATATAACACACGGGAGATACGGACACAGGTCAAGCTTGCCGACGGGACCTGTCGACAGCTTACGAAGGCTCTAGCAGCAGATATCCACTGCGGGAATCGTAGCACGCCGACCATCTTGCTAGTGATGGCGGACGTGCTGGATGATGTGCTGTTAGGGATGGATTTCTTGTGCGGAATCGGAGCCACCATTCAGTGCGGGGGACAAGTCCTCCACTTGACAACAGAAGAAGCAGAAGAGATGCCGCCGTGGGCACGGACACGGACGTCAAGGGAAGCAGAAGAGATGCCGCCGTGAGCACGGACACGGACGAGGTCCACCAGGACGGGACACATAGCAGAGCCACGCTCTGAGCAGAGGGAGTCACACTCCATACACGAGGAACAGCAGAGGGAGCCATGCTCCACACGACGAGGATCATCGGGCACGGTTACCCAGGAGGGGCCGGCTGCCATACATCGAGGACAACGAACAGAGCCACGCTCTGAACAACGGGAGTCACACTCCACACACGAGGAACAGCGACGGGAGCCACGCTCCATACATCAGGAACAACAACTAGCACAGAGGCCAGTGCCACAGCCACGCACTAGGCAGAAGGAACTATGTCAACTACCGATACATACGCCTCGGGCACAGATCCCGAACACACCCGCGGCAACGAGCCGGGACACAGAAGCACCTACGACGACCAGCTGGAAACACGTTTTACCCGAGGCTGATGCCACCGCCGCGCAGCGAAACCCTTTTCGCACCTCCAAGAAACGTGTCCGTTTTCAGGACCACGTCGAGGAAACGCCGGAACCAAACGCGTCTCTATGCGGTACCGTCAACTCAGTGAACCATGCCCCAGAGGAAGAGCTGGACTCACTCGAACCGACACATCCCGTGTCAGAATACCCAGAACCATGGGTAAAAGGATTCCTCGAGAAAGAATTAGAGAAATTCGACAACTTATCCGGAGTCTCTCACATCGCGGAGCACCGGATCATCATGCGTAACGACCGACCGATAAAGCAGAGATATTTTCCACGGAATCCGGCCATGAGGGCCGTGATAGATAAGCAGATCGACGAACTGCTCAGGGCTGGACGCATCGAGCCGTCGAAGAGCCCGCACAGTGCACCCATAGTGATCGCGGCCAAAAAGAACGGAGATGCTAGGATGTGCATCGATTATAGGCAACTCAACGAGAACTCTGTGCCGGATGCATACCCGCTGCCAAGGATCCATCAGATCTTGGAGCGGTTACGAAACGCAAAGTACATATCGACGCTGGACTTGAAAAACGGATACTGGCAAATCCCGGTGGCTCAGGAGAGCCGGGAATGCACAGCCTTTACGGTCCCGGGCCGAGGTTTATTCCACTGGCGAGTCATGCCTTTTGGACTTCACTCGGCGCCGGCAACTTTTCAACGGGCCTTGGACACGGTCATAGGACCAGACATGGAACCGCACGCGTTCGCTTACTTGGACGACATTATCGTCATTGGATCGACTCTGGAGGAACACGTAGCGAATCTGAGGGAAGTGTTCCGCCGGCTACGACGAGCCAATCTACGGCTGAACAAGGAAAAATGTCACTTTTTCCAGCGACACATCGCCTACCTGGGGCATGTAATTAGTGAAGAGGGAATTCACACGGACCCGGACAAAGTGGCCGCGATCCGCGAGTTGCAGCCGCCAACTTGCCTGAAGGAACTTCGGAGATGCCTGGGAATCGCTTCCTGGTATCGTCGATTTGTTCCCAACTTCGCCGATGTTGTGGAACCGATGACATCGCTGCTGAAGAAGGGCCAAAAGTGGGACTGGACATCGAGGCAGGATCAGGCCTTCCAGGAGTTGAAGACAAAGCTAACGGAGGCACCCGTCTTAGTCTGCCCGGATTTCGAACAGAAGTTCGTATTACAAACGGATGCCAGCGAATATGGCATCGGAGCCGTTCTGACGCAGACCATCGAGGGACAGGAACGAGTTGTGGCCTATGCCAGCCGTCGCCTGAACGGCGCAGAAAGGAACTATTCGGTGACCGAGAAGGAATGTCTCGCCATCGTGTGGGCAATCAGGAAGATGCGCTGTTACGTTGAAGGATATCGCTTTGAAGTTATCACGGATCATCAGGCCTTAAAGTGGCTGAACTCCATCGATAACCCGACCGGCCGAATCGCACGCTGGGCACTCGAGCTGCAGCAGTATCAATACGATGTTCACTACCGGAGAGGGGCCCAAAACTTAGTGGCCGACGCTCTCTCACGCCAACCGCTGCCCGTAGCGCAGCAAGCACAGGTACAGGGAACAAACTGTAAGTGGCTCACAAGGATGTTGGAGAAAGTTCGGACTGAACCGGCAAAGTACCCAGACTACAGGGAAGAAAGCGGACAGCTTTATCGCCGCAGAGGGCGAGACGGCGCCGGGAGGTGCCATGGGCCGACTCACCGGAGAACTCGGCGGAGGAGGAGGAGGAGCAGACGGAACCCCGCCGGAATACCGCCCCCTCGAGAGAGCCATGGGTGTCAGCCCCACCCGCATGGGCCACTCCAACAGGGAGATTACCCGCCCGCCTCATAGACAGGATCTATGACCGGCTGGCGATCCGGGGCCAAAGGGTGTGGCGATACCTGGACGAGGAGCAGGGCCAGAGATTCAGGATCCAGGTGAATTTACGCGGCCGAGTGCGCGTCACATTTCGCCCCACCCGGACGTAAAGGGGGGTTGTGATGATAGTCACATTTATATAAACAATATATGTATATTATTAGTATAAGTATTAGGGTTAAGTTGTACATATTAGTTGTAAGCTGTTTATATTAGTTGTAAGTTGTATTAGGTATAAGTTAGGAGCTAGGGAAGTAGGGTTAAACGCACATCACCGCCAGCAACATCGCCGGCCATCACCGCCAGCAACATCGCTGGATACCACCGGCTACTCCGCCAGCAACATCGCTGGACACCGCCGATTGCGGGACGGTACCGTGTAATGATGCGCTACGGCCGAAATGATCCTCAGCGGCCCAGAGCCCCATCCAGAAACATTTGTTTTTGGAAACGCCAGTACATGGAGGTGCCGTTTCGTATAGAGAATTTTTAAAGGGGTGGGTTTTGCCGGCGGCCACTGCGATTTGCGAACTCGGCCACACACACACCTACACATATGCACATGCCCCTTGTAGATTCCCTATTGCCCACGCTGGGCGGGACGAAAGCTGCCGGCTCTGGAGTCCCAGCGGCCGGACCCTCCACTAGAGACTGGAGACGTGGCTCTGGAGTCCCAGCAGCTCGCTCCCGCGCCCACAATCCTGACCTAAAACCACGGCCTGGATTACCCAAGCACCGCGGCCCGGTGGCTCCGCCTGGTGTATCCACCGGCGGGCTGCCTCCCAGCTATTCCCCGTGACTCGCGGTAGCCCGCGTTCCGCCCGGGCTAATCCCTGTGGCGACTCCCCGAGATTAGGCTAGGCTTGGGAAGATCCCAGTGGGCGTCACCTCGCCAACGCCCGGAATTGGCTCGCCGCTCTGGAGACCCAGCGGCGGACGAGGCGAGGAGCAGGGGGCCCAGAGGGTCGTGGTTGGCTAGAGAGGGTAGGGAAAGTAATAGATCTGGTGACATTTAATATGCTTAGTTTAGATGTATATTTGTTTCATGTTTTCTCTGTATTGTTTGTCTACCTTATTCCTACTAGTTATGTTTCCCCCTATCTCTTTCCTCCTAGCTCACACACACCCCGTTGCTATGTTTGGGCCGGTGGCCGTGCTCACCGTTGTACCGTTGTACTGTCTTCTCCTGGTAGCTTCTATGTCCTTGCCGTGTTCTGTGTTCCTCGTTGTCCTGGTATGTTCTTGTCCTTGTCTACTGCTGGGGTCGTCGTCGGATTTGGGTTCTCTTATTTTATCACTTTTAAAAAGTAGACTCGTTAGCTCGGTGGGTCCACCGCGAGTGATTTTGGATATCAGATTTCAATCTGATCTTGACCCAAATTCCTATTGTCCCCGTGCGACTGCGCTGCCGCGCTTCATGGCACGCGCCGTTCCGCATTCCATGAATTCTTGCATATCTGCGATCTTCCGTCTTGCTCTGTCTGCAACTCGCAGGTGGCCGCTGCGAATTCAGTTTCGCATTCCTGGGCTCTGCCGCTGCCGGCGCCATCGGCCCGCTGCCGCGATCGTGGCTCGGCGGGCCCCTCTGCTGGCCGCTGATTGGCTGGCCCAGCGTTCCATTCTCCGGGATGTGGCTCTGCCGGCCCATCCTAGTTCCTTGTCCCGTGTTGCGGTACCGTCCCGCAATCGGCGGTGTCCAGGCCGTGGTTTTAGGTCAGGATTGTGGGCGCGGGAGCGAGCTGCTGGGACTCCAGAGCCACGTCTCCAGTCTCTAGTGGAGGGTCCGGCCGCTGGGACTCCAGAGCCGGCAGTTTCGTCCCGCCCAGCGTGGGCAATAGGGAGTCTATAAGGGGCATGTGCATATGTGTAGGTGTGTGTGTGGCCGAGTTTGCAAAGCGCAGTGGCCGCCGGCAAAACCCACCCCTTTAAAAATTCTCTATACGAAACGGCACCTCCATGTACTGGCGTTTCCAAAAACAAATGTTTCTGGATGGGGCTCTGGGCCGCTGAGGATCATCTCGGCCGTAGCGCATCATTACACTATCGACATTTTAAAAATATTGTAAAAAAGATGTATGCTCACATTATTTGTCGAAATGCCGAACAGCTAGTAAAATCAGCAGGCATTCTTGAAAAGATTAAACATTTTTTCCGCTCCGAAACGTTTTACTGTCTTTATATTATCCTTTCTTCGAAGCTATGTTTTTCGAAAGGTTTTAACTCGACACCTATCTAGTAACCTAGTTTATCTAAACAGTTGTAGATTCTAGTATTTTTAACCGAAAGTATAAAATAAAATACTAGTTTTTTGTAACCCTTTGGGTTGGTTTGAAAAAGGCCTTTGCGGTGATTTTCGACATTTCGTCAAAATGTTAAAGATCAGAAAACCAAATGAACTGCAGTAAAAGAAAGAAATGTTTGCGGATTTTAGAACGTTTTTACTAAAAAAAAAATCGTTTTTTCACCGAAAATCTGTAAAATCGGCCCCAAAACAAAAATGGGGAAGCACGATGGGGGGAATGTGTTAAGAATGTGTGTGCAAAATTTCAAAGCGATCGGTTGCAAAAATATGAAATAAAGTACTAGAAAGTATGCCCATGGCAGCTATTTTTGTAACCGACTGTTTCGAAAAAGGCCTTGCTGTATCAAAAAATTCTTGAAAACGAATTGTCGAAAATCAAAAAACGAAATGGATTCCATTAAAAGAAAAAAAAGAGACGTGTTTTGATTATTTTTCGGATTTGAGAACGTTTTTACTAAAAAAAACGGTTTTTACTAAAAAAAAAACGGTTTTTACTAAAAAAAAAACGGTTTTTACTAAAAAAAACTGTTTTTGCGCCGAAAATCGGACTAGAATGGGGAAAAGGAGAACGTTGGGGGAGCAAAACTTAGTTAGGAATGTGTGAGCAAAATTGCAAACCCATCGGTTTGATAGTTTCCGAGAATTTTTAAACACCGATTTTTTTCAGAAAATTTCGAGAAAAATGCGTTTAAAGTTTGAGAAGCATTTGTCCGTTTACATTTATATGTTATGCGCCTGGTACTCCGACTCGAAGCGTTCAAAAAATTCAATCTCCGTCAGTTTTGCAAGAAACTACTTGAAATTTTAACACGATACTCTACAAATGTTTTTTTTTTTTAATAAATAAAATAAAAAATACAAAAATGTTCACAATTTTAGCATATTTTCTCCATATTCTCTACCTACCTCGGCCAAAAGTGAAAACTTCTCTAATATGAATTTTGTCAACATAGTTACATTAAAATATGGTCCAATTTATGAAATTTGATAGCCTTTATTATATTATAAAGTAAATTTTAAAATATTCGATAGCATATTCGCGCAATCGAATTTTTGCATTATTTTGACGAAAAATTGCAAAAAAAAAGGCATGTTTTGTTTTGTTTATTTCTTCTAAACAGAGGCATTATGCTTTGATTTATGTTTTTTAACATCACTAGAAGAATCCAAACATTCAAAATAAAATGCATATATGATCGCTATGATATATGATGGACGTGCGTGCGACACAGATTCAAATTCAATTAAAAAAAAAACTACTTCAGATTTTTAAGTCAAACCAAATGCATTATTAAGAACAATCAATACTTAAAATTTTAAAATTAATTGCATTACAATTATCCATCACGTTCCGCTGAAATCAGGGCTTGAGCTGGTTTTCGAAAAAGTGACTTCTATATTTGTCGCGTGCGAATGCCTCACATTTTTGTAAATATATTGAAAACGAACAATTCTCAGAAATCGATCTTAGCACCAATTATAGTGCTAACCGAGCTATACATTACAATTTTTATAAAACTAAAAGAAAGTCTTCACGTTTTTTTATACCCTGTACCAAATGTACACAAGTGTTGTATTATAGTTTGGTGCGAGTGCAATTTTCTGTAACAGGAGGCGTGGCAGACCCCCAAAAGTTACCTAAATATCTGTCTGTCTGCCTGTCTGTCTGTCTGTCTGTATGAACGCCTAGATCTCAGAAACTATAAGAGCTAGAGACACCAAACTTGGGATTTAGACTTCTTATATCTGCACGCAGATAAAGTTTTCAATTTTTGCTACTCCCCTTTTTGGTAGAGCTATTTAAAAAAAAAACCATAAATATCCTAAATTTTTAAAGTTATGTATGTATGTAAACCATATTCAAAATCTATGTATTTTATCAAAATACACAGATTGTCCAAGGCAGTGGCGATCGTGAGTTTATGATCCAGTGGAGGCTGCTGGCTTTCAGTTTTAGGTGCATCTTCTTGCATTCGATGTGCTTACGCCAGGTTAGTCGTCTGTCAAGGTGGACGCCAAGGTATCTGCATACCGTTTAGTGAAAGCGGAGGGCATGTTTGTCTATTAAGAGTAAACGTTACATGTTTACAGTTTTGTTCGTTTATTTTAATGCGCCAGTTGGTTTGTTGCTTGCGTTGGGCATATGGAGCGACTAAGGATAGCGGTATCGTCGGCGAGCGTTGACTTTGTTAGTTGTGCGTTCGTAGGAATATCCGCAGTATACAAAACATATAGACACGGGCCGAGTGCGCTTCCTCGTGGAACTCCATCTTCGATGTCGCCCGAAGTATCTGCGTTGCATCTCACTGAGAATCCCTTATTGTAGAGGTATGATTCCAGTAGCTTGTGGGTGTATGTTGGCAAATACGTTTTAATGTTGTACATGAGTCCATTAAGCCAAGCGGTATTATGCGAGTTAACAAGCAATTTTCAAACAATTTAGGTAAACAATATAGAAGGCTTATTTGTCTGTGCAATGACGGAATTGTATGGTCTATTCCAGGCTTCGGTATCATTATAATGATGGATTTCTTCCACTTTTTTGGCAAATAGCCAAGATTAATGATCCCATTAAATAGTTTGCAGAGGACCTCTATAGCGCATTTTCGAAGTCAGATCAGCATCTTTGGTGCTAGAAGGTCACCACCGGGAGCCTTTTTGGGCTAGCCTCTGGCTGATTTACTGCCAGGAGGAATGAATTTGAGGCAGGGTTTGGCTTGAAGACACTTTGGAGATGTGTAGCAAATGTTTCAGCTCGGTCTTCGTCGTGCGGTGCCAGCTTCCCGAAGAGTATCATATCGGGGTCGTTTCAATTGGGGCGCTAAGATTTGGGTGAGCTCTCCACAGGGGATACTTTGTGCTTGTTGGCGAAAGATTCTGGATGTACCTCAACTGTGCATTTCCTTCCTGTTGCTGAAGAGCCTGGTCGAGTGATCGGGTTGCTTCCTTAAGGCGTTGCTTTGAAGCTGGTGGTCTGCTGTTTTGCCAATCACGACGCGTGCGCCTCTTTTATCGAACGAGCTGTTCGATTTGCTGATTGGATTTGTAGTTTATGTAGATATTTGTTTCGCGGCTCTCCCCTGGTCAAACATCTTACGATGTGATTGCCTTTATACGAGGCAAAGTCAGGGCCGATAATTTGAAATTAAAGGTGGAAAAATTCAAATTTTCTTACGCTTGGGATATTTAATCTTTCAAGATAAATGTCCCAAATTAATTCTTTGGCACGATATGTTGTCGTCAAAGAATATGAAGCTAAGAAAAAGAAACAGCCTGTGGGTATAACTCTTCCCAAGCCCAATCTGACCACTGTGTCTCCCACATCCCCTAACTCTGCCCAAAAAAACTAAATACTTCTCTAATAATCTCCTATCAGAATGCAAGAGGCTTGCGTAGTAAGCTGCCTAAATTGTATTCTGATAGTTTTGCATTCGCCTCCCATGTTTTGTGTTCACAGAAACCTGGCTAAAGCCGGAGATTCTTAGCTCCGAAGTTTTCCCAGCTGCGTTCACGATTTATCGGCTAGATCGTCCTGTCAGGCGCGGGGGTGGGGTCCTCATAGCGGTCAACACCACTCCCACGTCGGAATTATTAACTTTTGAGGAAAGCAACGAAGTTGCTGTTGTGTGAAGCTGTCATTTAATGGTCGCTTTGTTTTTATTACATGTTTCTACATTCCTCCACTGTCGGAAGTGCCTATTTTTTGGAACCACCTTTCCGCATTTGGTTGGTTTCCAATATGCTTTCTGATAGAGATCATTTAGTAGTCTTGGGTGATTTTAATATCCCTGGGGCTATTTGGTCCCTAAATAACTCCTCTAACACACTTCAATCCTTAACGCAACATGATTTTATTGCTGGCTTGTTAGAAATTTCGCTGTCTCAAGTCAACCATGTACGAAATTCCTAAGAGCGCTTGCTTGATCTTTGTTTTGGCTTTGATCCGGCGAGTGTTAGTTTAGCATGGGTGGCGCCTCTGACGCAACCGGAAGATCCCTATCATCCTACTTTCGATGTGACACTCGACATTGGTGCTATATAC
Source organism: Drosophila anomelani (assembly GCA_035045905.1). Taxonomy (NCBI): domain Eukaryota; kingdom Metazoa; phylum Arthropoda; class Insecta; order Diptera; family Drosophilidae; genus Drosophila; species Drosophila anomelani. The sequence goes on along the minus strand of JAWNOO010000029.1, from coordinate 714,852 downwards.
AGAAAATATCTGATAGATCAGCCAAAAGAGTTTACTGCTTTCGCAAGTCAGACTTGGACCGGCTGAATATTTTTATTTCTGACTTTAACTGGTCGGATTTATACATGTGCACTGACATGGCTGATGCCATAGACATTTTTTACAATGCGATGAATTTATTCTTCTCGGAATGTGTTCCGTTATATTATCTCTCTATTTCAAATAAACCACCTTGATTTACTAAAGAATTGAGTCGCTTGAAAAATGTAAAGTCAAGGCTGTACACGAAATTTAAAAAAAACAGTTCTGGTCCTGACATCTCTAACTATATATTGGCTCGGTCAAAATTCACCGTACTTAACGCACAGTGTTACAAAAACTATTTGACTCGTTGCAGGGTCTAATTTTCTCAGGACCCTAAACAGTTTTATAATTTTGTTAATACTTAACGTAAGGTGGTAACCCATCCTTCATCACTTTCTTTTGAAAACGCAACTGTAAAGGGCGATCAGGCAATTGCCGATCTTTTTGCCCAGTTTTTTCAAACTACATACTATAGTTCCACTGGCGTAAATCAGACATATTCTTATAGCTTTCCCAAATCTGTCCATCTTTAAACGAAAGCTTTCTCCTTTTAGATCTTCAGCGCGTAAAGCCAGTTTATTTGCCAGGTCCCGATGGAATACCGGGATGCGTGCTTGGGTATTGTGCCGATGCCCTGTGCTCGCCCCTTCTGAAATTGTTCACCTTATCCTTAGAAACCTCGCACTTTCCCCTTATTTGGAAGGAATCATTCATTATTTCTCTCCACAAAGAAGGTAACAAATCGGAGGCCAACAACTACAGAGGAATCTCTAAACTTTCGGCCATCCCTAAACTTGTTGGAAATAGTATTACTCCACATTTGCAGCATATTCCTAGATCAGTAATTTCTCCATGTCAGCATGGATTTTTTAAGCGAAGATCAACTACTACTAACCTTCTGGAGCTCACTTCTTTCATCATAACTCTCAAACGGATGTAATTTATACTGACATCAGGAAAGCATTTGATTCCGTTAATCATTCCCTTCTTCTTAGGAAACTCGATTTAATGGGATTTCCAATTGATCTTCTTAGGTGGATCTTTAGTTATCTGACGCAAAAAGTCCTCTTTAAAAATAATTTATCTAATGTTCTCCGGGTCACCTCAGGAGTCCCGCAAGGGAGCCACCTGGGTCCCTTATTGTTTACATTATTTATTAATGATATGCCCGATGTCTTGACAAACTCTAAAGTACTCATGTACGTTGATGTTGTTAAGCTTTGTGTGAAATACAAGGACGTCGCCTACCAGATTTAGATCAGATCTTGATTAACTTAACTTAAATGGCTCTAAATGCAAGCTAATGACATTCTCTCGTGTCGTTCCCAAACTTGCAATTTACACGCTTAACTGCTGCTCTTTGGAAAGAATTAACTCAGTTGATGACTTGGGTGTCCGCCTGGATCCCAAACTTGACTTTATCGATCATATTTCGTGCATGGTGAACAAAACCAGGAGTATGCTGGGATTTATTAAACGGTAATCGAATGAATTCGATGACCCCTATGTAACTAAAACGATATATATTTGATTAGTTCATCCTATCTTAGAATATGGATCTTGCGCTTGGATCCTCCAGTATGGGGTCTACAGTAAACGCATTTAATCGATTCAAAAGAACTTTTTGCTTTTCGCTTTACGCGGTTTAAACTGGGATGCTGAACAGAGATTACCCTCCTATTATAGCACACTTCTCCTTATTAACTTACCCTCTTAGCCAATCGTAGAACTATGCTACGTATTACCTTTATTTATAACCTTATTCACGGTGATGTGGAAAGTGCTGACTTGTTAGGCCAGCTCAATTTCCACGTTCCGTGTAGGAATACTAGATCGTATATACCCTTAGTTTTGCGCCACTGTAGAACCTCCTATGAACTGCATGAACCCTTTAGAGTACTGTGTGCAAGTTATAATGATTTGTATTTAGTAATCTCACATGATGATAGTCTTCCTAAACTAAAAACTTTAATCCTAACCCACTTAGATCGCATGCATACATTTTGGTAGCTCGTCGGTAGTTTATTTCCTCGTATTCTTTTCTGTATTTCCCTTCGCGTCTACTAATACCTAACCCTAACAGGCACGTACCTGGTTTCATAAGGGCCACTTGAGTGTACTGACCGTATTGCATCAACGTCCATATATTTGTTTCGGTCTACTTCCTTCCCTATGGAGTAGAGATTTTAGCTGCCGCAACGAGTACTTCTTCCAGGGCGCTCGTAGTGTAGTCGATGTTCGATTCCATGTTGAGCTCCGGGGCGAGTTCTATTTGGCACTCACGTAATTTTTGTATTTAAGCCAGTTAGTTTTTGGCGACGTCAGGCTGGAGGGGTGTTCGGTTATTTCAGGGCTTTGAAGAAGCGTTAAAAGCATAGGCGAGTGGTCTGATGATAAGTCATAGACTGCTTTGGCACTTATTAGATTGCGAGGTATGTTTTTTATCACCGCAAAATCAATAAGGTCTGGGAGCTTGCGTGGGTCGCTTGGAGAGTATGTGGGACTTCCAGGGGAAATATGGTTGGTCTGAAATAAGAGCGAGTTGTGTGGACTGTATGATTTTTATTCTTTCCAGTTGTGAAGTCTATTTGACACTGAATCCAATTTCACAAGACGACGCCGTCGCAGCGGCATTGCCAACAAGCGAAAAATATGTATACAGGTTTACATAAGGTATATAATATAGTAGGGATGGCATTATGCGCCGATTAATAATATATGATTAAACCGTTCACGAACAATGGTCCAGTTTATTTCACACATTTATAATTGCATTGTACTATTGCCTTCCTTAGGGAGTCACTAGGCGTGATCCCCAGTGCGCATGTTTGGCATTGTAGTCGCCTGGGGCTATTAAACGATCCCCAAGTGAATTGAAAAGTTCATAAATTGTCCTTCCTAGATTGAGAAACGAGCAGGTCAGTAAACGGCAGCGATTGAAAGTCTTCCGTTACTGAATTTGTATCGATGTGGCCTGCAAGAAGTTTGTTGCAAACCTTTTGTGAAAATTGTGTTTAATGCGTTCTCTGATGAGGACTCCAGTTCCGCCGTGGGTTTTCCCATCTGAATGATCTGTGCGGTAGATTTTATAGCCTCTTATTTGAAAGTTGTATTTGCTTGTAAGATGTGTTTCCACCAGTAGCATTAACGTCCATATGGTTTTCTGTCCAGAATTGTAACAATTCTAGTTTATGCCGTGAGACACCACTGGCGTTCCACATTGATATTCGTAGAGTCTGCATAGATTATACAGGTCTACAAAAAGTTACCTTACAAAAGTACGGAGAGGTCGATTTCCTCAAAATTGGTACGTGACGGAAACTTTTGGTTTTCGAACTAGCAATAAATAGACCGAGATCTTTCACAATTTGAAGGTTTTATTCTCCGTACTTTTTATACCATGTACCAAAGGTACAAAGGTATTATAGTTTTGTGCGAGTGCGATTTTCTGTAACAGGCAGAAGGAGGCGTGGCAGACCCCCAAAAGTTACCTAAATATTGGTCAGGACCACTAAAGGAGTCGATATAGCCATGTCCGTCTGTCCGTCCGTCCGTCCGTCCGTCTGTCCGTCTGTCCGTCTGTCCGTCTGTCTGTATGAACGCCCAGATCTCAGAGACTATAAGAGCTAGAGACACCAAACTTGGGATTTAGACTTCTTATATCTGCACGCAGATCAAGTTTGTTTTAAATTTTTGCTGCTCCCCTTTTTGGAGGAGCTATTTGAAAAAAACGTATAGCTCCTAAATTTATAAAGTTATGTAAACCATATTAAAAAGCTTAATGCATTTTATCAAAATACACAGACTGTCCAAATTTTATTGCGATCGTGCCATAAATAGCGGAGATATAGGCTTTTTACTTTATACACATTACGTGTACAAGAGGCAGCCCAGGCAGAGGGCTCCAAATAAATCAAAACGTTCATTAAACATTTTACTTATGTTCATATTACTATGAAAATAGGATTACTCATTTTGAATTGGTTGGTGGCGCAGCTGGCTAAGCTGAAGTCTTTTTCAAATGTTAGTTGTCACGGGTTCGAATCCCGTCGGCGACGAGCGAAATCTTTTTTATTTTTAGCAATTTTTATTTTTTTTTTTTCCAGTACATTAAAATAATTACAGTATTTAATACTAAAAAATAAAAAAATGCAAGCAAAGAACTATACTTAATGTTTTGAAAATGAAAAAAATTCCTTATGCCTGCGGTTGATTCGAACCCAGGCCAATTGCTTACAAAAATGTATGTGTAGCTTTACCCACTGAGCTATCGACTTTGCTCTTGAATGGGAAGACATTTGCATTATATGTAAATTTGTCTCAGTTTTTTATTCTTATTCTCTTTCTTTTATATAATTTTGGGACGCGCCTTGTAATGGTACATGGTATTCTACTGTCGGGACACCCGACTGTATGTCCATCTTGTTCTTGTTGGCCTTGGCTATTTATACTTTTTCTGGAGGGGGGTTGCTTTAGCTGAAAATCACTCGGAATAAGAACACGGAAAATCTTTGCGGGGTGTTACGCGACAAGCGTCGGAGATCTTTATTTATTGATAGGTAAATTAGAACTAACATACATAAACCTTAAACCTAGCATGGAGAGCGGATTGGAAGCTCTGTCTTGGAAGCCCGGAGGAAGAAAGAGAGAGAGTGTACAGGGCATTCTGAGGCTGTAAGTGGAATTACACTGCACCTAGAAAAAAAGCGCCCTTTTGCCTGGAACAGCTTCTACGAGCAGCTGTATTACCATGTTCTAGTTTTGAACTAGTGTTGGCATGGTCGTTTTCATGAATGATATAAACTCCAACATACTTTGTTGGAGGGTAGGCATCATAGTTTCCCAATTGCTATGTGGCTGTTCTGGGGCCTGTTAAGCGCTTTGTTAGTTAGGCTGATTCCATTCCAGATTGTAGAGCATCGGCATAAAAGCCGTTGGTGGTGTTTAGGGGACCGAATGAGGACCTCGCAGCTTTGGCGAAGAAGACGTCTGGCTTAGCTTTTGACGCAATGTACACATTCTGTGAATTTTGGTTGCGCGTTGCGGTCGCTTAACGCATGCGACTCTTCAACTCCTTGTACACCACACATCCTCTATAGTTTTTCATATGGTTGCCTCCTCAGTTTCCACATTTCTTCAGGGTACTGTCCTTGTCCCGCAGGCTACACAGACGGCCCGAAGTGTGCATACTCTTGACAATTAGTGCATTCCACTGAACCGTTGCGTTTATGTGGCTCTTTAACAGTGATTATCCGATGCAAAACATATTGCAGCTAGTAAATGGGTGGACTTCGTTCTTCTTCAGCGATCGGCTTTCTGGCTCGAGCTCGACCTTGTTTAGAATGTTAATAACATTCTTGGCGGCGAAGCCCTTTTCTTTGAGGGCGGTTTTTATTTCCGCGGCGGTAACATCGGGTTCGATTCCCTTTCCTACTATTGTAGACCCTTGTTGCTTTTTAGCTGGTACGTGTAATAGATTTTCTGAGCATTGTCCAAATATTTGGACACGATGGGAAAATGCTCTTCAGTCTTGGTTTGCACTTGGTTTTCGTAAGCGGGACAGAATGGAAGTTGTCACCGTTCCCGATCAACGTCGCAATTCGGTTGACCAGGGCACTCGAGCTTTTCTCCCTGATATAGATTGGAGGGGGCTTGGGTTTTTTTGCGGTGTCTTGCGCTGGTTGGTTTTCCTCGACCTCCGTCAGTGGGGCAAATCTGTTACTACTGGATCTGCCTGGTTCTTCGTCGATCTTCTGGACGCGGTTAATTTTTGTTTTATTGCCTGCCGGTTTACTCTGCGGGCTAAGCTTGCGGTCACTAGAGCTGGGTTGCTCTTAATCGCCGATTTTTCCATTTCGGTATCGCGGGTTGAAAAGTAAGATAATAATAATATTTTGTTGGGTAGACATACATCAACTGACAAAAATGTCAATGTCCTGGTTCAAGAGCTACAGGATGTTGCGTATATGCAACAGCGGGCATGATAAAGGTTAAAGAACTGATAATTGACACAGTGAGAGAAAGGGAAGAGAGATAGAGAATTCAAGTGAGTTAGAGCAGGATAGACTGTAACGCTTTTGGCGAGGAAGGCTTTTTCAAATTTTACTCCCCATTCTGGGGAGTGTCCGTAAAAAAACTTCGTTTCAAAAGCTTGTCTATTGCCTTTAATAAATTGTGGTTCAGCGTCTTTTCGCTTATATTGGGTTACCCCAGATTTTTTGTTTGGTTAACTGTTTTATTATTTTATTAGAAAACTATTTTGTTGCAGCTTTCCCGGAGGTCGGGCAAAGCACGTCCGCTCAGTTTGGTAGTTCGAATGAGTCTCAAAGTGATTGTTGAAGGGTTTAGTAATTTAAAAAACCAAACCATTTCGTAAGATACATTATGTTTTACAATTTTTACGATCAGACAATTTAAAGCTTCTTTTAATTCTATGTGTGTGATGTAAATATTAATTATGTTCAATATCTTAATCTTACTAAATACAATACATAAAAAAAAATTTCTTAATTTTTTAGGTGGAGGTCTTCTTATTGGATCTGCGGTGTCTCTGTTATTTTTTAAGCGACGTGCGTGGCCTGCATGGCTCGGAGCTGGGTTTGGAATCGGTGTCGCATACAGGACTTGTGAGAAGGATATCAATGTCTTGAAATGATGAAACGAAAAAAAATAATACAAACTGTTGCAATAAAAAATATGTTTTAAACGATTACTACCTACATTATTTTATAATAAAAAAGAAAGGAAGGTAACTTCGGGAAGCAATTAAATTTACAAAAAAAATATGTTGAAAAACAGCGAAGTTAATATTTTTCTATTATTTTCCCGATTATTCCTATGACAGCTATAGGATATAGTCTTCCGATTTTGGCCCGTTCCCAGGAGTGAGAGTATATAGGAGACTATCTGCAGTTTCATTCATTAAAACTGCTCTCAGTTTGCATAGAAACAGACATACGGACAAACGGACTTTGCTACTACTTGGCTGTTGATGCTTATCGAATATTAAGGGGCGGAGAGGACTTCTTTACTGTCTTGCAAACTTCGGATTAACATTATAATACCCAGCAAGGGTGTACAAATGGTAATACCACAAAAAAAATATATATAAACGGCCTTTCTTGTTTTTCTTCCTAAAAGGAATTTTCATTATAACGGTTTGTAGAAGTGAATTAAAAATTAAATGGCTTATTTTATTCTTAAATCTATTATATAACAAGAAAGGAAGCTAACTTCGGCTCACCGAAGTTGGTATACCATTGCAGAATTTAAACAAAAAATTAAAACTGAAATTCTGAAATAATAATTGGTTGCCAAATCTCAAATTTGATGGCAATGGTTTGAAACACGGCTAAGCTATGGTTTTTTATTTTCCTGATTGTTCCTATGGAAGCTATAGGATATAGTTGTCCGATTTTCATGAAATTAAAACCGAAATTCGGAAATAATATTAAATGCGCAAATATTAAAATTGGTGAAAATATGTTTAAAACTGACAAAGTTATGGTTTTTTCTTTTATTTTCCTGATTGTTCCTATGGAAGCTATAGGATATAGTCAGCCGATTAACGATTACTTAACGCACAGTGTTACAAAAACTATTTGACTCGTTGCAGGGTCTAATTTTCTCAGGACCCTAAACAGTTTTATAATTTTGTTAATACTTAACGTAAGGCGGTAACCCATCCTTCATCACTTTCTTTTGAAAACGCAACTGTAAAGGGCGATCAGGCAATTGCCGATCTTTTTGCCCGGTTTTTTTAAACTACATACTATAGTTCCACTGGCGTAAATCAGACATGTTCTTATAGCTTTCCCAAATCTGTCCATCTTTAAACGAAAGCTCTCTCCTTTTAGATCTTCAGCGCGTAAAGCCAGTTTATTTGCCAGGTCCCGATGGAATACCGGGATGCGTGCTTGGGTATTGTGCCGATGCCCTGTGCTCGCCCCTTCTGAAATTGTTCACCTTATCCTTAGAAACCTCGCACTTTCCCCTTATTTGGAAGGAATCATTCATTATTTCTCTCCACAAAGAAGGTAACAAATCGGAGGCTAACAACTACAGAGGAATCTCTAAACTTTCGGCCATCCCTAAACTTGTTGGAAATAGTATTACTCCACATTTGCAGCACCTTCCTAGATCAGTAATTTCTCCATGTCAGCATGGATTTTTTAAGCGAAGATCAACTACTACTAACCTTCTGGAGCTCACTTCTTTCATCATAACTCTCAAACGGATGTAATTTATACTGACATCAGGAAAGCATTTGATTCCGTTAATCATTCCCTTCTTCTTAGGAAACTCGATTTAATGGGATTTCCAATTGATCTTCTTAGGTGGATCTTTAGTTATCTGACGCAAAAAGTCCTCTTTAAAAATAATTTATTTAATGTTCTCCGGGTCACCTCAGGAGTCCCGCAAGGGAGCCACCTGGGTCCCTTATTGTTTACATTATTTATTAATGATATGCCCGATGTCTTGACAAACTCTAAAGTACTCATGTACGTTGATGTTGTTAAGCTTTGTGTGAAATACAAGGACGTCGCCTACCAGATTTAGATCAGATCTTGATTAACTTAACTTAAATGGCTCTAAATGCAAGCTAATGACATTCTCTCGTGTCGTTCCCAAACTTGCAATTTACACGCTTAACTGCTGCTCTTTGGAAAGAATTAACTCAGTTGATGACTTGGGTGTCCGCCTGGATCCCAAACTTGACTTTATCGATCATATTTCGTGCATGGTGAACAAAACCAGGAGTATGCTGGGATTTATTAAACGGTAAGCGAATGAATTCGATGACCCCTATGTAACTAAAACGATATATATTTGATTAGTTCATCCTATCTTAGAATATGGATCTTGCGCTTGGATCCTCCAGTATGGGGTCTACAGTAAACGCATTTAATCGATTCAAAAGAACTTTTTGCTTTTCGCTTTACGCGGTTTAAACTGGGATGCTGAACAGAGATTACCCTCCTATTATAGCACACTTCTCCTTATTAACTTACCCTCTTAGCCAATCGTAGAACTATGCTACGTATTACCTTTATTTATAACCTTATTCACGGTGATGTGGAAAGTGCTGACTTGTTAGGCCAGCTCAATTTCCACGTTCCGTGTAGGAATACTAGATCGTATATTCCCTTAGTTTTGCGCCACTGTAGAACCTCCTATGAACTGCATGAACCCTTTAGAGTACTGTGTGCAAGTTATAATGATTTGTATTTAGTAATCTCACATGATGATAGTCTTCCTAAACTAAAAACTTTAATCCTAACCCACTTAGATCGCATGCATACATTTTGGTAGCTCGTCGGTAGTTTATTTCCTCGTATTCTTTTCTGTATTTCCCTTCGCGTCTACTAATACCTAACCCTAACAGGCACGTACCTGGTTTCATAAGGGCCACTTGAGTGTACTGACCGTATTGCATCAACGTCCATATATTTGTTTCGGTCTACTTCCTTCCCTATGGAGTAGAGATTTTAGCTGCCGCAACGAGTACTTCTTCCAGGGCGCTCGTAGTGTAGTCGATGTTCGATTCCATGTTGAGCTCCGGGGAGAGTTCTATTTGGCACTCACGTAATTTTTGTATTTAAGCCAGTTAGTTTTTGGCGACGTCAGGCTGGAGGGGTGTTCGGTTATTTCAGGGCTTTGAAGAAGCGTTAAAAGCACAGGCAAGTGGTCTGATGATAAGTCATAGACTGCTTTGGCACTTATTAGATTGCGAGGTATGTTTTTTATCACCGCAAAATCAATAAGGTCTGGGAGCTTGCGTGGGTCGCTTGGAGAGTATGTGGGACTTCCAGGGGAAATATGGTTGGTCTGAAATAAGAGCGAGTTGTGTGGACTGTATGATTTTTATTCTTTCCAGTTGTGAAGTCTATTTGACACTGAATCCAATTTCACAAGACGACGCCGTCGCAGCGGCATTGCCAACAAGCGAAAAATATGTATACAGGTTTTCTTTTACATAAGGTATATAGTATAGTAGGGATGGCATTATGCGCCGATTAATAATATATGATTAAACCGTTCACGAACAATGGTCCAGTTTATTTCTCACATTTATAATTGCATTGTACTATTGCCTTCCTTAGGGAGTCACTAGGCGTGATCCCCAGTGCGCATGTTTGGCATTGTAGTCGCCTGGGGCTATTAAACGATCCCCAAGTGAATTGAAAAGTTCATAAATTGTCCTTCCTAGATTGAGAAACGAGCAGGTCAGTAAACGGCAGCGATTGAAAGTCTTCCGTTACTGAATTTGTATCGATGTGGCCTGCAAGAAGTTTGTTGCAAACCTTTTGTGAAAATTGTGTTTAATGCGTTCTCTGATGAGGACTCCAGTTCCGCCGTGGGTTTTCCCATCTGAATGATCTGTGCGGTAGATTTTATAGCCTCTTATTTGAAAGTTGTATTTGCTTGTAAGATGTGTTTCCACCAGTAGCATTAACGTCAATATGGTTTTCTGTCCAGAATTGTAACAATTCTAGTTTATGCCGTGAGACACCACTGGCGTTCCACATTGATATTCGTAGAGTCTGCATAGATTATACAGGTCTACAAAAATTTACCTTACAAAAGTACGGAGAGGTCGATTTCCTCAAAATTGGTACGTGACGGAAACTTTTGGTTTTCGAACTAGCAATAAATAGACCGAGATCTTTCACAATTTGAAGGTTTTATTCTCCGTACTTTTTCTTGTTGGCCTTGGCTATTTATACTTTTTCTGGAGGGGGGTTGCCTTAGCTGAAAATCACTCGGAATAAGAACACGGAAAATCTTTGCGGGGTGTTACGCGACAAGCGTCGGAGAACTTTATTTATTGATAGGTAAATTATAACTAACATACATAAACCTTAAACCTAGCATGGAGAGCGGATTGGAAGCTCTGTCTTGGAAGCCCGGAGGAAGAAAGAGAGAGAGTGTACAGGGCATTCTGAGGCTGTAAGTGGAATTACACTGCACCTAGAAAAAAAGCGCCCTTTTGCCTGGAACAGCTTCTACGAGCAGCTGTATTACCATGTTCTAGTTTTGAACTAGTGTTGGCATGGTCGTTTTCATGAATGATATAAACTCCAACATACTTTGTTGGAGGGTAGGCATCATAGTTTCCCAATTGCTATGTGGCTGTTCTGGGGCCTGTTAAGCGCTTTGTTAGTTAGGCTGATTCCATTCCAGATTGTAGAGCATCGGCATAAAAGCCGTTGGTGGTGTTTAGGGGACCGAATGAGGACCTCGCAGCTTTGGCGAAGAAGACGTCTGGCTTAGCTTTTGACGCAATGTACACATTCTGTGAATTTTGGTTGCGCGTTGCGGTCGCTTAACGCATGCGACTCTTCAACTCCTTGTACACCACACATCCGTTGCGTTTATGTGGCTCTTTAACAGTGATTATCCGATGCAAAACATATTGCAGCTAGTAAATGGGTGGACTTCGTTCTTCTTCAGCGATCGGCTTTCTGGCTCGAGCTCGACCTTATTTAGAATGTTAATAAGATTCTTGGCGGCGAAGCCCTTTTCTTTGAGGGCGGTTTTTATTTCCGCGGCGGTAACATCGGGTTCGATTCCCTTTCCTACTATTGTAGACCCTTGTTGCTTTTTAGCTGGTACGTGTAATAGATTTTCTGAGCATTGTCCAAATATTTGGACACGATGGGAAAATGCTCTTCAGTCTTGGTTTGCACCTTTGTTTCCCTTTCGTAAGCGGGACAAAATGGAAGTTGTCACCGTTCCCGATCAACGTCGCAATTCGGTTGACCAGGGCACTCGAGCTTTTCTCCCTGATATAGATTGGAGGGGGCTTGGGTTTTTTTGCGGTGTCTTGCGCTGGTTGGTTTTCCTCGACCTCCGTCAGTGGGGCAAATCTGTTACTACTGGATCTGCCTGGTTCTTCGTCGATCTTCTGGACGCGGTTAATTTTTGTTTTATTGCCTGCCGGTTTACTCTGCGGGCTAAGCTTGCGGTCACTAGAGCTGGGTTGCTCTTAATCGCCGATTTTTCCATTTCGGTATCGCGGGTTGAAAAGTAAGATAATAATAATATTTTGTTGAGTAGACATACATAAGCTAGAGTTGTCCCCAATATCAACTGACAAAAATGTCAATGTCCTGGTTCAAGAGCTACAGGATGTTGCGTATATGCAACAGCGGGCATGATAAAGGTTAAAGAACTGATAATTGACACAGTGAGAGAAAGGGAAGAGAGATAGAGAATTCAAGTGAGTTAGAGCAGGATAGACTGTAACGCTTTTGGCGAGGAAGGCTTTTTCAAATTTTACTCCCCATTCTGGGGAGTGTCCGTAAAAAAACTTCGTTTCAAAAGCTTGTCTATTGCCTTTAATAAATTGTGGTTCAGCGTCTTTTCGCTTATATTGGGTTACCCCAGATTTTTTGTTTGGTTAACTGTTTTATTATTTTATTAGAAAACTATTATGTTGCAGCTTTCCCGGAGCTCGGGCAAAGCACGTCCGCTCAGTTTGGTAGTTCGAATGAGTCTCAAAGTGATTGTTGAAGGGTTTAGTAATTTAAAAAACCAAACCATTTCGTAAGATACATTATGTTTTACAATTTTTACGATCAGACAATTTAAAGCTTCTTTTAATTCTATGTGTGTGATGTAAATATTAATTATGTTCAATATCTTAATCTTACTAAATACAATACATAAAAAAAAATTTCTTAATTTTTTAGGTGGAGGTCTTCTTATTGGATCTGCGGTGTCTCTGTTTTTTTTTAAGCGACGTGCGTGGCCTGCATGGCTCGGAGCTGGGTTTGGAATCGGTGTCGCATACAGGACTTGTGAGAAGGATATCAATGTCTTGAAATGATGAAACGAAAAAAATAATACCAACTGTTGCAATAAAAAATATGTTTTAAACGATTACTACCTACATTATTTTATAATAAAAAAGAAAGGAAGGTAACTTCGGCAAGCAATTAAATTTACAAAAAAATATGTTGAAAAACAGCGAAGTTAATATTTTTCTATTATTTTCCCGATTATTCCTATGACAGCTATAGGATATAGTCTTCCGATTTTGGCCCGTTCCCAGGAGTGAGAGTATATAGGAGACTATCTGCAGTTTCATTCATTAAAACTGAGAGACTAGTTTGCATAGAAACAGACATACGGACAAACGGACTTGGCTACTACTTGGCTGTTGATGCTTATCGAATATTAAGGGGCGGAGAGGACTTCTTTACTGTCTTGCAAACTTCGGATTAACATTATAATACCCAGCAAGGGTGTAAAAATGGTAATACCACAAAAAAAATATATATAAACGGCCTTTCTTGTTTTTCTTCCTAAAAGGAATTTTCATTATAACGGTTTGTAGAAGTGAATTAAAAATTAAATGGCTTATTTTATTCTTAAATCTATTATATAACAAGAAAGGAAGCTAACTTCGGCTCACCGAAGTTGGTATACCATTGCAGAATTTAAACAAAAAATTAAAACTGAAATTCTGAAATAATAACACAAGTCTACAAAAATTGACCTTACAAAAGTACGGTGAATAAAACCTTCAGATTGTGAAAGATCTCGGTCTGTATATTGCTAGTTCAAAAATCAAAAAAATTTCTCACGTACCAATTTTGAGGAAATCGCCCTCAAAGTACCAAAAATGACCTATTTTGGCACTTTTCAAACGCTAATAACACAGAAACCGCGCGTGTACCGAAGTTGAATTTGGACTTAAATGAAAGGCCAATCTTTCCCCTTTCAGATTTCAGATGGGTCCTGATTTTAGGACGTCAGGTTCAGGAGCTATATCGCTTTTTCTGAACTAACTTTTGAGCCGTTTTTTTGCTATGTTGTAGCCCTGGAACTCAGTACAAAATGTGATGACTCAGATGTAACTCCCAAAAAAATTGTTCTAGTTTCAGGGCTACAACATAGCAAAAAAAGGGCTCAAAAATCAGTTTAGAAAAAGCGATATAGCTCCTGAACCTGACGTCCTAAAATCAGGACCCATCTGAAATCTGAAAGGGGAAAGATTGGCCTTTCATTTAAGTCCAAATTCAACTTCGGTACACGCGCGGTTTCTGTGTTATTAGCGTTTGAAAAGTGCCAAAATAGGTCATTTTTGGTACTTTGAGGGCGATTTCCTCAAAATTGGTACGTGAGAAATTTTTTTGATTTTTGAACTAGCAATATACAGACCGAGATCTTTCACAATCTGAAGGTTTTATTCACCGTACTTTTGTAAGGTCAATTTTTGTAGACCTGTGTAATTAGTTGCCAAATCTCAAATTTTATGGCAATGGTTTGAAACACGGCTAAGCTATGGTTTTTTATTTTTCTGATTGTTCCTATGGAAGCTATAGGATATAGTTGTCCGATTTTCATGAAATTAAAACCGAAATTCAGTAATAATAAAATATGGCTAAATATCAAATTTGGTGAAATAATTTTTTTTTTTGAAAATTTTTCGGATTGTTCCTATGGCAGCTATATGATATAGTCGTCCAATCCGCCCGGTTCCGACATATGTACGATTGGGAGTATATAGAAGACTAACTACAAAGTTTCATTCAGATAGCTTTAAAACTGAGGGACTAGTTCGCGTATAATCGGACAGACGGACGGACAGACGGACATGGCTAGATCGACTCGGCTGTTGATCCTGATCAAGAATATATATACTTTAAATGTCTCCTTCACTGCGTTGCAAATTTTTGACTGAAACTATAATACAGTGCAAGGGTATAAAAATAAACCGGGTTTTCCTTTCTGATGCTATACTATAACTCCAAAACTCACGAACCAATTTCTGCGGTTTTGCATTCGTTTGAAATGTCTCGGGCTCCGTGAGATTTATAGGAAAGAAAATTCTGGAAAACAACAACAGAAAAGCGGGAAAAGGTCTTTTTTATGCATACAGCGCCATCTCAGATAAATAGCATGACTGTACTAGGCAATGCACAGTGTAAGATTTTGTCAATCTAGAGCGCCTTTATTTGCACTTTTAGAAATGTTCAACTATGAGGAAATCACAATCCAAACCAAACAAGAAAGGAAGCTAACTTCGGCTCACCGAAGTTTGTATACCCTTGCAGAGTTTAAACAAAAAATTAAAAACGAAATTCTGAAATAATAATTTGTTGCCAAATCTCAAATTTGATGGCAATGGTTTGAAAAACGGCTAAGCTATGGTTTTTTGCAAACTTTTGACTGAAACTATAATACCCTGCAAGGGTATAAAAAATGTATCAATCTTTTAATAATAAAACGAAATGTTACATAGAACGAAGCCATCTGGTGGCGAAACGGAGTTCGCCGGGTTTGCTAGTGTAATTATATAATGTGTTTAAATAATTGGTTTGGGTTTCAATGAAACTAATTCATGGACTTATACTGGTTCAATATTTATAGCTGTTAATCCGTATAAAACTGTTAATATAGTTAATAAGGTAAGCTTTTTTCTCTATTCTACTACAGAGTAGTATAGTAGAATAAACCGATATCTTATTCCAGAAAGGACGTTGGAATTGGAATTTAATTTAAATAGTTTTACCAATTAAATAATACATGAGGAACAATGAGAAATAACGTAAAGGAGTTCACAGAACCCCTCGTATTACATATTAAATAATATAATACATGAGGAACAATGAGAAACAACGTAAAGGAGTTCACAGAACTTTCGTATTACATCAGTTAACGCCAAACGAATTCGCAAGCGAATTCGCCAATGAAGTTGGACGCGCGTGTCCAACTTCATTGGCAAATTCAGCATTGCACAAGCCATTAGAAGTGCAAGGGAAACTTCCCGTCTTCGGTCAATAGCTCCCGGAAAGTGATGACCAAGGCGTCTGCCCCATTTCCCGCTGCAGCGAAGCCAAGTGCAAAGCGGCGACGTCAGAGGCAGCGACTAATTTAGGGGTATAAATACACCATAAATTTGTATTCATATTTTAGTTCAATTTTCTGTTCAATAAAAACTGACCTATTTTTTTAATAAAGGGTCCTGTCCGCGGAAATATCCTTTGTATCGAATCAAAATAAAACTCATAAGTGCACCCCATAGGCTGCCCGGTTTTCTCTGATCCGAACAAATAAGTCGCGAATCTCCAAAAACCACCTGCACGTGCACCCCATAGGCTGCCCTGGTAACACCGCGAGAGCGCTCCAAAGGAAAAATAACGCTGCTGGACAACCCGGCAAAGAAGATAACTCACTTACATCGGACTGGAGGCGATCGCCACGGACAACTGGACGGGAGTGTCAGGAGAGAGGTACCCCAGTACCAGAAAGCAAAAGGGACGACTACCAACTGACCGGTTAATGATGTATTTTAGTTTACTGTAAGCTAACTCTTAAATTACAAATCACACAAAAGTAAAGCATACCTACAAAAACAAGCACAAGAACAAACACACAAAATTAATTAAAACAAAACGAAAACAAAAACCTACAGAGAAACCAAGCTAAAAAGCTCATCAAACAAACACACTTAAAACATTATTACTTTAAGACTACGTATTTTACACACAAATCTACACATATGTAAACATACAAAAAACGTTTTTAAAAAACACACACAATGTCTAACCCAAATAATTTAATCAGACCCGCTCTGATACAAGCTCCTGAAGTGAATCAAGTCACATCAAATTTAGGTAATATGCAGGCACAAATACAAGAAATAGTGGAGAGAATTTTAAATCAAGGATTAAACTCAGACACAGTGCCTCTACTTGATCAAACATATAATGTTAATCCAAACAATATGAGTGAATTTGACAGAGTCCCAGACATAGTGAAAAGCCTCAGGGAATTTTCTGGCCAAGAAGGAGAATTTAGCTCATGGAGGAAAGGTGTAGAAAGAATAATAAAAAAATATATTCATTAACAGATGTGTCCCCCAGATATTATGGAATTCTAAACGTCATTAGAAACAAAATAGTAGGGAACTTACAACATTAGAATATCAGATGACTTCATTAGTACAGGCTAATCAAACCACTGCAGATTTCTACCAACAGGTCTATATCACCTTGTTTCTTATCCTAAATAAAATTACATGCATGGAAATGGGCAGGGAATCAATTGATCTATTCGCCAAATCTTACAGAGACAAGGCACTCGATACATTTATTAGAGGTCTTAACGGCGATCTACCCAGATTGTTAGGTACAAAAGTGCCAGCAGGTCTTCCATCTGCACTCCAATTATGCGAAAGATTAGAAAATCAGAAATTCAGAACAAACTATGCCCACAATAGTCAAAATAATTCAAGAAAATTTGACGGACCTACCAGAGGCCCGGCCTTACCAAAAAAATTCGTACAACAACCTATTAACACAGCTAGACAAGCATTTATTCCACAATTAGCTCATGTTCCACAGACTTCAAATACGACACCTTATTTTTCAAAACAGCAAATGCAATTTGCCGGACAGAACCAACAATATGCTGACTACCTAGCATTACAACCCCCACGTCCGCCGGCTCCAAAGCAACAGCCTGGACCAGAACCTATGGATATAGATAGAAGTCTACAGACAAATCAAGTTAATTACATGAACAGACCCAATAATGGAATGCAGGGTAAACGACCACCACCTCAAATGACAAGCGGACTGGGAGATAAAAGACAGAGAAACTCCCACCTAAACACCGACCCAGAACAGAATAAAGAAAATACTGACCAATTGACGGAAACTGACGAGACAGCAATCGCTGAATATTACGCAGAAGTTTCCGATTTCGAACAAGAAACAGGCGAAACAAAATACACTGGCCTTCATTTTTTAGAGTAGGAACCTCTGCATTACCCTACTTCCAATGTAAAAGTGGTGATGGAGAGATGATTCAAATTTTAATAGATACTGGCTCTAATAAAAATTATATCCAACCGCGTCTAGTAAAAAAAACCAATCGAGAATAAACAACCATTCAATACCCAATCCATTCGACTTAAAAGATACATTTGTTAAATTTTGTGTACTACCTTCATTAAAAACTTTTGATGCTATTATTGGAAATGATACACTTCGCGAAATCCACGGTTAAATCAACATGCAGAAAGGTTACATTTCAATTAAAAACAAACTTCGAATTAAAACAGAACAAAAAACTTCAGCTAAAGTCAACAAGCTAAATATTCGGATAGAGCACACAACTGAAATACAAAAGAAAAATTTTAATATTATTTGCTCAAGATTTCATAATTTCTTTGGCGACCCGGACGAAAAATTGACATACACTACCATGGTAGAAGCCACTATAAAAAGTACAAACGAAAGTCAAATTTACTCGAGGCCATACCCAGAAGCACTCAGACCAGAAGTTGAGAAGCCAATACAAGAGCTACTCGAAAACGGTGTAATCCGACCTTCCATATAATTCTCCAATATGGATCGTACCGAAAAAAATGGATACCTCCGGACAGAAAAGAACTGAATGGTAATTGACTGTAGGAAACTTAACTTGGTGACTATTCCAGACAGATACCCTATACCAGACATTAACAACGTACTGGCACAACTCGGACAAATAATTATTTTTCTGTTCTAGACCTCAAAAGTGGATTTTATCAAATCAATCTCAGAGAATAAGACATCTAAAAACCTGCATTTTCAGTAAATCTTTAGACGATATTCTTAGAGAACATATAGGAATTAGGTGTTTTCAGCAAAAACGAAGAAAATCATCCTAAATACATAGAAATCATTTTTAAAATTCTTGAATATGGAAATATGAGAATTCAGTTAGATAAATTCAGTTAGATAAATTTTTAGGATTTTTAGTAGCAGATACCAGAAGTAAAAGTATTTACCGATCATGAATCTCTCACACACCCAACTTATCCGAAAAGCCGTAACGATCAGATGAAGAGATGGAAAGCAATCTTAGAGGAGTACAATCATAAACTGTTCCACAAACTAGGCAGGGCAAACGTGGTAGCCGCGAGGGGAAATAAACACATTAACAGGAACTATGCACAGCAGTTCCAGTTCTCCTGAGACACTGATATCAATGGCTGAAGAACCAGTAAATGTTTTTAAAATAAAATATTAATCTTTTTAGGAACCAGAAAGGAAGCTAACTTCGGCTCACCGAAGTTTGTATACCCTTGCAGAATTTAAACAAAAAATTAAAACCGAAATTCTGAAATAATAATTAGTTGCCAAATCTCAAATTTGATGGCAGTGGTTTGAAACACGGCTAAGCTATGTATGGTTTTTTTATTTATTTATTTTTATTTTTATTTATTTATTTTCCATAGGAACAATCAGGAAAATAAAAGAAAAATTCATAACTGTCAGTTTTCAACATATTTTCACCAAATTTGATAGTTACCCATATTTTAGTATTCCTGAATTTCGATTTTAATTTCATGAAAATCGGCTGACTATACCCTATAGCTTCCATAGGAACAATCAGGAAAATAAAAGAAAAAACCATAACTGTCAGATTTCAACATATTTTCACCAAATTTGATATCTAGCCATATTTTAGTATTTCTGAATTTTGATTTTAATTTCATGAAAATCGGCTGACTATATCCTATAGCTTCCATAGGAACAATCAGAAAAATAAAAAAAACCATAGCTTAGCCGTGTTTTAAACCATTGTCATCAAATTTGAGATTTGGCAATAAATTATTATTTCAGAATTTCGTTTTTAATTTTTTGTTTAAACTCTGCAAGGGTATACAAACTTAGGTGAGCCGAAGTTTGTCTATTGCCTTTAATAAATTGTGGTTCAGCGTCTTTTCGCTTATATTGGGTTACCCCAGATTTTTTGTTTGGTTAACTGTTTTATTATTTTATTAGAAAACTATTATGTTGCAGCTTTCCCGGAGCTCGGGCAAAGCACGTCCGCTCAGTTTGGTAGTTCGAATGAGTCTCAAAGTGATTGTTGAAGGGTTTAGTAATTTAAAAAACCAAACCATTTCGTAAGATACATTATGTTTTACAATTTTTACGATCAGACAATTTAAAGCTTCTTTTAATTCTATGTGTGTGATGTAAATATTAATTATGTTCAATATCTTAATCTTACTAAATACAATACATAAAAAAAAATTTCTTAATTTTTTAGGTGGAGGTCTTCTTATTGGATCTGCGGTGTCTCTGTTTTTTTTTAAGCGACGTGCGTGGCCTGCATGGCTCGGAGCTGGGTTTGGAATCGGTGTCGCATACAGGACTTGTGAGAAGGATATCAATGTCTTGAAATGATGAAACGAAAAAAATAATACCAACTGTTGCAATAAAAAATATGTTTTAAACGATTACTACCTACATTATTTTATAATAAAAAAGAAAGGAAGGTAACTTCGGCAAGCAATTAAATTTACAAAAAAATATGTTGAAAAACAGCGAAGTTAATATTTTTCTATTATTTTCCCGATTATTCCTATGACAGCTATAGGATATAGTCTTCCGATTTTGGCCCGTTCCCAGGAGTGAGAGTATATAGGAGACTATCTGCAGTTTCATTCATTAAAACTGAGAGACTAGTTTGCATAGAAACAGACATACGGACAAACGGACTTGGCTACTACTTGGCTGTTGATGCTTATCGAATATTAAGGGGCGGAGAGGACTTCTTTACTGTCTTGCAAACTTCGGATTAACATTATAATACCCAGCAAGGGTGTAAAAATGGTAATACCACAAAAAAAATATATATAAACGGCCTTTCTTGTTTTTCTTCCTAAAAGGAATTTTCATTATAACGGTTTGTAGAAGTGAATTAAAAATTAAATGGCTTATTTTATTCTTAAATCTATTATATAACAAGAAAGGAAGCTAACTTCGGCTCACCGAAGTTGGTATACCATTGCAGAATTTAAACAAAAAATTAAAACTGAAATTCTGAAATAATAATTAGTTGCCAAATCTCAAATTTTATGGCAATGGTTTGAAACACGGCTAAGCTATGGTTTTTTATTTTTCTGATTGTTCCTATGGAAGCTATAGGATATAGTTGTCCGATTTTCATGAAATTAAAACCGAAATTCAGTAATAATAAAATATGGCTAAATATCAAATTTGGTGAAATAATTTTTTTTTTTGAAAATTTTTCGGATTGTTCCTATGGCAGCTATATGATATAGTCGTCCAATCCGCCCGGTTCCGACATATGTACGATTGAGAGTATATAGAAGACTAACTACAAAGTTTCATTCAGATAGCTTTAAAACTGAGGGACTAGTTCGCGTATAATCGGACAGACGGACGGACAGACGGACATGGCTAGATCGACTCGGCTGTTGATCCTGATCAAGAATATATATACTTTAAATGTCTCCTTCACTGCGTTGCAAATTTTTGACTGAAACTATAATACAGTGCAAGGGTATAAAAATAAACCGGGTTTTCCTTTCTGATGCTATACTATAACTCCAAAACTCACGAACCAATTTCTGCGGTTTTGCATTCGTTTGAAATGTCTCGGGCTCCGTGAGATTTATAGGAAAGAAAATTCTGGAAAACAACAACAGAAAAGCGGGAAAAGTCTTTTTTATGCATACAGCGCCATCTCAGATAAATAGCATGACTGTACTAGGCAATGCACAGTGTAAGATTTTGTCAATCTAGAGCGCCTTTATTTGCACTTTTAGAAATGTTCAACTATGAGGAAATCACAATCCAAACCAAACAAGAAAGGAAGCTAACTTCGGCTCACCGAAGTTTGTATACCCTTGCAGAGTTTAAACAAAAAATTAAAAACGAAATTCTGAAATAATAATTTGTTGCCAAATCTCAAATTTGATGGCAATGGTTTGAAAAACGGCTAAGCTATGGTTTTTTGCAAACTTTTGACTGAAACTATAATACCCTGCAAGGGTATAAAAAATGTATCGATCTTTTAATAATAAAACGAAATGTTACATAGAACGAAGCCATCTGGTGGCGAAACGGAGTTCGCCGGGTTTGCTAGTGTAATTATATAATGTGTTTAAATAATTGGTTTGGGTTTCAATGAAACTAATTCATGGACTTATACTGGTTCAATATTTATAGCTGTTAATCCGTATAAAACTGTTAATATAGTTAATAAGGTAAGCTTTTTCTCTATTCTACTACAGAGTAGTATAGTAGAATAAACCGATATCTTATTCCAGAAAGGACGTTGGAATTGGAATTTAATTTAAATAGTTTTACCAATTAAATAATACATGAGGAACAATGAGAAATAACGTAAAGGAGTTCACAGAACCCCTCGTATTACATATTAAATAATATAATACATGAGGAACAATGAGAAACAACGTAAAGGAGTTCACAGAACTTTCGTATTACATCAGTTAACGCCAAACGAATTCGCAAGCGAATTCGCCAATGAAGTTGGACGCGCGTGTCCAACTTCATTGGCAAATTCAGCACTGCACAAGCCATTAGAAGTGCAAGGGAAACTTCCCGTCTTCGGTCAATAGCTCCCGGAAAGTGATGACCAAGGCGTCTGCCCCATTTCCCGCTGCAGCGAAGCCAAGTGCAAAGCGGCGACGTCAGAGGCAGCGACTAATTTAGGGGTATAAATACACCATAAATTTGTATTCATATTTTAGTTCAATTTTCTGTTCAATAAAAACTGACCTATTTTTTTAATAAAGGGTCCTGACCGCGGAAATATCCTTTGTATCGAATCAAAATAAAACTCATAAGTGCACCCCATAGGCTGCCCGGTTTTCTCTGATCCGAACAAATAAGTCGCGAATCTCCAAAAACCACCTGCACGTGCACCCCATAGGCTGCCCTGGTAACACCGCGAGAGCGCTCCAAAGGAAAAATAACGCTGCTGGACAACCCGGCAAAGAAGATAACTCACTTACATCGGACTGGAGGCGATCGCCACGGACAACTGGACGGGAGTGTCAGGAGAGAGGTACCCCAGTACCAGAAAGCAAAAGGGACGACTACCAACTGACCGGTTAATGATGTATTTTAGTTTACTGTAAGCTAACTCTTAAATTACAAATCACACAAAAGTAAAGCATACCTACAAAAACAAGCACAAGAACAAACACACAAAATTAATTAAAACAAAACGAAAACAAAAACCTACAGAGAAACCAAGCTAAAAAGCTCATCAAACAAACACACTTAAAACATTATTACTTTAAGACTACGTATTTTACACACAAATCTACACATATGTAAACATACAAAAAACGTTTTTAAAAAACACACACAATGTCTAACCCAAATAATTTAATCAGACCCGCTCTGATACAAGCTCCTGAAGTGAATCAAGTCACATCAAATTTAGGTAATATGCAGGCACAAATACAAGAAATAGTGGAGAGAATTTTAAATCAAGGATTAAACTCAGACACAGTGCCTCTACTTGATCAAACATATAATGTTAATCCAAACAATATGAGTGAATTTGACAGAGTCCCAGACATAGTGAAAAGCCTCAGGGAATTTTCTGGCCAAGAAGGAGAATTTAGCTCATGGAGGAAAGGTGTAGAAAGAATAATAAAAAAATATATTCATTAACAGATGTGTCCCCCAGATATTATGGAATTCTAAACGTCATTAGAAACAAAATAGTAGGGAACTTACAAAATTAGAATATCAGATGACTTCATTAGTACAGGCTAATCAAACCACTGCAGATTTTTACCAACAGGTCTATATCACCTTGTTTCTTATCCTAAATAAAATTACATGCATGGAAATGGGCAGGGAATCAATTGATCTATTCGCCAAATCTTACAGAGACAAGGCACTCGATACATTTATTAGAGGTCTTAACGGCGATCTACCCAGATTGTTAGGTACAAAAGTGCCAGCAGGTCTTCCATCTGCACTCCAATTATGCGAAAGATTAGAAAATCAGAAATTCAGAACAAACTATGCCCACAATAGTCAAAATAATTCAAGAAAATTTGACGGACCTACCAGAGGCCCGGCCTTACCAAAAAAATTCGTACAACAACCTATTAACACAGCTAGACAAGCATTTATTCCACAATTAGCTCATGTTCCACAGACTTCAAATACGACACCTTATTTTTCAAAACAGCAAATGCAATTTGCCGGACAGAACCAACAATATGCTGACTACCTAGCATTACAACCCCCACGTCCGCCGGCTCCAAAGCAACAGCCTGGACCAGAACCTATGGATATAGATAGAAGTCTACAGACAAATCAAGTTAATTACATGAACAGACCCAATAATGGAATGCAGGGTAAACGACCACCACCTCAAATGACAAGCGGACTGGGAGATAAAAGACAGAGAAACTCCCACCTAAACACCGACCCAGAACAGAATAAAGAAAATACTGACCAATTGACGGAAACTGACGAGACAGCAATCGCTGAATATTACGCAGAAGTTTCCGATTTCGAACAAGAAACAGGCGAAACAAAATACACTGGCCTTCATTTTTTAGAGTAGGAACCTCTGCATTACCCTACTTCCAATGTAAAAGTGGTGATGGAGAGATGATTCAAATTTTAATAGATACTGGCTCTAATAAAAATTATATCCAACCGCGTCTAGTAAAAAAAACCAATCGAGAATAAACAACCATTCAATACCCAATCCATTCGACTTAAAAGATACATTTGTTAAATTTTGTGTACTACCTTCATTAAAAACTTTTGATGCTATTATTGGAAATGATACACTTCGCGAAATCCACGGTTAAATCAACATGCAGAAAGGTTACATTTCAATTAAAAACAAACTTCGAATTAAAACAGAACAAAAAACTTCAGCTAAAGTCAACAAGCTAAATATTCGGATAGAGCACACAACTGAAATACAAAAGAAAAATTTTAATATTATTTGCTCAAGATTTCATAATTTCTTTGGCGACCCGGACGAAAAATTGACATACACTACCATGGTAGAAGCCACTATAAAAAGTACAAACGAAAGTCAAATTTACTCGAGGCCATACCCAGAAGCACTCAGACCAGAAGTTGAGAAGCCAATACAAGAGCTACTCGAAAACGGTGTAATCCGACCTTCCATATAATTCTCCAATATGGATCGTACCGAAAAAAATGGATACCTCCGGACAGAAAAAAACTGAATGGTAATTGACTGTAGGAAACTTAACTTGGTGACTATTCCAGACAGATACCCTATACCAGACATTAACAACGTACTGGCACAACTCGGACAAATAATTATTTTTCTGTTCTAGACCTCAAAAGTGGATTTTATCAAATCAATCTCAGAGAATAAGACATCTAAAAACCTGCATTATCAGTAAATTAAGGCAAATATGAGTTTACCAGACTTCCGTTTGAACTCAAAAATCCCCCTTCAATTTTTCAAAGAACTTTAGACGATATTCTTAGAGAACATATAGGAATTAGGTGTTTTCAGCAAAAACGAAGAAAATCATCCTAAATACATAGAAATCATTTTTAAAATTCTTGAATATGGAAATATGAGAATTCAGTTAGATAAATTCAGTTAGATAAATTTTTAGGATTTTTAGTAGCAGATACCAGAAGTAAAAGTATTTACCGATCATGAATCTCTCACACACCCAACTTATCCGAAAAGCCGTAACGATCAGATGAAGAGATGGAAAGCAATCTTAGAGGAGTACAATCATAAACTGTTCCACAAACTAGGCAGGGCAAACGTGGTAGCCGCGAGGGGAAATAAACACATTAACAGGAACTATGCACAGCAGTTCCAGTTCTCCTGAGACACTGATATCAATGGCTGAAGAACCAGTAAATGTTTTTAAAATAAAATATTAATCTTTTTAGGAACCAGAAAGGAAGCTAACTTCGGCTCACCGAAGTTTGTATACCCTTGCAGAATTTAAACAAAAAATTAAAACCGAAATTCTGAAATAATAATTAGTTGCCAAATCTCAAATTTGATGGCAGTGGTTTGAAACACGGCTAAGCTATGTATGGTTTTTTTATTTTCCTGATTGTTCCTATGGAAGCTATAGGATATAGTAGTCCGATTTTCATGAAATTAAAACCGAAAGTCAGGAATACTAAAATATGGCTAAATATTAAGTTTGGTGAAAATATGTTGAAAACTGACAAAGTTATGTATTTTTTTTATTTTCCTGATTGTTCCTATGGAATCTATAGGATATAGCTCCTATAAATTTGAACTTGTTTTTATACCCTTGCAGGGTATATTAGTTTCAGTCAAAAGTTTGCAACGCAGTGAAGGAGGCATCTCCGACCCTATAAAGTATATATATTCTAGATCAGGATCAACAGTCGAGTCGATCTAGCCATGGCCGTCTCTACGCAAACTAGTCCCTCAGTTTTAAAGATATCTGAATGAAACTTTGCAGTTAGGCTTCTATATACTCTCATCGTACATATGTCGGAACGGGCCGGATCGGACGACTATATCATATAGCTGCCAGAGGAACGATCCGAAAATTTTTCAAAAAAATATTATAACTTTGTCAGTTTTCAACCAATTTTCACCAAATTTGATATTTGCCCATTTAGTATTATTTCCGAATTTCGGTTTTAATTTCATGAAAATCGGCTGACTATATCCTATAGCTTCCATAGGAACAATCAGGAAAATAAAAGAAAAAACCATAACTTTGTCAGTTTTCAACATATTTTCACCAAATTTGATATTTAGCCATATTTTATTAATCCTGAATTTTGATTTTAATTTCATGAAAATCGGCTGACTATATCCTATAGCTTCCATAGGAACAATCAGGAAAAAAAAAATTCATAACTTTGTCAGTTTTCAACATATTTTCACCAAATTTGATAGTTACCAATATTTTAGTATTCCTGAATTTCGATTTTAATTTCATGAAAATCGGCTGACTATACCCTATAGCTTCCATAGGAACAATCAGGAAAATAAAAGAAAAATTCATAACTTTGTCAGTTTTCAACATATTTTCACCAAATTTGATAGTTACCCATATTTTAGTATTCCTGAATTTCGATTTTAATTCCATGAAAATCGGCTGACTATACCCTATAGCTTCCATAGGAACAATCAGGAAAATAAAAGAAAAAACCATAACTTTGTCAGATTTCAACATATTTTCACCAAATTTGATATTTAGCCATATTTTATTATTTCTGAATTTTGATTTTAATTTCATGAAAATCGGCTGACTATATCCTATAGCTTCCATAGGAACAATCAGGAAAATAAAAGAAAAATTCATAACTGTCAGTTTTCAACATATTTTCACCAAATTTGATAGTTACCCATATTTTAGTATTCCTGAATTTCGATTTTAATTTCATGAAAATCGGCTGACTATACCCTATAGCTTCCATAGGAACAATCAGGAAAATAAAAGAAAAAACCATAACTGTCAGATTTCAACATATTTTCACCAAATTTGATATTTAGCCATATTTTAGTATTTCTGAATTTTGATTTTAATTTCATGAAAATCGGCTGACTATATCCTATAGCTTCCATAGGAACAATCAGAAAAATAAAAAAAACCATAGCTTAGCCGTGTTTTAAACCATTGTCATCAAATTTGAGATTTGGCAATAAATTATTATTTCAGAATTTCGTTTTTAATTTTTTGTTTAAACTCTGCAAGGGTATACAAACTTAGGTGAGCCGAAGTTAGCTTCCTTTCTTGTTAATTTTTTGTTTAAACTCTGCAAGGGTATACAAACTTCGGTGAGCCGAAGTTAGCTTCCTTTCTTGTTCCCAATTACCATAGACACATTGAGTATGTGATTCAACGTCATTGAGTCATGATTGCAGAATTGACAGGGGTCTGATGTTGCCTGCAATAGTCTATACTGGTCGGTAAGCCTTGTATGGCCTAGATGAAGTCTAATGATCTTCGTTTGGTCACGTCTTGATAAGCTGGTAATTTCCTTCTGTTTAGAGTAGTCGTTGATATTAATTTTGTTTATGTTTACAATTTGATACCAGCTTGATGAGTGTTGAATTTGGTTTAGAGAATTGTTAGATAGTCTATTTTTTATACCCTTGCAGGGTATATTAGTTTCAGTCAAAAGTTTGCAACGCAGTGAAGGAAGCATCTCCGACCCTATAAAGTATATATATTCTAGATCAGGATCAACAGCCGAGTCGATCTCGCCATGTCCGTCTGTCCGTCTGTCCGTTTCTACGCAAACTAGTCCCTCAGTTTTAAAGCTATCTGAATGAAACTTTGCAGTTAGGCTTCTATATACTCTCACTCGTACATATGTCGGAACGGGCCGGATCGGACGACTATATCATATAGCTGCCAGAGGAACAATCCGAAAAATTTTCAAAAAAAAATTATAACTTTGTCAGTTTTCAACCAATTTTCACCAAATTTGATATTTGCCCATTTAGTATTATTTCCGAATTTCGGTTTTAATTTCATGAAAATCGGCTGACTATATCCTATAGCTTCCATAGGAACAATCAGGAAAATAAAAGAAAAAACCATAACTTTGTCAGTTTTCAACATATTTTCACCAAATTTGATATTTAGCCATATTTTATTAATCCTGAATTTTGATTTTAATTTCATGAAAATCGGCTGACTATATCCTATAGCTTCCATAGGAACAATCAGGAAAAAAAAAATTCATAACTTTGTCAGTTTTCAACATATTTTCACCAAATTTGATAGTTACCCATATTTTAGTATTCCTGAATTTCGATTTTAATTTCATGAAAATCGGCTGACTATACCCTATAGCTTCCATAGGAACAATCAGGAAAATAAAAGAAAAAACCATAACTGTCAGATTTCAACATATTTTCACCAAATTTGATATTTAGCCATATTTTATTATTCCTGAATTTCGATTTTAATTTTATGAAAATCGGCTGACTATATCCTATAGCTTCCATAGGAACAATCAGGAAAATAAAAGAAAAATGCATAATTCTATAGCTCCTATAGCTTCCATAGGAACAATCAGGAAAATAAAAGAGAAATTCATAACTTTGTCAGTTTTCAACATATTTTCACCAAATTTGATAGTTACCCATATTTTAGTATTCCTGAATTTCGATTTTAATTTCATGAAAATCGGCTTACTATATCCTATAGCTTCCATAGGAACAATCAGGAAAATAAAAGAAAAATTCATAACTTTGTCAGTTTTCAACATATTTTCACCAAATTTGATAATTACCCATATTTTAGTATTCCTGAATTTCGATTTTAATTTCATGAAAATCGGCTGACTATATCCTATAGCTTCCATAGGAACAATCAGGAAAATAAAAGAAAAAAACCATAACTTTGTCAGTTTTCAACATATTTTCACCAAATTTAATAGTTACCCATATTTTAGTATTCCTGAATTTCCATTTTAATTTCATGAAAATCGGCTGACTATACCCTATAGCTTCCATAGGAACAATCAGGAAAATAAAAGAAAAAACCATAACTGTCAGATTTCAACATATTTTCACCAAATTTGATATTTAGCCATATTTTAGTATTTCTGAATTTTGATTTTAATTTCATGAAAATCGGCTGACTATATCCTATAGCTTCCATAGGAACAATCAGGAAAATAAAAGAAAAATTCATAATTCTATAGCTCCTATAGCTTCCATAGGAACAATCAGGAAAATAAAAGAGAAATTCATAACTTTGTCAGTTTTCAACATATTTTCACCAAATTTGATAGTTACCCATATTTTAGTATTCCTGAATTTCGATTTTAATTTCATGAAAATCGGCTGACTATATCCTATAGCTTCCATAGGAACAATCAGGAAAATTCAACATATTTTCACCAAATTTGATATTTAGCCATATTTTAGTATTTCTGAATTTTGATTTTAATTTCATGAAAATCGGCTGACTATATCCCATAGCTTCCATAGGAACAATCAGGAAAATAAAAAAAACCATAGCTTAGCCGTGTTTCAAACCATTGCCATCAAATTTGAGATTTGGCAACAAATTATTATTTCCGAATTTCGGTTTTAATTTCATGAAAATCGGCTTACTATATCCTATAGCTTCCATAGGAACAATCAGGAAAATAAAAGAAAAATTCATAACTTTGTCAGTTTTCAACATATTTTCACCAATTTTGATAGTTACCCATATTTTAGTATTCCTGAATTTCGATTTTAATTTCATGAAAATCGGCTGACTATACCCTATAGCTTCCATAGGAACAATCAGGAAAATAAAAGAAAAAACCATAACTGTCAGATTTCAACATATTTTCACCAAATTTGATATTTAGCCATATTTTAGTATTTCTGAATTTTGATTTTAATTTCATGAAAGTCGGCTGACTATATCCTATAGCTTCCATAGGAACAATCAGGAAAATAAAAAAACCATAGCTTAGCCGTGTTTCAAACCATTGCCATCAAATTTGAGATTTGGCAACAAATTATTATTTCAGAATTTCGTTTTTAATTTTTTGTTTAAACTCTGCAAGGGTATACAAACTTCGGTGAGCCGAAGTTAGCTTCCTTTCTTGTTAATTTTTTGTTTAAACTCTGCAAGGGTATACAAACTTCGGTGAGCCGAAGTTAGCTTCCTTTCTTGTTCCCAATTACCATAGACACATTGAGTATGTGATTCAACGTCATTGAGTCATGATTGCAGAATTGACAGGGGTCTCATGTTGCCTGCAATAGTCTATACTGGTCGGTAAGCCTTGTATGGCCTAGATGAAGTCTAATGATCTTCGTTTGGTCACGTCTTGATAAGCTGGTAATTTCCTTCTGTTTAGAGTAGTCGTTGATATTAATTTTGTTTATGTTTACAATTTGATACCAGCTTGATGAGTGTTGAATTTGGTTTAGAGAATTGTTAGATAGTCTATTTTTTATACCCTTGCAGGGTATATTAGTTTCAGTCAAAAGTTTGCAACGCAGTGAAGGAAGCATCTCCGACCCTATAAAGTATATATATTCTAGATCAGGATCAACAGCCGAGTCGATCTCGCCATGTCCGTCTGTCCGTCTGTCCGTTTCTACGCAAACTAGTCCCTCAGTTTTAAAGCTATCTGAATGAAACTTTGCAGTTAGGCTTCTATATACTCTCACTCGTACATATGTCGGAACGGGCCGGATCGGACGACTATATCATATAGCTGCCAGAGGAACAATCCGAAAAATTTTCAAAAAAAAATTATAACTTTGTCAGTTTTCAACCAATTTTCACCAAATTTGATATTTGCCCATTTAGTATTATTTCCGAATTTCGGTTTTAATTTCATGAAAATCGGCTGACTATATCCTATAGCTTCCATAGGAACAATCAGGAAAATAAAAGAAAAAACCATAACTTTGTCAGTTTTCAAAATATTTTCACCAAATTTGATATTTAGCCATATTTTATTAATCCTGAATTTTGATTTTAATCACCAAATTTGATAGTTACCCATATTTTAGTATTCCTGAATTTCGATTTTAATTTAATGAAAATCGGCTGACTATATCCTATAGCTTCCATAGGAACAATCAGGAAAATAAAAGAAAAAACCATAACTTTGTCAGTTTTCAACATATTTTCACCAAATTTGATATTTAGCCATATTTTATTATTCCTGAATTTCGATTTTAATTTTATGAAAATCGGCTGACTATATCCTATAGCTTCCATAGGAACAATCAGGAAAATAAAAGAAAAATTCATAATTCTATAGCTCCTATAGCTTCCATAGGAACAATCAGGAAAATAAAAGAGAAATTCATAACTTTGTCAGTTTTCAACATATTTTCACCAAATTTGATAGTTACCCATATTTTAGTATTCCTGAATTTCGATTTTAATTTCATGAAAATCGGCTTACTATATCCTATAGCTTCCATAGGAACAATCAGGAAAATAAAAGAAAAATTCATAACTTTGTCAGTTTTCAACATATTTTCACCAAATTTGATAATTACCCATATTTTAGTATTCCTGAATTTCGATTTTAATTTCATGAAAATCGGCTGACTATATCCTATAGCTTCCATAGGAACAATCAGGAAAATTCAACATATTTTCACCAAATTTGATATTTAGCCATATTTTAGTATTTCTGAATTTTGATTTTAATTTCATGAAAATCGGCTGACTATATCCCATAGCTTCCATAGGAACAATCAGGAAAATAAAAAAAACCATAGCTTAGCCGTGTTTCAAACCATTGCCATCAAATTTGAGATTTGGCAACAAATTATTATTTCCGAATTTCGGTTTTAATTTCATGAAAATCGGCTGACTATATCCTATAGCTTCCATACGAACAATCAGGAAAATTCAACATATTTTCACCAAATTTGATATTTAGCCATATTTTAGTATTTCAGAATTTCGGTTTTAATTTCATGAAAATCGGCTGACTATATCCTATAGCTTCCATAGGAACAATCAGGAAAATAAAAGAAAAAAACCATAACTTTGTCAGTTTTCAACATATTTTCACCAAATTTAATAGTTACCCATATTTTAGTATTCCTGAATTTCCATTTTAATTTCATGAAAATCGGCTGACTATACCCTATAGCTTCCATAGGAACAATCAGGAAAATAAAAGAAAAAACCATAACTGTCAGATTTCAACATATTTTCACCAAATTTAATAGTTACCCATATTTTAGTATTCCTGAATTTCGATTTTAATTTCATGAAAATCGGCTGACTATACCCTATAGCTTCCATAGAAACAATCAGGAAAATAAAAGAAAAATTCATAATTCTATAGCTCCTATAGCTTCCATAGGAACAATCAGGAAAATAAAAGAGAAATTCATAACTTTGTCAGTTTTCAACATATTTTCACCAAATTTGATAGTTACCCATATTTTAGTATTCCTGAATTTCGATTTTAATTTCATGAAAATCGGCTTACTATATCCTATAGCTTCCATAGGAACAATCAGGAAAATAAAAGAAAAATTCATAACTTTGTCAGTTTTCAACATATTTTCAACAAATTTGATAATTACCCATATTTTAGTATTCCTGAATTTCGACTTTAATTTCATGAAAATCGGCTGACTATATCCCATAGCTTCCATAGGAACAATCAGGAAAATAAAAAAATCCATAGCTTAGCCGTGTTTCAAACCATTGCCATCAAATTTGAGATTTGGCAACAAATTATTATTTCCGAATTTCGGTTTTAATTTCATGAAAATCGGCTGACTATATCCTATAGCTTCCATAGGAACAATCAGGAAAATAAAAGACAAAAACCATAACTTTGTCAGTTTTCAACATATTTTCACCAAATTTAATAGTTACCCATATTTTAGTATTCCTGAATTTCCATTTTAATTTCATGAAAATCGGCTGACTATACCCTATAGCTTCCATAGGAACAATCAGGAAAATAAAAGAAAAAACCATAACTGTCAGATTTCAACATATTTTCACCAAATTTGATATTTACCCATATTTTAGTATTCCTGAATTTCGATTTTAATTTCATGAAAATCGGCTGACTATATCCTATAGCTTCCATAGGAACAATCAGGAAAATAAAAGTAAAAAACCATAACTTTGTCAGTTTTCAACATATTTTCACCAAATTTAATAGTTACCCATATTTTAGTATTCCTGAATTTCCAATTTAATTTCATGAAAATCGGCTGACTATACCCTATAGCTTCCATAGGAACAATCAGGAAAATAAAAGAAAAAACCATAACTGTCAGATTTCAACATATTTTCACCAAATTTGATATTTAGCCATATTTTAGTATTTCTGAATTTTGATTTTAATTTCATGAAAGTCGGCTGACTATATCCTATAGCTTCCATAGGAACAATCAGGAAAATAAAAAAACCATAGCTTAGCCGTGTTTCAAACCATTGCCATCAAATTTGAGATTTGGCAACAAATTATTATTTCAGAATTTCGTTTTTAATTTTTTGTTTAAACTCTGCAAGGGTATACAAACTTCGGTGAGCCGAAGTTAGCTTCCTTTCTTGTTAATTTTTTGTTTAAACTCTGCAAGGGTAGACAAACTTCGGTGAGCCGAAGTTAGCTTCCTTTCTTGTTCCCAATTACCATAGACACATTGAGTATGTGATTCAACGTCATTGAGTCATGATTGCAGAATTGACAGGGGTCTGATGTTGCCTGCAATAGTCTATACTGGTCGGTAAGCCTTGTATGGCCTAGATGAAGTCTAATGATCTTCGTTTGGTCACGTCTTGATAAGCTGGTAATTTCCTTCTGTTTAGAGTAGTCGTTGATATTAATTTTGTTTATGTTTACAATTTGATACCAGCTTGATGAGTGTTGAATTTGGTTTAGAGAATTGTTAGATAGTCTATTTTTTATACCCTTGTAGGGTATATTAGTTTCAGTCAAAAGTTTGCAACGCAGTGAAGGAAGCATCTCCGACCCCATAAAGTATATATATTCTAGATCAGGATCAACAGCCGAGTCGATCTCGCCATGTCCGTCTGTCCGTCTGTCCGTCTGTCCGTTTCTACGCAAACTAGTCGCTCAGTTTTAAAGCTATCTGAATGAAACTTTGCAGTTAGGCTTCTATATACTCTCACTCGTACATATGTCGGAACGGGCCGGATCGGACGACTATATCATATAGCTGCCAGAGGAACAATCCGAAAAATTTTCAAAAAAAAATTATAACTGTCAGTTTTCAACCAATTTTCACCAAATTTGATATTTGCCCATTTAGTATTATTTCCGAATTTCGGTTTTAATTTCATGAAAATCGGCTGACTATATCCTATAGCTTCCATAGGAACAATCAGGAAAATAAAAAAACCATAGCTTAGCCGTGTTTCAAACCATTGTCATCAAATTTGAGATTTGGCAATAAATTATTATTTCAGAATTTCGTTTTTATACCCTAGCAGGGTATATTAGTTTCAGTCAAAAGTTTGCAACGCAGTGAAGGAAGCATCTCCGACCCTATAAAGTATATATATTTTAGATCAGGATCAACAGCCGAGTCGATCTGGCCATGTCCGTCTGTCCGTCTGTCCGTTTCTACGCAAACTTGTCGCTCAGTTTTAAAGCTATCTGAATGAAACTTTGCAGTTAGGCTTCTATATACTCTCACTCGTACATATGTCGGAACGGGCCGGATCGGACGACTATATCATATAGCTGCCAGAGGAACAATCCGAAAAATTTTCAAAAAAAAATTATAACTTTGTCAGTTTTCAACCAATTTTCACCAAATTTGATATTTGCCCATTTAGTATTATTTCCGAATTTCGGTTTTAATTTCATGAAAATCGGCTGACTATATCCTATAGCTTCCATAGGAACAATCAGGAAAATTATAACTTTATCAGTTTTCAACCAATTTTCACCAAATTTGATATTTGCCCATTTAGTATTATTTCCGAATTTCGGTTTTAATTTCATGAAAATCGGCTGACTATATCCTATAGCTTCCATAGGAACAATCAGGAAAATAAAAGAAAAAACCATAACTTTGTCAGTTTTCAACATATTTTCACCAAATTTGATATTTAGCCATATTTTATTAATCCTGAATTTTGATTTTAATTTCATGAAAATCGGCTGACTATATCCTATAGCTTCCATAGGAACAATCAGGAAAAAAAATTCATAACTTTGTCAGTTTTCAACATATTTTCACCAAATTTGATAGTTACCCATATTTTAGTATTCCTGAATTTCGATTTTAATTTCATGAAAATCGGCTGACTATACCCTATAGCTTCCATAGGAACAATCAGGAAAATAAAAGAAAAAACCATAACTGTCAGATTTCAACATATTTTCACCAAATTTGATATTTAGCCATATTTTAGTATTTCTGAATTTTGATTTTAATTTCATGAAAATCGGCTGACTATATCCTATAGCTTCCATAGGAACAATCAGAAAAATAAAAAAAACCATAGCTTAGCCGTGTTTTAAACCATTGTCATCAAATTTGAGATTTGGCAATAAATTATTATTTCAGAATTTCGTTTTTAATTTTTTGTTTAAACTCTGCAAGGGTATACAAACTTCGGTGAGCCGAAGTTAGCTTCCTTTCTTGTT
This sequence comes from Drosophila anomelani, assembly GCA_035045905.1. Classification (NCBI taxonomy): domain Eukaryota; kingdom Metazoa; phylum Arthropoda; class Insecta; order Diptera; family Drosophilidae; genus Drosophila; species Drosophila anomelani. Next base: position 678,895 of record JAWNOO010000029.1, on the reverse strand, counting down.
TAAAACTACATATTCTCCCTCGACATCTTCAGATCATACATTTTCTCCAGCTATGCCCAGTTCGTACTTAATCTTCAGTCCTATTTTAAACGAATGCTCACTTATTCATGATCTTCAACGAGTTAAGCCAGTATATTCGCCAGGTCCCGATGGAATACCAGGCTCTGTGCTTAGGTTTTGCTCCGAGGCGCTTTGTAACCGCCTTCTTAAGTTGTTTACCTTATCTTTAGAATCCTCAGAATTTCCCCTTATTTGGAGGGAATCATTTGTTATTCTTCTCCACAAAAAAGGTAGCAAATCGGATGCCAGTAACTATAGGGAGATCTCTAAGTTATCGGCAATTCCCAAACCTTTTGAGAATGTAATCACTCCACACTTGCAACATCTATGCAGATCCGTCATTTCTCCATGTCAGCATGGTTTTATGAGGCGAAGATCAACCACGACCAATCTTCTGGAACTGACCTCTTTCGTTATTAGGGGCTTCCAACAAAACTCTCAAACCGACGGACTTCTCTCTCTTCTGGTTAGGAAATTTGATTCAATGGGGTTTCCTAGTGATCTTCTTAAGTGGATTTCGAGTTATCTAAGTGACAGGACCCAAAAGGTTCTGTTCAGAACCGTTCTATCCAATAGCCTCAGTGTCACTTCTGGCGTCCCACAGGGTAGCCACCTTGGACCCCTGCTATTCACATTGTTTATCAATGACTTGCCGCTGGTTCTAACTAAATCCAGAGTACTCATGTATGCGGATGACGTTAAACTTTGCTTGCAGTATAGGTACAGTTCATGCCAATCTGACCTACAATCGGATCTTGACAACTTCCAAGCATGGTGTCATGCTAACGATTTACATCTCAACAACTCTAAATGCAAACTGCAAACATTTTGACTTTTATGCTTAACGATTGCTCTTTGGAAAGAATTACTATGTTGATGATCTGGGTCTCCGTCTAGATCCTAAACTTTCGTTCTCAGAACATATTTCCTGTATGGTTAACAAAGCCAGAGGCATGCTTGGATTCATTAATAGGTGGTCGACGAAATTCGATTCTCCTTAAGTAACGAAGACTCGGTTTACTTCGTTAGTTCGCCCTATATTAGAGTATGGTTCGTGTGTCTGGAGTCCTCGATTCGCCTTTTTAGTAGTATAGAAGGCATTGAAAGCCTTCAAAAACTTAAAACAGTATTGCTTGTAGAACTTTCCCGTAGTGCATCCTAATTTGTCCTCATCCTATTCTATTTTTTCTCCTCTCGCGTTTATCTAGAATGCGTTCGTGCTGTACGTCACACTTGCGCGAAAAAAAAAAAACAAATTATTCCAATATATAAAATTCTCATGGTACGTGTTAGTCATTGAACTCCTCCGAAATGGCTCGACCTATTTTCGTGAAATTTTTTGTACATATCCGTAAGAGTGAAGGGTAGGACAAAAGCTATTTTTCATCCCTCTAAATGATAAGTTTTTTTTTTTAATTTTAATTTTTTTTAATTTAAAATTAAAAAAATTTTTTTTTACACAAAATCAAACATAATATAGTTTTTTTATACCCTTGCAGGGTATATTAGTTTCAGTCAAAAGTTTGCAACGCAGTGAAGGAGGCATCTCCGACCCCATAAAGTATATATATTCTTGATCAGGATCAACAGCCGAGTCGATTTAGCCATGTCCGTCTGTCCGTCTGTCCGTTTCTACGCAAACTAGTCCCTCAGTTTTAAAGCTATCTGAATAAAACTTTGCAGTTAGGCTTCTATATACTCTCACTCGTACATATGTCGGAACGGGTCGGATCGGACGACTATATCATATAGCTGCCAGAGGAACGATCCGAAAAATTAAAAAAAGAAAATTATAGCTTTGTCAGTTTTCAACCAATTTTCACCAAATTTGATATTTGCCCATTTAGTATTATTTCCGAATTTCGGTTTTAATTTCATGAAAATCGGCTGACTATATCCTATAGCTTCCATAGGAACAATAAGGAAAATAAAAGAAAAAACCATAACTTTGTCAGTTTTCAACATATTTTCACCAAATTTGATAATTAGCCATATTTTATTATTCCTGAATTTTAATTTTAATTTCATGAAAATCTGCTGACTATATCCTATAGCTTCCATAGGAACAATCAGGAAAATAAAAGAAAAATTCATAACTTTGTCAGTTTTCAACATATTTTCACCAAATTTGATAGTTACCCATATTTTAGTATTCCTGAATTTCGATTTTAATTTCATGAAAATCGGCTGACTATATCCTATAGCTTCCATAGGAACAATCAGGAAAATAAAAGAAAAAAACCATAACTTTGTCAGTTTTCAACATATTTTCACCAAATTTGATATTTAGCCATATTTTATTATTCCTGAATTTCGATTTTAATTTTATGAAAATCGGCTGACTATATCCTATAGCTTCCATAGGAACAATCAGGAAAATAAAAGAAAAATTCATAATTCTATAGCTCCTATAGCTTCCATAGGAACAATCAGGAAAATAAAAGAGAAATTCATAACTTTGTCAGTTTTCAACATATTTTCACCAAATTTGATAGTTACCCATATTTTAGTATTCCTGAATTTCGATTTTAATTTCATGAAAATCGGCTTACTATATCCTATAGCTTCCATAGGAACAATCAGGAAAATAAAAGAAAAATTCATAACTTTGTCAGTTTTCAACATATTTTCACCAAATTTGATAATTACCCATATTTTAGTATTCCTGAATTTCGATTTTAATTTCATGAAAATCGGCTGACTATATCCTATAGCTTCCATAGGAACAATCAGGAAAATTCAACATATTTTCACCAAATTTGATATTTAGCCATATTTTAGTATTTCTGAATTTTGATTTTAATTTCATGAAAATCGGCTGACTATATCCCATAGCTTCCATAGGAACAATCAGGAAAATAAAAGAAAAAAACCATAACTTTGTCAGTTTTCAACATATTTTCACCAAATTTAATAGTTACCCATATTTTAGTATTCCTGAATTTCCATTTTAATTTCATGAAAATCGGCTGACTATACCCTATAGCTTCCATAGGAACAATCAGGAAAATAAAAGAAAAAACCATAACTGTCAGATTTCAACATATTTTCACCAAATTTAATAGTTACCCATATTTTAGTATTCCTGAATTTCCATTTTAATTTCATGAAAATCGGCTGACTATACCCTATAGCTTCCATAGGAACAATCAGGAAAATAAAAGAAAAATTCATAATTCTATAGCTCCTATAGCTTCCATAGGAACAATCAGGAAAATAAAAGAGAAATTCATAACTTTGTCAGTTTTCAACATATTTTCACCAAATTTGATAGTTACCCATATTTTAGTATTCCTGAATTTCGATTATAATTTCATGAAAATCGGCTTACTATATCCTATAGCTTCCATAGGAACAATCAGGAAAATAAAAGAAAAATTCATAACTTTGTCAGTTTTCAACATATTTTCAACAAATTTGATAATTACCCATATTTTAGTATTCCTGAATTTCGATTTTAATTTCATGAAAATCGGCTGACTATATCCCATAGCTTTCATAGGAACAATCAGGAAAATAAAAAAAACCATAGCTTAGCCGTGTTTCAAACCATTGCCATCAAATTTGAGATTTGGCAACAAATTATTATTTCCGAATTTCGGTTTTAATTTCATGAAAATCGGCTGACTATATCCTATAGCTTCCATAGGAACAATCAGGAAAATAAAAGAAAAAAACCATAACTTTGTCAGTTTTCAACATATTTTCACCAAATTTAATAGTTACCCATATTTTAGTACTCCTGAATTTCCATTTTAATTTCATGAAAATCGGCTGACTATACCCTATAGCTTCCATAGGAACAATCAGGAAAATAAAAGAAAAAACCATAACTGTCAGATTTCAACATATTTTCACCAAATTTGATATTTAGCCATATTTTATTATTCCTGAATTTCGATTTTAATTTCATGAAAATCGGCTGACTATATCCTATAGCTTCCATAGGAACAATCAGGAAAATAAAAGAAAAATTCATAATTCTATAGCTCCTATAGCTTCCATAGGAACAATCAGGAAAATAAAAGAGAAATTCATAACTTTGTCAGTTTTCAACATATTTTCACCAAATTTGATAGTTACCCATATTTTAGTATTCCTGAATTTCGATTTTAATTTCATGAAAATCGGCTTACTATATCCTATAGCTTCCATAGGAACAATCAGGAAAATAAAAGAAAAATTCATAACTTTGTCAGTTTTCAACATATTTTCACCAAATTTGATAATTACCCATATTTTAGTACTCCTGAATTTCGATTTTAATTTCATGAAAATCGGCTGACTATATCCTATAGCTTCCATAGGAACAATCAGGAAAATTCAACATATTTTCACCAAATTTGATATTTAGCCATATTTTAGTATTTCTGAATTTTGATTTTAATTTCATGAAAATCGGCTGACTATATCCCATAGCTTCCATAGGAACAATCAGGAAAATAAAAAAAACCATAGCTTAGCCGTGTTTCAAACCATTGCCATCAAATTTGAGATTTGGCAAAAAATTATTATTTTAGAATTTCGTTTTTAATTTTTTGTTTAAACTCTGCAAGGGTATACAAACTTCGGTGAGCCGAAGTTAGCTTCCTTTCTTGTTAATTTTTTGTTTAAACTCCGCAAGGGAATACAAACATCGGTGAGCCGAAGTTAGCTTCCTTTCTTGTTATGTATCTGATTATATCGGGCTGGTTGAGATTTTTAGTGATGAATAATGGTGCTATTGTTGCATATTTTGCGGAGTCATCTGCAAATTCGTTTCCTGTGATTCCCCCCATATGGCGTAGTATTGTAGATTTTATAATTGACAAGGATGGGAAATTGTTGGGCGAATGTTATATGGGTTTCCTGAAGGGAGATAACTTTGGGTTTGTGCAATTTTATAAGGATCAATAGCTCATTATAGTTGTTTGTGTAGCCGTTGATATTCCATTGTAATACCTTAATAGTCATATTTATACCCTTGCAGGGTATATTAGTTTCAGTCAAAAGTTTGCAACGTAGTGAAGGAGGCTTCTCCGTCTGTCCGTCTGCCCGTCTGTCCGTTTCTACGCAAACTAGTCCCTCAGTTTTAAAGCTATCAGAATGAAACTTTGCAGTTAGGCTTCTATATACTCTCACTCGTACATATGTCGGAACGGGCCGGATCGGACGACTATATCATATAGCTGCCATAGGAACAATCGGAAAAATCTACGAAAAACAAGTAAGAAAGCTACAGTCGAGTGAGCTCGACTGTGAGATACCCGCTACCCATACTTAAACCAGAAAAGCGTCAGGACGCCAGAAAAAACAGTTAATACAATTTTGAACATAACGGACAAATGCAAAAGCATACAAAAATACATACACATGTATCTATGTGTGTAAAAACGCGTCATTATTGCATTCAAGCGGCTAATAATTATTACCATTTATTAAAATTGCTTCTCGAATATCTTATACGATTCTTTTGCGAACACAACCAAGAACTGATAAGAATATTTAGTTGGTCTAAATGGTCAACCAAAGGAAGCCTGCTGCCAGCAGCCGTTTGTGGCCATACAAAATTATTTCTTTAATAACTTCGACAATTTTTATCTGATCGCAACTAAGGGATCACACAGACTATAGTTCTTAATATACATACCGAAATTAGCGACTCTAGCTTTAAAATTATACGCTTAATACGCTTTTTTATGATTTGCGGGGGCGGAAGTGGGCGTGGTAAAAATTTGAAACAAACTTGATCTGCGTGCAAGCATAAGAAATACTGTCGAAAAAAAATTAGAGCTCTATCTCTTATAGTCTCTGAGATCCAGTGTTTCATACGGACAGACGGACAGACAGACAGACAGACAGACAGACAGACAGACAGACAGACAGACAGACAGACAGACGGACATGGCTAGATCGACTCGGCTGTTGATCCTGATCAAGAATATATATACTTTATAGGGTCGGAAATGCTTCCTTCTACCTGTTACATACATTTCCTGCCGGCACAAAGTTATAATACCCTTCTACCCTATGGGTAGCGGGTATAAAAATTATAACTTTGTCAGTTTTCAACCAATTTTCACCAAATTTGATATTTGCCCATTTAGTATTATTTCCGAATTTCGGTTTTAATTTCATTAAAATCGGCTGACTATATCCTATAGCTTTCATGGGAACAATCAGGAAAATAAAAGAAAAAACCACAACGTTGTCAGTTTTCAACATATTTTCACCAAATTTGATATTTAGCCATATTTTATTATTCCTGAATTTTGATTTTAATTTCATGAAAATCGGCTGACTATATCCTATAGCTTCCATAGAAACAATCAGTAAAATAAAAGAAAAATGCATAACTTTGTCAGTTTTCAACAAATTTTCACCAAATTTGATAGTTACCCATATTTTGGTATTCCTGAATTTCGATTTTAATTTCATGAAAATCGGCTGACTATACCCTATAGCTTCCATAGGAACAATTAGGAAAATAAAAGAAAAAACCTTTACATTTATATTTAGTGGTTACTTATGTTTAGCGAGTAGTTTTAAGTTATATCTGCAAGAGTTTTTAGCTTTGATCTTGTTAGAATTGTGCTGTTTGTCTTTTCGTTATTAATTAGATTTCTTTTCGCTTTATTACTTATGTTTCTAGGGAGTATATTTACTTTAGATTTTGTCCTATCCTTACTATTCTTATCATCAGTGCAGGATGAGTCTGTTAACATGGTTTCATCTTCCTTGTCGTCGTATTCTATAATGGGTCTGCTAGTTTCTTCTTATGTTGTTGTGTGATGCGAGATTGATGATGATGTTTTGGGGCGTGTTCTACGTCAGTCGTTTTGTGTGTTGTGTTGTGTTGTGTTGAGTTTGCAACCGATGCGTATAGCGATCCGTCATGGTGGTGTCTGTTCCTATAGATCGACCAGGCCGTTCTGTTATCAACTTTTGGAATGGTTTTGATGGCTTGTACTTCTTTGTGTGTGATGAAAACTGGGCAGTTTTTGTCTCTGGGATGGTGTTTATTATCCGTGATCTTTTTTTTCAGTGCAGTTGATGCAGCAGTTACCACGCTCGCATTTTCTCCTATTGCTATGTTGATATGGGCAGGCTGGCTGCACTTAAAGCAATTCACAGTGTTTTTACAACATTTTTGGAGATGGCCTAGGCGTAGGCAGATGTTGCATCTGATTGGAGCTGGTATATAAGATCGAACTTGAACTCTTCCGTAACCTATATAGATATATTCCGGGAGGTCTAGTTTCTCGAATGTTAGGGTAATGAGTCCAGTTTCTGTCGGGTCTAGTAGGAGATTCTAAATGATTTTTCTTAAGCCAGTCACTTTTTGGCTTTTCAAGTTTTCAAGGATCTCCTCTTCCTCAATTCCTCGCAGGTCGTTGGAGTATAGTATACCTTTTGAGTAGTTCAGAGTTCGGTGTTCTGAGACTGATACGGGGATGTCAAAAATGTTCGTCAGTTTTAGGAATTTTTCCGCGTAACTTCTTACAGCTGACGATCACTCCTCCGGCTGTTCAATCAATTATATTTTTTATATTGAAAGGTGATACACCTGCAAAGGTTGTTTCATCGGTTCTGGAGATTATCCAAAATTTGCTGGTTGGTGAAGGTTTCTCCTTTCAGATATCTGGTGGGTCACGCATAGTTGTTGTTTTGTTGGGCTGTCGCCCAGCACTTGATTTTTGAGTTAAATGGGTGTTTGTTTTTGTTTTCGAGTTTTGTTTTGTGCTGTTGTTTGTTTTTTTTGGAAATGATCTGGTGGCGTGATGTTCACGATTTGAACTGCACTAGGTCGGGGATCAATAAGCAACACGTCTTGATTTCGAGAGAGTTGAAGTGGGACTGACTTTCAGATTAATTCATATCATTTACTAGGAAAATCACGAAAAAAACTCTTGAAAAACTTAACTACACTGCTAAATACCAAATTAAAGCGTACGACCCAATCTTACCATTTATAATTGAAGAGATAGGAATATTAAAAAATATAATCAATAACCTAAAAATTAGGAGTAGATCAAAGGCAGACATAAGTAACACACAGATATTAGGAGATGACGAGGTTAATGAAGTTATAAAAACATTAGATTAAGAGCAGTTGCCAAACACTAACTTTGAAGAAGCCATGAAAGTAGCAGAAGTAAGAGTAGCAAGCAACGGGCCAACACTTATTTATATCATTCCTATTACCGACACCAACCTTTGTGAAGAACTTTTAATCAAGCCAATTAAAATTGGTAAATGTGCTAATACAATTCAAACCGAAAATATAATTAAATGTAAAGAAAAACTTTTTGCAAAAGTTTCAAAATGTACTAGTTATAATGAAATAACCATGTGTAAACATAAAGATATTATAGACCTAAGTAATTCCATTTGCCTACCAAATTTATTGAAAATCGACCTGCCACCTGCACTCGGGTCAACAACCAACACATTCGAGTCATCGATGAAATCGCACCCGGAGTCATTCTTCTCAACAAATTCTCCGGCAACGTGAGAATAAACGGGACAATCACAAGTCTCAACGGAACCTATTTTCTAAAATTCAACAATTCAAATTGAAGAACAGACATTCACAAAAAGAGACACGGTACATTACCATCCCATGCCAGCAATCCTCCAAACGGTGATGACCATAAGCAAAATAGAGGAACATCTATCACTAGAATTAGAACTATATTTAAACAACACTAAGACTCCGGAATTACTGAAAACAACATCCTATATTGCTGACTTCTTAATAATTTTCATAATAACTATCGGACTCGTAGTAATAGCGAGCCGCTTATGGATTAAACGGGTCAGACCACTGAAAATTAAAAAATAGCTTCCGAAAACAAGACCAACAACCGTATCGGGCGTGGACACTCGATTTTGAAGGTGAATGAGTTAACGCCAAACGAATTCGCAAGCGAATTTGCCAATGAAGTTGGACACGCGCATCCGGCATTTCACAAGCCATTAGAAGTGCAAGGGCAACTTCCCGTCTTCGGTCAATAGCTCCCGGAAAGTGATTACCACGGCGTCTGCCCCATTTCCCGCTGCAGCGAAGCCAAGTGCAAAGCGGCGACGTCGGCAGAGGCAGCGACTAATTTAGGGGTATAAACACACCATAAATTTGTAATCATATTTTAGTTCAATTTTCTGTACAATAAAAACTGACCTAGTGTCCAAAAAAAATTTTTTTTTAATAAAAACACAACACCGAGTGTTTAACTCATCCAAGCCCAACGAGCCCAACGATGTTATACAGCGACCGGCGCATTGCCCCTACCTGGCAGCGATCGTTAAATGAAAGATTATGCCTAGAATCAACTAAGAATACTAACTTACTAAACTCAAGCACCTCAAGCTGACACCTATCAATGACACCTGTCAATGGATGGAGGGTGGTTTTTCGGTGATACAAATATATCTAGTCTAAAGTTATTCACCATTTCCATTTACTTTGCTTGCTGCTCTCTGTCTCTGAGTGCATTTGTCGAATCGCAGATTTTCGTCATCGTTTTTAATCTCGCCTCCAACTTGATAAAACGTAAAGTTGGACCAAGTGTCTTGTTTTTTAATCATATTCCACGATGTTTTCCAAATGCACTGGCATCGACCAATTTCAAGCTAATGTTCTTGGAATCGGATATTTCCTTTAGTTTTGTTAGGACTTAATAAGCCGAATAGTAGTCTCGATGGAATAGATATAAAGAATACAAGGAAATAAGCAATCTGCGATTGTTTGCTTGCATGCGTAATAATAATTGAAGTTTTTAATTGTAATTAATAAATGTAATGCCTACGGTTGGATAAGAAAGGTACGTAAATAAACAAGTAAGAAAGCTACAGTCGAGTGAGCTCGACTGTGAGATACCCGCTACCCATACTTAAACCAGAAAAGCGTCAGGACGCCAGAAAAAACAATTAATACAATTTTGAACATAACGGACAAATGCAAAAGCAAGTGTAATATAATCACATGCATACAAAAATACATACACATGTATCTATGTGTGTAAAAACGCGTCATTATTGAATTCAAGCGGCTAATAATTATTACCATTTAATAAAATTGCTTCTCGAATATCTTATAAGATTCTTTTCCGAACACAACCAAGAACTGATAAGAATATTTAGTTGGTCTAATTGGTCAACCAAAGGAAGCCTGCTGCCAGCAGCCGTTTGTGGCCATACAAAATTATTTCTTTAATAACTTCGACAATTTTTATCTGATCTCAACCTAATTTTCAGGGATCACACAGTTCTTAATATGCATACCGAAATTCGCGACTCTAGCTTTAAAATTATACGTTTAATACGCTTTTTTATGATTTGCGGGGGCGGAAGTGGGCGTGGTAAAAATTTGAAACAAACTTGATCTGCGTGCAAGCAAAACAAATACTGTCGAAAAAAAATTAGAGCTCTATCTCTTATAGTCTCTGAGATCCAGTGTTTCATACGGACAGACGGACAGACAGACAGACAGACAGACAGACAGACAGACAGACAGACAGACAGACAGACAGACAGACAGACAGACAGACGGACATGGCTAGATCGACTCGGCTGTTGATCCTGATCAAGAATATATATACTTTATAGGGTCGGAAATGCTTCCTTCTACCTGTTACATACATTTCCTGCCGGCACAAAGTTATAATACCCTTCTACCCTATGGGTAGCGGGTATAAAAAGGAGCCTACTAGACTATGACAGTTATCTCTTTTAGGCATCCATGTTTAAACCGCGTAAAGCGAAACGTAAACAGTAATCTTGAGCCGATACTGAGGGCTCCCAACGTAAGAACCATATTCTAAGATAGGATAAAATAATGATGTATATAAGGTTTTAGGAGTCGTTGACCGCCGTTTAACAAATCCAAGCACACATTTGGCTTTATTTGCCATTTACGAAGCACTGTTGTCAGAACCGCTTTTCCCATCAAATCAGACTTTTTCAAAGGTCATTTGCTACAAAAAATTCACCTCGTAAAATGGGAAAATATTTTGGATACTTCAAAACTCTCGATAGACGTAAATACCTTTAAGGATTCCGGAGGACACAATTGTTTTGCGGAATTGGCCAACGTTGAGTAAATTCAAATGAGTAAATAATATTTTGCTCAAAAATAATAATTATTATAGATTAATATAATATTACTCAATTTTAATCATAATAAATTATATATATAATAAAACTCCTAAAATAAATAATAATCCCGGAAATGGATAGATTAGACAACAAGGATTCACAGGAATTTTTATTTTTTTTTTAAGTCGGTTCTAAGGTTTGATTTTTTCATTTCAAAATTTGACCGATAATAATTATTTACATTCCCTGGTAAATATTAGTAAAAAGTAAATACAAAATGTATCAATTCTTATCCATAATTTCAACAACTCTTACATCATCATTATCACTATTTTTATCATTATTATCAGGATTTTCATAAAATTCTAAAACTGAAACAGTGGGTCTATGGGTCTATAGGTCTAAAGTATGAAATTCACAATTTTGATTTAAATCAATTTATATACATATCTTGTAAATACTGCATCAATAGTTGTTTGTTGTGGTAGGATTGCGATCAATGGACATCAATATCTACATATAAAAATTCAATTAATGATTTATTTTTAACATCTGCAAAGTTTATGTTGAAATCTCCACTTAATATCATAGGATAATGATCAAATTTATTATACCCTTGCAGGGTATATTAGTTTCAGTCAAAAGTTTGCAACGCAGTGAAGGAAGCATCTCCGACCCTATAAAGTATATATATTCTTGATCAGGATAAACAGCAAAGTCAATCTAGCCATGTCCGTCTGTCCGTTTCTACGCAAACTAGTCCCTCAGTTTTAAAGCTATCAGAATGAAACTTTGCAGTTAGGCTTTTATATACTCTCACTCGTACATATGTCGGAACGGGCCGGATCGGACGACTATATCATATAGCTGCCAGAGGAACGATCCGAAAAATCTACGAAAAAAAATTATAACTTTGTCAGTTTTCAACCAATTTTCACCAAATTTGATATTTGCCCATTTAGTATTATTTCCGAATTTCGGTTTTAATTTCATGAAAATCAGCTGACTATATCCTATAGCTTCCATAGGAACAATCAGGAAAATAAAAGAAAAAACCATAACTTTGTCAGTTTTCAACATATTTGCACCAAATTTAATAGTTACCCATATTTTAGTATTCCTGAATTTCGATTTTAATTTCATGAAAATCGGCTGACTATACCCTATAGCTTCCATAGGAACAATCAGGAAAATAAAAGAAAAAACCATAACTGTCAGATTTCAACATATTTTCACCAAATTTGATATTTAGCCATATTTTAGTATTTCTGAATTTTGATTTTAATTTCATGAAAATCGGCTGACTATATCCTATAGCTTCCATAGGAACAATCAGGAAAATAAAAAAACCATAGCTTAGCCGTGTTTCAAACCATTGCCATCAAATTTGAGATTTGGTTTTTGATTTTTAAACTCTGCAAGGGTATACAAACTTCGGTGAGCCGAAGTTAGCTTCCTTTCTTGTTATCTATTAATTTTTATCATTAATAGTGCGGAAGCAGCTTTAGGATAAATAAATTAATTTGGATACAATAACTCTCGTATTGCTTGTAAATACTGTTTTGATGAAATATAAACGGCAGCCATAATTATTGTTCGTCCATTAGAATGGCATTGCTAAATACAAATGTATATCACCATTAGTGCTAAACATAGTGGTATATCTCGTATGCACGCGCCACAAGGGCGCTTAGTTCTAAGCGGCAGTGTAGGGGCGAGCGCTTGCACTCCCGCTTGCACTCCCGCTCTGCGTTTCTCTCCCGCTCCCGTTTTCCTAGCGGAAATCCGCCACTCCCCGGGGTCGGGCCAATTGTCTCTCAGTCTTAAGTTAGTCTTAATGTGAAGTCGATTCTCGCCGCCTTCTATTTCGGGACTTGTGGGACAATTTCCAGCAGCAGCAACCACCCCCAACACAACTTCAACGGCCACCATCCCGCCACGACAGCCCGGCCTATTTTGGACAACTCCGCCCACTCCAGTTCATGGTCCTTTGTCGCCTGCGATCTATCCTGATCAGCGCCCCCCTTTGCGGATTTCTCCAAGATAAGTACGACTATTTTCCTAACCATTCGTTCGTGGTCGCCATACTCCTTTTCCAACGGCGTTATTTCCATCCGAGTCCAAGTTCCAAGTGAAAAGTGATATATATATGCCTATATACAAGAATGTAGGTATAAAATACATACGCCTAGCCGCAGAGAATTTTTTTTCTGTTCTAAAGTGCAAAAGTGCTTTGCCAATATTGGCAATATCTCTACATAGTTTTTTCACTGTGATCCGCTAGCTTCCAAGCGTACACACATATATAAATTTATATATGTGCATATATATACCCTGCAGTACCATTCATCAACAATTCATCAACAGCCGAAGGGGTGTTGTTGATGATTCATCGATGAATTGCCATACAAACTGCTGATGAATTTAACATGGGCATGTCCTAGGCTGTCATCAACAACATGTCATCAACAATTGTTGATGACAAGTTGATGAAAAGTTGATGAAAAGTTGATGACAAGTTGATGAATTCATCAACTTGTCATCAACTTGTCATCAACAAAAACTTCGGTATCGCAGGGCGGCAGCCGGCATCCGGACGAACAATGCGGTTGAGAGGGAGGTGCTTGAGTGGCTTGAGGCGTCGCTCTTTCTAGCGTTTCGCTAATCTGTGCTGCACAGGTCTCGTATACGGAGTAGCAGTAGTCATACTTTGCTTGTAGGAGAGGCAAAGTGCTGAGGGATCCTTCCTGGGCAATTAGGTCAGAGCAGATTTCGTGCTCTTTTTCGACCTTATCCCGTATGGCTCGCACTAGGTGCAGACGGACTTGTAATGTGTGTGAAGATTGCGAAGCCTGACCAGGAGTGTTGATCTTGTCATCGAATGTGCTGACGCGATCGCTCACGGCTATGCAACGCAGCGGTTGCGGCTGTTGGCTGCTCGGTTACCGACATTTTCCTACTAGCGCGTGTGACCCTCAGGAATTTAGTCCCGGATGCAGAGGGATTCTCTGACAGACGACAATTCTCGGACTTGTTTTTGAGCTCGTTGATGGGCGATCTCTGATCTTTGGCGTGGCACTCGAGCTTCTAGTTCTCGGGCTAGCGGACTTGGGCACTTGTTTGACGCGAGAAGGTAGCGGAGAGTTTCCTTTTTTGGTGTCGGCGTTTGCTTCTTGTCACCCTCGACGGGCATACTCAGCTACGCTCTCTAAAACGGACGGCCTGCCCGCCGCCAAAAAAATGAAGGAAACGAAAAAAAACTGACCCGCAGACTCGGTTTTGAGCAAATTAGCTGATATAGCTAGAAAATAGCTAAATGTAGCCGATGATCACGTAGATAGCTGTACGCTCCTTGGAAACAAATAGCTAAATATAGCTAAAGTTCCGAAAAAATAGCTGAATGCTTTCTGTAAAATAAATAGCTAAATATAGCTAAAGGTTCCGGAAAAAACAAAAAAGTTTTCACTGGAAAAAAATATACAAAATATAGCTAAAGGTTCCGGAAAACCCAAACTGAGCCAAACCTTAGTCCAAAACGAATAAAAAAGCTGAATAGCTAAAGCAAGGAAAAATAGCGAAATCGTAGAACCGCTGACAAAAGAACGACAAATCAACCGACACAAAACTATGAATATCAATGTAAAAAAATTAAATAGCCAGAAAAAAAAAATTGGCTTAAAACGATAGCCTAGGGTCCAGCAGAATTCTTTGATTTCGATCTGAAATTCTCTGGCTAGATTTTCCGTCAAGCGTTAGTTTGACGGGATAACACTTCTCAAATTCTCTAGAGTACAAGCTCTCTTCCGTTGAAACCCAACCACTTGGATGTCCATCAGAGATTAGCTTAGCAGGATAACTTTCTTCTCTTTTACATATTCTAGAGTACACGCTCTCTTCCGCTCAAGCTCAATCCTCTGGTTATCAATTCAATTATAATCAAAGCATCATTTTAGCAGGCTTCTCACACATAAATCAGAATACTACGTTCTCTTCTGCATAAAAATCTCTCTGCACCCCTCTTGGGTCACAGATCTCTTGTTTACACACACTACTTTTTGCCGTCATCAAACTCTCCAGCTAATTCTAATGTCTCTCGATCTTTAGGCACACTACGCACACTATCGTGTGGATATTTGTACACTCGTTTAGTTGTCAATGATTTTAACAAGTATCGGTCACCATCTAGCAATTGTACAATTTCGAATGGTCCCTTAAATTTTGGATCCAACTTCGTTTGGTGCCGCTCTTCGCTTTTCAGTAATACATGATCGCCAATTTTATGCCTTACTACCTGCGCATGCTTTTTATCCACTCTTGCCTTATCATACTGAGCATTCTTACTTATTCCTTCCTTAGCCTCCTTTCTAGCCTTATTCAGGTCTACTCGCTCTTCCTCATTTACAGTTAGCATTCCCAAGGGCCTCGCTTCTTTTCCAATCATCAATTCTAATGGACTATGGTTAGTTACACGGTTCATGGTACAGTTTATTGCCAATTGTACTTCGCCTAATGCCTCTTGCCATGTTCGTTCACTCGTCTCTACAGCCGTTAGCATGCCCTTTAGCACACTCATGACACGCTCCACCTGGCCATTTGCTCTACTGGCACCCGTTGCTACTACATGGAGGTCAATTTTATTATTGGAACAGAATTTTCGAAACTCGCTACTTGTAAAGCATCTGCCTTGGTCCGCTATTATTCTGTTAGGAACACCAAATACTGATATTGCAGACTTTACTGACTGTATGCAGTTCACCGTGTCCAAGTTCCAGGTGTGATACAGGTAAACAAACTTGGTGAAGGCATCAATTTGAACGATCACATATTCCTTCTCGTCCTTTTTCCCGCTTAATTTCCCACTGATATCTATGTGTACCGTATGCCACGGTATCTCTACCTTGGGAATGGGATGTAACTCCGATTGTATTTTACCTGACACTGATTTTGACAATTTACATGTCACACAGTTTTCTACAAATCTTCGTACGTATTTTGACATTCCATCGAACCAGTATTGCTCGTAAATCTTATCTAAGGTTTTTTGCCACCCTAAGTGCATTATAGCTTCATGAACATGATTAACAACTGACCACCTGAATGCTCTGGGTACGACTGGCAAGCATCGTGTTTTCCCATTTCTTTGAATTTTACGATGCAGCAAACTATTCCTAATTTCATAAGAATTGGCTATTTCTTTCTGCATTTCATCACTATTTAAATCGGTCATTATTTGCGATATGTCTTGATCACGCTTCTGTTCGGATATAAGCCAGTTGTGGGTTATAGTTGCCAAATCAACTCGTACCTCTACTACCTTACTCAAACTTTCCTGCTCTACTATAGTGACGGGATTCCTAGACAAGCAGTCAACGTGAGCCATTTGGCTCCCCTTCTTGTATTCCACCTGGAATTCGTATGCCTGTAGAAATGACCACTAACGATGAACCCGCGGTGTCAATGCCGCTTTCTTTTGACTTGCTCTAACAGAATTACAATCCGTATATACTGTAAACTTTCTGCCGCTTAAATAATGTCGGAAATTTCTGACCGCGTTGTACACCGCCAATGTCTCGAGTTCATACGAGTGATATTTTGATTCAGGTATTGTGGTGCATTTACTGTAGTACTCAATTACACGGCGCTGACCATCTACCATGTGTAATAGCATAGCGCCATACCCATTGGCGCTAGCATCCGTATGCAGCTCTATTGGTAAGTTGGGATCGAATATGGTCAACACGGGGTCACTAGTTAGCACCTTTATAATCTTTTTACGAATTTCCTCATGCTTTTCTTTCCAGTCAAATTCGTTTGTCTTTGATGTTAGCAAATATAGAGGCTTCATTACTTCTGAGAAATGTGGGACAAATTTCCTAAAGTAAGATGCTAAACCTATGAACTGTCTAGTTTGTGTGACTGATTCTGGTTTGGGCATTTGGGTTAGTGCTTGTATTTTTCGGGGATTGGGTTTTAGCTCACCATCTCTGTTTGCAGAATTTTGCACTTTTTAATGTTATAGGAAAAGCCTGACTTTGATAATACGCTTAGTACTGTTTCCAATCTGTCAAATGCTTCCTCTATAGTACTAGAAACAATTAATACGTCATCAATGTAGACTACTGCGTATTTATTAACAAAGTCCCCTAAAGCTCGAACTATGGCACGTTGAAAGACAGAAGAAGCGTTTTTGAGGCCGAAGGGCTTGGCTAAAAATTCATATTGACCCTCTGGGGTCACGAATGCAGTTCGCGCGACCGAATCGGGGTGAATTGGCACCTGATAGAAGCCGCTGGCCATGTCTAGACTAGAGAAATATTTACCGCCTCGCAGGCGATCTATTTGGTCTGATATTAATGGCAAGGGGTATCTATCTGACACAGTATTTGCGTTGAGTTCTCGATAATCTATGCATAGTCTATCGCTGCCGTCCTTCTTTTTTACTAGTAACATTGGACTAGAGAAAGGGGAGCTACTTGGTCGAATTACGTTGGATTCTAGCATTTGCTGAATCTTCTCTCTCACTATTTCTTTCTCACCCTCGCTAAGACGATATGGTCGTCTCTGTACCGTTTTGTTTACGTCTACTAAACGTATTTCTAAGGAACCTGTAGTTACTCGTCTGTTTGGAATGCCATCAATAAGAAATTTGGCATATTTGGCCAATATGTCGTTTAATATTAACTTATCACTATTACTTAATTCCACATTAACATTACTTTTATGATCCATCGCATTTACATTTTCATTATTGTTTACAGATAATACGGTTTGAGTTCTGTAGATATCGAATCTATCTCTTTCTAAATTTACTCCAAAACCAAGCTCAAAAATGTCTTGTCCAATTATCATATCATATTTAAGGCACTTATTATCTACTACGTGAAATAACAATTCAAAATTAAATTCAGAGACTTGTATGGTGGACAGAATTTGCATATTGCTCTTGACAACGTTGTCGCCTATGCCTTTCAAAACAACCATGTTATGGATTCTTTTACCAGCCAGCTTCGCGCCGACTGTTTCTTTTACCAAAGAGCATTCTGAACCCGAATCAAAGAAAAATGGAAACTTCTCACCAAATTGAATTGCTGTCCCGTTAGGCTGATGTACTGCGCACATGTCTACTCTTCTTTCGATGCTGCTTCGGCTCGCTGTTGCTGTTCCCCTCGTACACACTGATGCGATATGTCCAACGCCGCCACACTTGAAACAAGTTA
Organism: Drosophila anomelani; assembly: GCA_035045905.1. Lineage (NCBI taxonomy): Eukaryota > Metazoa > Arthropoda > Insecta > Diptera > Drosophilidae > Drosophila > Drosophila anomelani. Next base: position 660,542 of record JAWNOO010000029.1, on the reverse strand, counting down.
CTGTTGATCTCTCTCTCATCGATGTTCTGTTGTTGCTATGTCCTGGTCTAGTCTCGTTTCGCTCGTCTGTTCTCCTCTTGCGACATTCCATTGCCTTATGTCCAAGTTTCCCGCAATTATGGCATCTAATCGGCGTCTGCATTTTGAACCTCTTCTTTTCGGGTCCCTCAGTTCCAGAAAATTCTACATTTCTGCTGAACGTGTGCGCCTTGAGTTGTTGTTGCAGTTCAGCACGCGTTTTTATGTTTGTGGTGAACGCTACACGCTGCAGTCTAGGGTCAATTTGGGATGCATGAGCCAAGACTAGGGATATGGCAATCCTCATGGGTCATTGATTTCCACTTGGTCAATAATGATGTAATTAGTCGACTGGAATACACCGAGAGGCATTCATTTGCATTGGGACGACCCTTGAGCATGTTGAGCAATACTGCTGCCGGCGTCTCGTTGCCTTCGTAGCGTTCCATGAACAATTCTCGGAATTGCGACCAGCTCATTCCAGGAAAACAAATTTGCGACAGCCACTGCGATGCACTACCGAGCAGCGATTTGCTTAGCGTCATCACCAAGGATGCACCTTCTTGTGGATGTTCACTTAAAATCATATCCGCCGTTTTGCACCATGCTGCCGCGTCGGCTTCTGCAGCTTCGGGGTTGAATGTCGGTAACATCGCGGATGCGGCGCGCGTGTCAGGCTGCGGCGTTGCTTTTAGTAGTTCAGTTATCACTCTATTTTGTGATTCTAATAGCCTGCGCCAGCTATTTTCCGTGTTATCTTGTAGGGGCGGTGATCCCACTTCTGATGTCGGGAATTGGCCATCGTTTTCCTCTGTCATCTTGAACTTTTTAACGCGCAGCGAGTCGCAATGATATTTTTTTTACGTCCGTTCACTTCAGAGGGCTATTCTTAATTGCCTTCCCTCTCCTCTTCCTCCTTTCCATCATTGCGCCACGCTCAGCAGGGCTTTACTCTCTTTCCCCACCGCGCTCTTATTCACAAAGCTTGTCTCTCTTCATTTGCAATGCTTATTTATTTCCTCTTAGACTATGCTCTTGACTTATAATTAATCAGTAAATATGGTATTTGAAATTAAATCTAACTTATCTCCGACATGCATATATATACCCTGCAGTACCATTCATCAACAATTCATCAACAGCCGAAGGGGTGTTGTTGATGATTCATCGATGAATTGCCATACAAACTGCTGATGAATTTAACATGGGCATGTCCTAGGCTGTCATCAACAACATGTCATCAACAATTGTTGATGACAAGTTGATGAAAAGTTGATGAAAAGTTGATGACAAGTTGATGACAAGTTGATGAATTCATCAACTTGTCATCAACTTGTCATCAACAAAAACTTCGGTATCGCAGGGCGGCAGCCGGCATCCGGACGAACAATGCGGTTGAGAGGGAGGTGCTTGAGTGGCTTGAGGCGTCGCTCTTTCTAGCGTTTCGCTAATCTGTGCTGCACAGGTCTCGTATACGGAGTAGCAGTAGTCATACTTTGCTTGTAGGAGAGGCAAAGTGCTGAGGGATCCTTCCTGGGCAATTAGGTCAGAGCAGATTTCGTGCTCTTTTTCGACCTTATCCCGTATGGCTCGCACTAGGTGCAGCCGGACTTGTAATGTGTGTGAAGATTGCGAAGCCTGACCAGGAGTGTTGATCTTGTCATCGAATGTGCTGACGCGATCGCTCACGGCTATGCAACGCAGCGGTTGCGGCTGTTGGCTGCTCGGTTACCGACATTTTCCTACTAGCGCGTGTGACCCTCAGGAATTTAGTCCCGGATGCAGAGGGATTCTCTGACAGACGACAATTCTCGGACTTGTTTTTGAGCTCGTTGATGGGCGATCTCTGATCTTTGGCGTGGCACTCGAGCTTCTAGTTCTCGGGCTAGCGGACTTGGGCACTTGTTTGACGCGAGAAGGTAGCGGAGAGTTTCCTTTTTTGGTGTCGGCGTTTGCTTCTTGTCACCCTCGACGGGCATAGTCAGCTACCAAAACGGACGGCCTGCCCGCCGCCAAAAAAATGAAGGAAACGAAAAAAAACTGACCCGCAGACTCGGTTTTGAGCAAATTAGCTTATATAGCTAGAAAATAGCTAAATGTAGCCGATGATCACGTAGATAGCTGAACGCTCCTTGGAAACAAATAGCTAAATATAGCTAAAGTTCCGAAAAAATAGCTGAATGCTTTCTGTAAAATAAATAGCTAAAAAAAAGCTGAATAGCTAAAGCAAGGAAAAATAGCGAAATCGTACAACCGCTGTCAAAAGAACGACAAATCAACCGACACAAAACTATGAATATCAATGTAAAAAAATTAAATAGCCAGAAAAAAATAATTGGCTTAAAACGATAGCCTAGGGTCCAGCAGAATTCTTTGATTTCGATCTGAAATTCTCTGGCTAGATTTTCCGTAATTTAGGAGCACAACCAAAGCGTAAACACTTCTGCGACACAAGAAAAAGAAGCCAAAGAAAAACTAGATGAAAAAAACGACTCTAAAATAGCTATAGAGTTTGAAATTTTGTTTGACGATTATTCGAAAAATATTAATTTTTGTTTCTGCGATCGATTTTGTATTCCGGTATGGATGCAGGATTGGTGCCCTGTGTTTTGCTCGTTACTACTTGAATCGTGTGAGTGCAGGTGCTTGTATATGAACAAAACGGAGACGAAATAAAAATTGCCCAAATATATCTAAGTGTGTATATGGAGTTATAGAGTTCGATGCTTAGCACAGAATAGCACTAAGCTCTACCCATGTATGTATGTATGTATTGATGGAAAAATTTTGGCTACTCGCAGAATAGCGGGATGCTTATGTATGCGGATATATATGCTTATGTATGCGGATATATATGTACATACATATATATCCGCATACATAAGCATCCCGCTATTCTGCGAGTAGCCAAAATTTTTCCATCAATACATACATACATACATGGGTAGAGCTTAGTGCTATTCTGTGCTAAGCATCGAACTCTATAACTCCATATACACACTTAGATATATTTGGGCAATTTTTATTTCGTCTCCGTTTTGTTCATATACAAGCACCTGCACTCACACGATTCAAGTAGTAACGAGCAAAACACAGGGCACCAATCCTGCATCCATACCGGAATACAAAATCGATCGCAGAAACAAAAATTAATATTTTTCGAATAATCGTCAAACAAAATTTCAAACTCGATAGCTATTTTAGAGTCGTTTTTTTCATCTAGTTTTTCTTTGGCTTCTTTTTCTTGTGTCGCAGAAGTGTTTACGCTTTGGTTGTGTTCCTAAATTACGGAAAATCTAGCCAGAGAATTTCAGATCGAAATCAAAGAATTCTGCTGGACCCTAGGCTATCGTTTTAAGCCAATTATTTTTTTCTGGCTATTTAATTTTTTTACATTGATATTCATAGTTTTGTGTCGGTTGATTTGTCGTTCTTTTGTCAGCGGTTCTACGATTTCGCTATTTTTCCTTGCTTTAGCTATTCAGCTTTTTTATTCGTTTTGGACTAAGGTTTGGCTCAGTTTGGGTTTTCCGGAACCTTTAGCTATATTTTGTATATTTTTTTCCAGTGAAAACTTTTTTGTTTTTTCCGGAACCTTTAGCTATATTTAGCTATTTATTTTACAGAAAGCATTCAGCTATTTTTTCGGAACTTTAGCTATATTTAGCTATTTGTTTCCAAGGAGCGTTCAGCTATCTACGTGATCATCGGCTACATTTAGCTATTTTCTAGCTATATCAGCTAATTTGCTCAAAACCGAGTCTGCGGGTCAGTTTTTTTTCGTTTCCTTCATTTTTTTGGCGGCGGGCAGGCCGTCCGTTTTGGAGAGCGTAGCTGAGTATGCCCGTCGAGGGTGACAAGAAGCAAACGCCGACACCAAAAAAGGAAACTCTCCGCTACCTTCTCGCGTCAAACAAGTGCCCAAGTCCGCTAGCCCGAGAACTAGAAGCTCGAGTGCCACGCCAAAGATCAGAGATCGCCCATCAACGAGCTCAAAAACAAGTCCGAGAATTGTCGTCTCCAAACCGGTGGCGAAAGCGTCGAGCGAGTCTTCACTTGTGGAAGAGCCAGAGAATCCCTCTGCATCCGGGACTAAATTCCTGAGGGTCACACGCGCTAGTAGGAAAATGTCGGTAACCGAGCAGCCAACAGCCGCAACCGCTGCCAGACACCATAGCCGTGAGCGATCGCGTCAGCACTTTCGATGACAAGATCAACACTCCTGGTCAGTCTTCGCAATCTTCACACACATTACAAGTCCGTCTGCACCAAGTGCGAGCCATACGGGATAAGGTCGAAAAAGAGCACGAAATCTGCTCTGACCTAATTGCCCAGGAAGGATCCCTCAGCACTTTGCCTCTCCTACAAGCAAAGTATGACTACTGCTACTCCGTATACGAGACCTGTGCAGCACAGATTAGCGAAACGCTAGAAAGAGCGACGCCTCAAGCCATTCAAGCACCTCCCTCTCAACCGCATTGTTCGTCCGGATGCCGGCTACCGCCCTGCGATACCGAAGTTTTCGATGGGGACTACCACCGATGGCCCACTTTCCGGGACCTGTTCACGGCAATTTTTGTTAACAACCCCAGGTTGACACCGGTCGAGAAGCTTTTTCATCTCCTCACAAAAACTAGTGGCGAGGCAAAGCCATAGTGTCCAAATCCCCGCTTACAAATGACGGTTTCGCGTCAGCGTGGGAAGCGCTTCAAGACCGTTTCCAAAATAAAAGACTTTTAGTCAACAGCCAACTCAAGCTCTTGTTCAACTTGAGTTCCATTTCTCAAGAATCTGGACATGCTCTAAAGGAGCTACAATCTACAATTCAGGGGTGTTTGACAGCGCTAGCACATTTCAATATCTCCACTGACAACTGGGATTGTCTGCTGGTTTTCCTGTGCGCAAGCAAACTACCAAAATTAACCCTTTCCTTATGGGAACAGTTCCTAACTTCGAAGTCCGAAATTCCGGCTTGGGAGGAGATGAACACCTTCCTGAGCGAAAGGTATCGGACACTGGAGGCTATTGAGGATATGAAGCCAACTCAGTCAGTTCCCAAAAGGCTTCAATCCCTCGAAACCAAGGTCAGCACCAAACAAAAAGGGTGTGACTTATGTTCTAAGGAAAATCATCCGATTCGATTGTGCACGCGCTTTCTTCACATGTCTGTCGACGCGCGTTCCGGCTACATAAAAAAGAAGCAGCTATGCCTGAATTGTTTCGCTAGAGGCCATCAGCTACGTGATTGCATGAGCACACACAGCTGTTTTACGTGTAGGGGGAGGCATCATACTCTGCTGCATCGCGGCTCCCCCAGTTCCTTAAACACGAGTTCTTCAAACACGAGTACCTCAAATGCTCGAACCACAAGTTCTCCAACCTCGGCGCCCTCTACGCAACCGTCCTCGAGACCCTCCAGTCGCAATGCATCCGCAAGCACCTCAACGGTGCAGAATTATTTCGCCTCAGGCAATACAGCCGTCCTGCTGAGCATGGCAATTATTGACGTGTGCCATTTGGGAGCTGATATTCTACCGTCGGTGATGATGCAGGGCACTAGGAGAAACATTTGTGGCTCACTTCTAGGCCAAGAGGCCATCCTCGGGTGGGTACTTACCGGGCCGATTTCCAATACTAAGGCCAACGGAGTCGCATCCTTCACGACTCAAGTACACCACAAATTGAAGATTCCTTATACTCGCTTCTCAGCAAGTTCTGGGAGGTGGAGGATCTACCATTCCAGATGGTAAAAGAGTCAGATTCCTATTGCGAAAGGAACTTCCTCCAGACTACCAAGAGAGACGCAAGCGGGAGGTACGTGGTTACGCTCCCATTCTGCGACCCTGAAAACTCTGGGTCCGACTTAGGATATTCAAGGTCCATTGCGTTAGCTCAGTTTCTTCGAAATGAGAATCGTTTAAAAAGAAACTTTCCGTTAAAAGAGCAATATGACAGCGTGATTCAGAAGTATCTGGATCTAGGTCATATGAACGATGCTCCATGGACTCATAGTTCCCCAACGTACTATCTTCCACATCACGCGGTAATCAAGCCCGAAAGTACTACGACAAAGCTTCGCGTTGTATTTAACGCCTCCAGTCCATCTGCGAATGGAACCAGCTTAAATGATATTCTTTATGCTGGTCCAGTACTGCAATCCGATCTGACCATTCAGATTCTGAATTGGCGATATTTCCAATACGTGTTCAGCGCGGACATCACAAAGATGTACCGTCAGATCTGGGTCGATCCGAAGCATACACCCTTTCAAAGAATCCTGTTCCGAAATAAAGAGGGTGTGCGCCTTTCCTCGCTATTCGAGTGCTGCAGCAGCTAGCAGAGGATGTCCAAGGGGCGTTTCCAAAAGCCAGCCACAGTCTTCAACAACATATGTACGTCGATGACGTTCTGGCAAGGGCAAATTCATATCTGAGGCCCATAGTTCGATCCAAGAGTTACAAGCAGCTCTTAGCTCTGCTGGTTTCCCTTTGAGGAAGTGGTCTTCAAACCACACGAGCATTCTAAAAAATATTCCAACCGAACACCTCCTTCAAAGCGAGTTCTTCGATATCGATACCAAAACGCTCGGGATTCGATGGAGGGCTAAGTTCGACGAATTCTACTTCGTGCCGCCAGAAATAGTGGTGAAACCCTCCTTCACAAAGCGCGAGGTGTTATCCCAAATCGCGAGGTTGTTTGATCCAGCCGGATGGCTAGCTCCGTTTATAATACGTTCCAAAATGTTCATGCAGGAGATTTGGCTACAAAATTTAAGCTGGGATGATAAGCATCCCAGCGAAATTAATCAGAGGTGGCAGGCGTTTCTCCATGAGTATTCCGACCTCAACCAGATCCGCGTTCCGAGATGGGTCTGCTTTCAGCCTGAAATCAAAGTGGCGTATCATGGATTCTGCGATGCGTCCCAAAAGGCTTTTGGAGCGGCGATCTACGTGCGTGTCGAGGTTGGTCAGAAAATCCTTTCTAACCTCCTCACATCCAAGACACGAGTCGCTCCAGTTAAGACCGTGTATCTTCCACGCCTAGAGCTGTGTGCTATGCGCCGTGCTGTTAGCCGAAATGGTACAGCTATTCTTCCCAATATGCCCTCACCAAGTTCCGACATACGCTGCTGGACCGATTCGACAATCGTTCTGGCCTGGTTACGGAAGCCAGCGTGCGACTGGACCACGTTTGTTGCCAACAGTGTGGCCAAGATCACGCAGGTAGTACCAGTCGACTGCTGGGCACACGTTCGGTCCGAACAGAATTCCGCCGATTTAGCTAGTCGAGGCGTGGGCCTACTCGAGTTACCGGATAGTAAACTTTGGTGGCACGGGCCAGAGTGGCTGCAAGGGCCACAAGAGCTGTGGCCAGCGCAAAGCGATGTGCAGACGAACACAGAGCTCGAGCAGCGCTTACCCACCAGATTACTCTTCATGGCGGTAGTCAGTTGATCGATCGAAGTATTGGATTCCTAAAATCAAGAATCTGGTCAAGGTGAATCCGTGTAAGATCTGCACGATTTACAAGAAGAGACTGTAAACTCAGCTGATGGGCGATCTTCCAAAGGACAGAGTCTCCTTCTCGACGGCCTTTACATATACGGGCATTGATTATGCCGGGCCGTTCGAGATTAAAAACTATACCGGGAGAGCGTGTTTCATTACAAAGGGATATGTATGTGTATTTGTGTGTTTTTCCACGAAGGCTATCCATTTAGAGCCGACATCCGATCTCACCGCCGAAAAGTTCCTAGCAGCCTTTGCTCGTTTCGTAGCTAGGCGCGGGTGCCCTCAGCAGATTCATTCTGATAACGGCAAGACATCTGCTAGCCCTCACGCCTGGCCATTTCCTGATTGGTGGGCCGTTGCTTTCCACCGCTGAGCCTGAGATAAAGGGCGAAGCCAAGTCGATCCTCAATCGATGGCAACATTTGAAAGCCCAACATCAGCAGTTTAGTGCGCGGTGGAAAGAGGAATATCTCAAAGAACTCCACAAACGCAACCAATGGCAATTTCCGACCCGAAACATCAAAATTGACGATATGGTGGTAGTCAAGGAGGACAAATTGCCCTCGAACGAATGGCGGCTCGGCAGAATTGTTTCTGTTTTCCCCGGAGCCGATGGCCGAGTTCGAGTGGCTGAAGTCCGTACGGCGCGCGGCACCATAAAACGCCCCGTGCATAAAGTTATCCTTCTCCCTATGGAGAGAAAGGAACCGGCTACTTCCAGCCATTAACCTGCTTCTGTCTGCGAGGTCTTGTACCAAGTTATTTTTCTTCTTCTCTTTTCCTCGCAGAACAACTAAATCAGAATGGTGCCACGTCCTCGTACCGCCCAGAATTTGGAGAGCAGACGTACTCGAGGTATTCAATCCTTGCTGCATCCATCCTCTTCGGAAGTGCAAGAGGTTCCATAAACTGAGCAACGAAAAGCGCCTTCGGGCGGTGCTTATTAATAAGTACTGCTCGAACTGCCTCGCTCACGAGCACTCAGGAGCGACCTGCCGCAGCACCGAGGGCTGCAAAACGTGTGGAGGTGACCACCACACGTTGCTCCACATGCACGAGGAGCCATCTACGTATCGTCCACGGCCGGAGCGCACCGCTCGTCCGCCCGTTTCCAGGGAGCCTCCGACCGCGGCTGCCTATCTGCGACAGAAGGTTGTGCACATCCTCCCGACAGCCTGCGTGCTACTCGACACCGGGAGCACGTTTGAGATGGGGGCCCTGATCGACCCGTGCCAGAGTGGCTGCAAGGGCCACAAGAGCTGTGGCCAGCGCAAAGCGATGTGCAGACGAACACAGAGCTCGAGCAGCGCTTACCCACCAGATTACTCTTCATGGCGGTAGTCAGTTGATCGATCGAAGTATTGGATTCCTAAAATCAAGAATCTGGTCAAGGTGAATCCGTGTAAGATCTGCACGATTTACAAGAAGAGACTGTAAACTCAGCTGATGGGCGATCTTCCAAAGGACAGAGTCTCCTTCTCGACGGCCTTTACATATACGGGCATTGATTATGCCGGGCCGTTCGAGATTAAAAACTATACCGGGAGAGCGTGTTTCATTACAAAGGGATATGTATGTGTATTTGTGTGTTTTTCCACGAAGGCTATCCATTTAGAGCCGACATCCGATCTCACCGCCGAAAAGTTCCTAGCAGCCTTTGCTCGTTTCGTAGCTAGGCGCGGGTGCCCTCAGCAGATTCATTCTGATAACGGCAAGACATTTGTGGGGGCAGCTTCTCTATTTTCTCGGGATCTCCTTCAATCCGTCAAAGAGTCTGTGACTGATGTATACAGCTATCAGGGACTTGACTGGCGTTTCATCCCGCCCGGGGCTCCACATATAGGGGGTCTGTGGGAAGCAGGGGTGAAAGCTACGGCTACGCGCAAGTATACATTTGAGGAACTTGCGACGCTCCTTGCCAAGATCGAAGCTTGCCTCAACTCCAGACCCCTCTCCCCGATGTCTGAAGATCCTTCCGATCTGCTAGCCCTCACGCCTGGCCATTTCCTGATTGGTGGGCCGTTGCTTTCCACCGCTGAGCCTGAGATAAAGGGCGAAGCCAAGTCGATCCTCAATCGATGGCAACATTTGAAAGCCCAACATCAGCAGTTTAGTGCGCGGTGGAAAGAGGAATATCTCAAAGAACTCCACAAACGCAACCAATGGCAATTTCCGACCCGAAACATCAAAATTGACGATATGGTGGTAGTCAAGGAGGACAAATTGCCCTCGAACGAATGGCGGCTCGGCAGAATTGTTTCTGTTTTCCCCGGAGCCGATGGCCGAGTTCGAGTGGCTGAAGTCCGTACGGCGCGCGGCACCATAAAACGCCCCGTGCATAAAGTTATCCTTCTCCCTATGGAGAGAAAGGAACCGGCTACTTCCAGCCATTAACCTGCTTCTGTCTGCGAGGTCTTGTACCAAGTTATTTTTCTTCTTCTCTTTTCCTCGCAGAACAACTAAATCAGAATGGTGCCACGTCCTCGTACCGCCCAGAATTTGGAGAGCAGACGTACTCGAGGTATTCAATCCTTGCTGCATCCATCCTCTTCGGAAGTGCAAGAGGTTCCATAAACTGAGCAACGAAAAGCGCCTTCGGGCGGTGCTTATTAATAAGTACTGCTCGAACTGCCTCGCTCACGAGCACTCAGGAGCGACCTGCCGCAGCACCGAGGGCTGCAAAACGTGTGGAGGTGACCACCACACGTTGCTCCACATGCACGAGGAGCCATCTACGTATCGTCCACGGCCGGAGCGCACCGCTCGTCCGCCCGTTTCCAGGGAGCCTCCGACCGCGGCTGCCTATCTGCGACAGAAGGTGGTGCACATCCTCCCGACAGCCTGCGTGCTACTCGACACCGGGAGCACGTTTGAGATGGGGGCCCTGATCGACCCGTGCATGGCGGTCAGCAGCATGACCGGTCGTTGGCGGCGGCGTACAAGCTGCCAATCACGCAGGCAGGCGGGGACGAAGTCTGCACGGCGACCCTTAGATCCCGCACGGGCGACTTCCGGCTCGAGGTCGTCTTAAGGCTTGATTCCAGCCTTAGGATTCGAACGCCCGTACGGGCTCTGAGCGACACCATCCGGGCTAAATTCGATGAAATCCGGCTCGCGGATGAACGTTTCCATCGCCCATCGACCATTTCCCTCGCGTTGGGGTCCGACTTGTTCCCCAAGCTGATCCAGCCGGGGTTCCCGAATCTGGAAGATGGGCTGCCCGTCGCGCAGAGCACCGTCTTTGGATGGAACGTCTCCGGAGTGTGCCAGGAAAAGTAGTCCTGCTTTGCTGCCGCAAGGGGGGGGGGGAGAATGTTCGCGCCACAAGGGCGCTTAGTTCTGAGCTCTCCCGCTCTCCGTTTCTCTCCCGCTCCCGTTTTCCTAGCGGAAATCCACCACTCCGCGGTCCCGGGCCAATTTGTCTCTTAGTCTTAAGTTAGTCTAGAATTTAAGTTTGTGCAAATAAAACGATCTTGTGAAGTTTAAAACGCCGGACTCTTTTACCATCTGGACTGGTAAATCCACCACTTCCCAGAACTTTCTGAGAAGCGAGTCTAAGAAATCTTAATTTTTGTGTTGTACTTGAGTCTTGAAGGATGCGACTCTGTTTGCCTTTGTATTGGAGATCAGCCCTGCAAGTACCCAACTAAAAATGGTCTCTTGGCCTAGGAGTGAGCCACAAATGTTTCTTCTAGTTCCCTGTATCATCACCGAGAGTGAAATGTCAGCTCCAATCAGTATATCCATTTGGGAACTTTCTAAGCCATTTGGGTCTGCCCATTGGAGATCGGGCAGGTCTTGTAAAGAATTCCTGGAAACTGGATAGGAGGGCAGTTTGCCCGCTAATTCCGGAAGGACGTGGGCTGCGGTATCTAATTGTAGACCCGGCTTAGTAGGGGAGCGGATTGCAAACTGGCAGAGTTTCGTTGACTCTGCCGAAACCGATTGATTTAGCCCTGAGACTTGTGTCTGTATTTTGCGGAATGGCAACTTGAGGAGGTTAAACATACGTTCGGAAATGAACGTCGCCTTGACGTCGTTTGAGGAACTCGTGGTTGAGGAACTCGTGTTTAAGGAACTTGTGTTTAAGGAACTTGTGTTTAAGGAACTTGTGTTTAAGGAAAAGTGTGTTTAAGGAACTTGGGGAGCCGCGATGCAGCAGAGTATGATGCCTCCACCTACACGTGAAACAGCTGTGTGTGCTCATGCAATCACGTAGCTGATGGCCTTTCGTGAAACAATTCTGGCATAGCTGCTTCTTTTTGATGTAGCCGGAACGCACGTTAACTGACATATGGAGAAAGCGTGGGCACAATCTAATCGGGTGATTTTCCTTAGAGCATAAGTCACACCCTTTCTGTTTGGTGCTGACCTTTGTATTGAAGGATTGCAGTTCCTTGGGAACTGACTGAGTCGGCTTCATATCCCCGATAGCCTCCAGTGTCCGATACCTTTCGCTCAGGAAGGTGTTCATCTCCTCCCAAGCAGGAACTTCGGACTTCGATGTGAGGGATTGTTCCCATAAGGAATAGCTTAACTTTGACAGTTTGCTTGCGCAAAGGAAGACCAGCAGACAATCCCAGTTGTTAGTCAATATATGGGAATGTACTAGCGCTGTCAAACACCCCTGAATCGTGGATTGCAGCTCCTTTAGAGCATGTCCAGATTCTTGTGAAATGGAACTCAAGTTGAACAGGAGCTTTAGTTGGCTGTTGACTAAAAATCTTTTGTTTTGGAAACGGTCTTGAAGTGCCTCCCACGCCGACTCGAAACCGTCATTCGTAAACGGGGATTTAGTGGGCCATCGAAGACTGCAGTATCGCAGGGTGGTAGCCGGCAGCCGGACGAAATGTGCGGTTGGGAGGAAGGAGCTTGAACGGCTTGAGGCGTCACTTTTTCTAAAGTCTCACTGAGTTGTGCTGCACATGTCTCGTAGACGGAATAGCAGTTGTTTGGGGGGGCGCCTTTGCCGCAAAAAGATATCCAGTAGTTGAAAGCAGGCCCAGTAGAAAAATCCCAAGTCGCGATCGGAAATACCCGCAGGGTCGAGATTAGAAGTTGGGGGCGCCGTGGGTAAAACAAACAGCGGAGAAAAAACTTGAATCAGTACTGATGCAAAAAATAGAAATTGGCTAGAAAAAAGCCACGAGACAGCACAGTGGACAGGAACATTTGAATGGAAAGGTGCCTGATTATTGCGGGCAGGCTCGGCATTGGTAGGTCAAAGTACATCGGGTACACCTGTCCTCCAGGGCGTGCGGGGTGCGCGCGAGTGGGTACATCGGTTCGGATCTGGTTGGGGCTCGTTGCAGCAACCGTGTTGCGTGCAATGGACTTGAGTGCGTATGCAAGAGCATGTGGTAATGCTGATTGCACTTTTTATATCGATCCCCACTGCGGCACGTTCCCTCGGAATGTTCGTGGGCCAAACAATTGGAACAGTATTGATGTTTGATGACTGCCTGGAGCCGTTTCTCAGCGCTAAACCTACGAAAACGGAGGCATTTTCGAAGAGGATGGTTCCCTTGGCAGACTCTGCATGGGTAGGATCGACTATTTCGGGAACGTCTGCTCTCAACGGTAGCCGCTCTGCGGTTTATAGGACAGTTCCTTAATGAACCGTTGGACGCGAAGGAAATGCGTGTTGAAAACACCGACACGCCGTTAGTGGGTGCTGTTGACACTGGGCCTGTAAGTACCCATCCAAAAATCGTTTCCTGGGCCAGAAGAGCCCAAAATGTTGGTCTTAGCGCCACCCAGAAGCACGGACGAAAGAATGTCAGTTCCTATCAGGACATCGATTTCGGAGCTCTCGAAAAACGTTGGATCTGCTAAGGGGAGATCCGGAAGTTCCCTTAGAAGATCTTTCGGAACCGGGTGGGACGGAAGTTGTCCGGACAGTTGAGGAAGGACATAGGCCATTCATTTCTAACTGTAGCCCGGGTCTGGAGGGAACTCGAATGGAGAACTTGCAGAGCTTCCTGGAGTGCTCGGCAACTGTTTGATTGATACCGGAAACTTGAGTCTGGACTGTGTCAAATGGAAGTCGGATTAAATTGAAGAGCCGCTCAGATATGAGCGTAGCTTCGGAACCTGAATCGATAAGAGCACGAGCTTGGAAGTCGCGGCCCAGGTGATTTACGTTAATAATCGCTGCGCCGAGCAGGATAGCTCTTGATCCGGACGAGCTTTTCGCGGTGGACATGGGCTGTGAACTTGGCGACTCGGGGGGATATGGAACGGTTGCTCAAGATTGCCGCGATGTAGCAGAGTATGATGACGGCTGCGGCACGTAAGGCAGGAGTGAGCCGTTGTGCATTCCAGGTGCTGATGGCCTCGTGCGAAACAATTTGAGCACAGTTTTTTTTGCTTCGGACATAGTTCGATCGCTAATCGACGTGCACTTCGAGGAAAAGCGGACACAAACGGAGTGGGTGGTTTTCCCTGGCACACAGGTCACACCCTCTAGTTGCTGGAGCCACCCGTGCTTCGTAGGAATGGAGCCTTCGCACAGGTGAGGGGCAAGTGACGATCTTGACGGAAGGTTCTCGGAGCCCCTAGGCCTCACGTCGTTGATTGCCTCCAGAGTACGATGGCGCTCGGTCAGGAAATTATCCAATTCTTTCCAGGTTGGAATTTCAGCTTTATTATGTATGGATTGCTCCCACATAGAAAGTGTAATTTTTGGGAGCTTTGAGGAAACCATAAAGACCAGGAGACAGTCCCAAGCCTCAACATTGATGGAGGACATTTCTAGGGCTGTCAGACCACTCTGAATGGTGGCTTGCAGCTCCTTCAGCGCGACTCCGGACTCTTAAGAAACAGCCTGGATGTTGAAAAGGATCTTCAACTGGCTGTTGACCAATAGCCGCCGGTTCTCAAAGCGGTCAGTGAGGCTTTGCCACGCCGCGACAAACCCCTCATGCGTAAGCGGAGCTTTAGAAACAATGGCGTGTGAGTTACCACTTATTTTGGATAGCAAATGGAACAACTTCTCTACCGGGGTGAGCCGCGAGTTCTGGATGTAAATGGCCGTGAACAAATCTCTGAAGGTGGGCCACCGAAGATAATCACCCGCAAATACCTCGGTATTCACTGGCGATAACCGGCAGCCTGTAGACGGGGCTGTGTGGACATTTTCGGAAGCCTGAGTGGATTCGAAGGCAATTTTTTTCCGAAGCTGGGCAATACACCTCGAATAAAGTAGTAGTAGTAGTAGCTGTACTTCAACTCCAGCGATGTCGAGGTGGCCGTATTGTCATCGGACACGGCTAGCAAATCGGAGCAGCTCTCATAGCTCTTCTCCACCTTCTCCCACAGGGTCCAAATTTGGTCCCGATGGACTTCGCACATGTATTGGGAGCCTCCTCCCATCTCTGGGGCGACCGGAGTATTTATGTTGGCCTCAAAGTGGCTAATCCGATCTGTTGTGGCGATGAACTGTTTCAGCGCCACTTTAACCGCACTTTGAGCCATTTTCGCAACGGAGCGAGTCTGCCTTTGTGAAGGACCGGGGATTGTATTGACGTATTCGACGCTCTTTGCCCTTGGAATGGCAATGGTTGCCTTAGGCTTTAAAAAAGACGTCCGCGGAGATGCGGATTGAGATCTTTCCAAAAGAATGGATGGGATCGGACGCGGCTTTTTGTCGTCTCCCGTGGGCATTCTCAGGATCAAATTCGTTGGTCAGTGCTTGTCGCCTGACTTGCGCAATAGGTGCCTCTTACGAAGCGGTGGCACAATTTGAATGTGGTGGAAAAAACGGCAGGAACCAAAAACTCAAAAGGAGAAGAGGCCTGTTGTGATTGGAGGCGGATGGTGCCTGAAAGAAAAGTTCGTGCTCGTTCAGAAAAAGTGGATAACAATCTATATATGTATCTATATATATAAAAATGGAGACAAAAAATGTTCGCAATCGCATTACAAGAGAACGGCTGGGCCGATTTGGCTCAAATTTTTTTCCAGTTATTTGTAATTGACTGAAGGAGGCTATAGCATAAGAAAATTTTGGTAAAACCTTCTGGAAAAGTCGCTAGCGGCTCAAGGTTGTACACAGTTGTATGTAAAACTGTTACTGTACAATATTAGGCGATGTGGTGTTATTCATAATATAGTGAACATATATTTTTAATTTAAGTCGAATTTTAAAGTTGAGCATTGCAAGACAGTAAATTTCATAAAATAAAATGGCGCATCAGACTTGGAGTAACTAATTTTCCATCTCAAACAGATAAGTAATTTTGTCACTTCGGAGTGACGGTTATACGTATTATTTATAAGTTCTATACCTAAAGTCAGAAAAATAATGTCTGCTGTTAGACGATCAAGATTTGGACGGCATTCGCGCAATACAATAAATAGTCAGAATTTCCGTAATAGTCTGTGGTATGTCAGCATTGCAATGCACTGAAGTTTCGATTGGAAACCCCCGGCTTATGCTGTGCAGGTGGTAAAATTAAATTGCCCGTTTTGGCTCATCCACCAGAGCCATTGTATTCGCTACTATATGGATTTTCAGCCCAATCAAACAGTTTCCAAAAGCTTGCACAAAAATATAACGGATGCTTTTAAATAAGTCATTTGGGGCCGAGGTTGTTCATCAACCAGGCTACAATCCAAGTTATAAGGTTATGGCGTCTCTCTATTATCAAAATGAACAACTCCCATTTTTCCAAAATCGCATCCCAATATTCAAATTCAAGGGCAAATTCACGACGCTTTGTTACCACCACAAAAGAAAAATCATAAATTCCTTCAGATCTATTTCATTGGTGATTCGGCAGTTGAACTAAATCACCGCTGTGCCATTTTTACTGCAACTAAACGTGAAATTATCGAACAATTGCCAAATCTTCTCCATGAGCATAATAAATTGATAAGATTGTTCAAATCCGCATATGGGTATAATGCATTATGACGAACACAAAATCATTATCAGCGCTGACAAAAGACCCACTGGTAGCCATGCAAGACAATTTAATGCTCCCACTATCAATGAAGTCGCAGTGGTGATTGTTGGCGAGAATGTTGAATCACGCGAAATTGTTCTTAAGCGTCGGGATGATGGCTCGGTCATATGATGCTCTTCAATACCCATTGATGTTCTGTCGTACAGAAGATGGGTATCACTTCAACATAAAGATGGTCAATCCAATAACAGGTTTGTTTTCATGTCATCACTTCTTTTTGATTCTACAACTAAGTTTAAATTAAAATTTTAGGAGAACAAACAAATAAGAAGGTCAGCTGTATGAATGAAAGAATTTATACTTAAAAATAATAAATAATAGTGTTTAAGGATTAATATGTTATTTGCTGAAAACTTTGTAATATGTTCATTGCTGTTTTCTACAAATAATATACATGAGAAAAGAGTGTTTGCCGGGTCAACTATAATTAGTTCGGGCCCAGCAAAGCGGGCCATCCATCCCCAGCTCGCCTCACAACGAGAGCAGATCGGGAATGCCGAGGAGCGGAGAGCGGGAGAACATAGTTCGGATGTTGGTGCGCGGAGGGCAGAGGCGGAGCTGAGCGCGACCCTGAGGGTCTCCTCTGCAACAGAGGTATTGTGCTGTGGGATTCTTCCAGGGCAATTGGGTCAGGGCATGTCTCATACTCCTTTTCGAACTTGTCCCATAAGGCACGCACTTGGTACAGAAAAACTTGCAGTGTGTGTGGAGATGGAGAAGTCTGAAAATAGGTTGAAAAAATAGCTGAATATAGCCGAAATGAAGCGAAGAAAATAGAAAAGCTCCTTGGAAAAATAGCTAAATATAGCTAAACCAAACTTTACACCCAAAAAAACAGAATAAATAAAAAGTAGCTGACCTCAATGGCTAGGAACGAGCCAAAACAAACACCAGAAAACGAATTCCACTGCCAAAATAGCCGAAGAGTCTAGCAGAATTATTTGATTCCAATCTGAGTCCTCTGGATAAATTTTTTTAGTTTCGGAACACAACGAAAAAAGCGAAAACTTTTGCGACACAAAAAAAGCCAAAACTAGCTGGAAAACGACCCTAAAATAGCTATCAACTTTGGAAATATTCTTTGACAATGATTTAAAAAGTATTCGAAAAATATTAATTTTTAGTTTCTGGTTTAGATTTTGTATTAAGGTATAGGTGGAAGATTTTTGTCTGACCGGCACTGTATCGCCACTTAGTACTGAGGAATTGTATGAGTGCAGGTGCTTTTCACGCTGCATAAACAAAGCGGAGACGGGAAAAATTGACCAATATATGTATGTATCAGAGATCTGCAATGAGTATTAAAGTTTCGGGTACACCCAATCATTTACTTGTATCTGCTATGATTGGATAGTGTTGGTTGAGCAGATCGAAGTGAGCTATGAGCCCATAGGCATGAGTTTTCATACGATTGCGTCAAACGCTCAAATCACATCATTGATTGTTTCTGAGCGCTCCCTTTCATACTAATGAGCGTTTGTGAGCGTTCGGAGCTGCCGACCTGAGCGCGTTGAGCGTCGGGTGTACTGCTCACTTTTCGAGCCCCTTGCAGCGCACTGTTTTTTTTTTTTTTTTTGCTTTCAAAACTCGCAGTCCAAATTCATTCAATACCAGCCAGCAGTGCAGCGGCTGAAAGATCGTTTTTTTTTTGGCTGGCAACGTTATTACAGAAAAACGAAATAGATTGGAGCCAGGATCCGTTGATAGTTTGATCTTTTTAAGTTCATATTTTAAAAATTATAATTAATAACCTATCCTTGCCTCTGACCACCAGATGTGAGTCGGAGCACATCTCTAAAAAACACTCCCTTCTTCCGTCACAGGTAAGGGTACGGCTTTACATAGCGGTCACTTGCTTTTTTCTTCATAAATAAATAAATAAATAAAATGATAACCCCAATTTTTCTATTTATTGGTCAGTGCTTTGCTTTAATTTAAAATAATTCTCATGTTTGCATTCAACACCTTGTGCAAACACTAAAAATGAGGAAACTCTTACAAAAATGAGCGCTCCATCGTGTTGATTACGCTCACCAATGCTCATTTATTCCACTTCATCACAAACCAAAAACTCAGTGGGGTGAGTTTTCCGAAGTAGGCCGATGAGTTTTTGGAACATGAAAACAAAATGAGCGAGTGAACCTGAGTTTTGCTGAGTTGTTGATTCGGGTGTGACTTTTGAGCAATCTCGGAACTGCCAAGTGAGTTGAGTTGAGTTGAGCTAAAGTTTCGACATGGTGGGCGAGTTGACTCGCTCATACTTATTGCAGATCTCTGGTATGTATGTATGTGAAGCTGCGGAGATCAATGCTTAGCACAGAATAGCGCTAAGCCCAGCGCATGTATGTATATATATCTATATATATAAAACTTTTCATTGAAAACTAAGAATCAACGCACAGCCTAAACTAATTAATTGACCCTATTAAAATTTTTTACCATTCAATTCTTATAACACTAAACTGATTTGCTAAGATTTATTTTGGCCACAAAAAATCCCAATTTCTATAAAAAACAATCTGGACGCTAAACGCGTTAATCAATAGATTCGATTTTTGGCCAAAATGTAGTCCTCTATATAATAAAAATTCTATATAATTTAATATTGGATATTTTAATGTTTACTATTTTTTATCGATTTTTGAAAATCCTGATACTTTAAGGATTCATATGGTGGTTTTACTGAAGCTCTAGGTCAATTCTAAAAAAAAGTTACATTAGCCTAAAGTAGGAATAATAATTCCAACAAATTATACACAAGCATTTCACACCGAATGCATTCTCTCGCACTGTCTGTCTCTCTGTCTCTCTCTCTCTCTCTCTCTCTCTCTCTCTCTCTCTCTGACTCTGTGTACTACAATAATTGAGCGGCGGCTGATTTGGATTTCTTTTTAAAATTTAAAATTAAAAACTTAAAACTAAATTAAACTTTACAATAAATTAAAATTAAATTATACCAGCAACACAAACGAATAAACCCCGTCAAAGCGTTCAAGCCGCTGGGCTTTGGGAAAGTGGAAGGGGGAGTCGTCATCTATATATAAAACTGAAAACTGATTGTCATGAAGATTAAGTTATGGCTGATTATTCATTCTTTAAAAAAAAAATAATACTGATATATATCAATTAACAATAGAAAATTTTATCGAGTGAATTATGATACTGAAAGAGATTTATATGGTAGTTTTCCTGAAGCTCTAGGTCAATTCTAAAAAACCTTTCGCTTAGGGAAATTATTCACCGCAAGCAAAGCTGCGGGCTAGTCTTATATAAATTAGTAAATTTTTACGGAACTGCTTCCTTGGGGCAACGCCGGGCTAGCTCATGGATCCCAGGGTGGGTTCGACCCGATACCCGCAGTCCGCACAATAAATCACGATAAATATCGGACGTCTCAAACTACACTATTACACACCACTAGGACAAAAAGGTAAACAACAATTCAAAAAAAAAAAAACTGGACGACACTTCTTATACAATTGGTGGCTTCGATGGACTCGCTACGACGCACACACCCATCCTGTGGTGCCTCCTGGTCATCTTTTCGTCCGTGCAGATAGTGCTTTACAAATACAGTATCGTGAACCGACTTATCCCGGCGGAACGTGTGCTCAGCCAGGGATGCGCTCGCGCCAAGGCTGCTCAAATGGGCTAAGACAGCGGAGGAGAAGCGGCGCTCCCCCTTTTCTACCTAATTTTCCTGCTGGAGCTCCAAGAGAAATATCAGGGGTGGGTATGTTAATTTAAATTTCGACAGCTTCAACTCCTCTTCTCGTTTTGCAGCACTTGTGTTGCACAAATCCCGGACACAAGGCTAAACACGGAGGACAAGGGACACTTACATGGACAAAATAAATTATATAAAACTAATATCTAATTCTACTGTAGGTGGAGGTGCGGGAGTGGGACGGCCTTTATTGGCGGCCCGCAACGGTGGCAGAGTCAGATTTTTAACGAGGATATGTAGCCCTTTTTGCGGGATTCAATCCCAAATATATTCTTGGCCGAAAAAAAAACCGGACTTAGCCTGGAGCGGACTCACTGGGTCTGCGGCGTATCAACTGCCGTTTGCCGAATAGCCACACTAGTGGCGATCGAGACTCCTCAGCGTTGGCGTCAAAACTCCTTTGGCTGGCGTCAAAAAGATGGCTGTGGCTGGCTGCGAAAATGGGTGCGGCTGGCTGCGGCGGATCTAGGCCTCCTTCCCACACACACAAACGGCTGCGGCGCGGGGGGAATTACTTAGGTATTCGAACCAGAAAAAACTGCCGTGGCCAGTGACTCGGTCACTGCCACACTAAAAAAAAGGAATTCCTCGCATTAACATTTTTATTCACTTGCACTATATATGCTTTCTCACGTTTTTTTCCTTTTTTCCTAGTTTTGCTTTTTCACGATTACTCCCGTCGCACGCTATCCATTCCGTACTGCCCCTAACCTGGCCTTTTTCGCCTCCCTTTATGCCAGAGCTCCGGCTTAGGAACCGTTGTTCTTGGGTTGCAATGCAACACCACCCAAGGATTTGGAGAGATGCTATTGGATTCCGGCAGCTCGACAAGGTCATTGGGAGCATTTGGATAGGGGTCTCCAGCGCAGTTCCGACCGGTGCCCAACGCGGGGCCCACGCCTTACGGGAAGTACTACACCTCCTTCTGTTTGTCCTTGCGTACTTTGTGCTCCCTTCTTCCAGGCCACACGCGGATGTCCTTGGCGTCCTCCAGCTCGTATACATTGTTGCCGACCGCCTTCACCACCCTGGCCTTCAGGAACTTCTTCGCAAACTTGGCGTTGAACTGCTTCCCGAAGTCACTGAGGACGAAGTTTTGGCGGTATACCTCCTGGCCTGGCTTTGCGGCGAACAACCTAGCCCTCTGGTCGTACCGTTGGCGGCTGCGGTCGTACGAGGTCTCCAGACTCTTACGTACCTTCTCCTGCACGACTCGGAATTTGTCGGCCGTCGACATCCCGGCCATCTCATGGTTGCACAGCGACTGCAGCTTCCTGGCCAGCCGGTAGCTGGAACCAGAAATCCTTGAATCGCCGCCAGTACGCTCCGGTTCACCCGCTCCGCTGCGTTGCTCTGTGAAGAGTATATCGGTGTCCTGAGGTGCCGGATCCCGAAGCTCTCCATCGCCTCCTCGAAGTGCACTATCTCTGGAACTCCGAACTCGTAGAAGACCTCGCTGATGAGGTTCGAGGCTGTCGCGTCTCGCATGGCCTTCAGGAACGTATACTTGGAGAAGTGGTCAACGACGATGAAGATCCAGGCATGCCCCTTCTCTGACCTCTGGTACTTGCCAAGGAAGTCGACGTACAGCTTCTGGAATGGCCGCTCCGTCTGCACCCGTTCTCCGATCCCGACCATTATCCGGTGGTTCGGCGCCTTCGACTCCTTACACACCTGGCATCTTCGGACGAGCTCGCGCACCTGCAGCACCATCCCAGGCCAGTAGAACTGTCGTCGCAGGATCTCCAGCGTCTTCCCCATTCCGCCGTGAGCTGCCTTTGGGCCCGAATGGGCTCGCTCAACAAGGCTGTGGGTCAGACTCTGCGGTATCCAGAGCTTCTACGCCGATCCGTCGACCTCGTCATCCAAAGTTGCCGGGGAGACTCGCTTGAAGATGAGGCCATCCTCGATCTTAAGATCAGGTAGGTTATCGGTACTCCTGGTACTCATCTCCAGCAAACTCTGTGGTCTCAAAACCTAGCAACTCCGTCGGATCCTGGGCTATCTCCTCCACGCATCGCGAAAGCGTGTCTGCGACCACGTTCTCGCTGCCTTTCCAATGCTCGATGCTGAAATTGAACCCCTGGAGCTGCAGAGACCACCTGGTCAGAAGTCCTGAGAGATCCTTCATCGACATTAACCATTTAAGGCTGGCGTCATCCGTGATGCACGTAAATGGCATGCCCGCCACATACGGTCGGAACTTTCGGATCGCCAGGAGAGCTGCAAGGCACTCTTTCTCGGTGACGGTGTAATTCACCTGGTGCCTGTTCATCTTCGCTGAGAAGAACGCTATCGGCTGCTCCTGGTTGTCCTCGTCCTTCTGGAACAGAACAGCTCCGGCTCCAATTTGTGAAGCGTCGCACTGGATGTAAAAGTGCAGCTTTAAATCCGCGTGCACCAAAACTGGGGCCGTGGTTAATGCCATCATCAACGCCTCGACCGACAGCTGCGCCTCCGGACTCAAAGAAAACTTTTGTTCTCCCGGTCTTCTTGAGCGATTCGGTTAGAGACGCTACCAGAAACGCGCGCACCTCCTTCATCGATCTCGGCTCTGGCATCCTCCGGATCGCTGCCACTCTACCAGGATCCATGCGTAGACGACCTCCACCTACGATGAACCCTAGGTAAGTCAAAGACTTGAAGCAGAATTTCGATTTACCCAGGCCGATGGTTAATCCTGCTTCCCTTAGGCATTCAGCAACTCATCGTAGGCACCGGAAGTGCGTCTCGATGTCCGGAGCCAGTATGAGAAGATCATTCAGGTAGACGAATACGTTGGATCGGATTTCGGCTGAGATTACTCGATCCATAAGTCTCACCAACCGCTGCGCCGCATTACAAAGTCCGAAAGGCATCACTCTGAACTAGTAAAGGGGCCTACCAGGAACCGTGAACGCCGTCAACTCCTTGCTTTTCTCGTCCAGCTCGATCTGCCAGAACGCGAATTTCAAATCCACGCTGGAGATGAAATGCGTTTGATCGATTCTGGACAGAATTCCATCGATACTCGGCAAGGGGTAAGCATCCTCACCGTCACCTCGTTCAGTTTCCTGGCATCCAAACAGAACCTGTCCTTCCCAGGCTTCGACACTACCGTCGTCCGGTTGCTCCAAGGGCTCTTGCTCTCCTCGATGACTCCCAGGGCTAGCATCTTGTCGACCTCGTCCTCGACCACCTTCTGCTTCGCCGGAGACATCAGATAGGGCCGGTCTTTGAAAATCTTGGCGCCTTCCACCAGCTCGATGGTGTGCTTCTCCTGGCCAGTGGTTCCCAGAGCATCCTTCTCAAAAGTGAGGAACCGCTGCTTGATCTCCTCCAGCTCTTGGGACTCGGCCTCGAACAGCTTCCAGGATTCAGGGTTCGTCTTCTCCTCGTCGTCGTCTTCCTGGTCCGCGTAGTGCTCCATCTCCCTGGCGTGGATTTCTTCGGCCTTCTTCACGCCTTGCACAGGGATTTGTTCCACTACGCCCGGTGCTAGTCCAAACGTCCGCCAGAAATCGACGCCGAAAGACGCTGGCTGCTCAAGGTACGGGCACAGATAGAAAAGAATGCTTGCTAACCTCCTTTTCTACTCCACAGGTACCTTGATACACCCGATGATCGACCTGTCCTCGCCAGCGGCCGTTCGCACCACGGAGAAATACGGCTGTACCGGCACGCCCAACTCCTCAACCAGTTCCCTGCCCTACAACAAACCCGTCAGCTGCTGGCCCAGGATTTTTACCTTGGCGAAGGGTCTGGGATCTTGGATGCTACCACGCTTTACAGCCGCCATGACCTCCTTTCATCTCTCCTGCCGTTTCCTGATCGCGGGCTTTTCTGACCGTTCGGGAAACCTCACGCATGCCACTCAACTGGTGTTGCTCGAAAATCCGGCCCCTTGCCTCCAAATACCGCCGCATGCGCTCTTCGTAGGGTAACCCTCGCGCCATGGGAACTGCCTCCTGCGTCCCAGTTGACGTACGTCCGATCGTCGCGGAACTCGCCAGCCCGGCGGTCCTCCACACGCCAGATCCGGCCGCCGCCGTCGTCTCGCCGCAGCTCCTCGACTTCAATGCTGCTGTATGCCTTGCCCGGCTCCGGTCGTGTGTGGTGCTGAGATGGCGGCCTTCGCAGAGGTGGCCTCGTTAGCTGCGCGGCAGCGGTCTGTACCTGCCTGGGTACCGCTCCGCGAGGATCCGGTCCGGGTTTTTTTGACCGCCCCACTGGATGTGGCTGCCGCGGTCGCTGCTGCTGTTCTCCGGCTGGAAGTTCCTGCTGCTGCGGTGGCCGCTGCTCCTGGCTCCCGCCTGGAACGGACTTCTGAGGGATAGCCGGTCTCAGCACCTCGTTCATCAGCTGCATCATCTCGATGAAACCGGCCCGCATCTCGTCCCGCAAGCTCTGGCTGATCCCAGCCTCCTGAGACTTGCGGTACGTTTCCGCCGCCTGCGCCAGGGCAAGGTTCACCGCTGACTTTGCTGCCGAATCCACAGGTGGCTCCTGAAACTAGACCAACAGCTGGTCAGCTGCGTCTCCGATAGCCCCAAACTCCAGCGATTTGGGCTGTTTCTGCTCCGTCGGCTGCGGGTCTGGTGGTCGCGATATTGGAGTCCTCGGCAACCCCATTGATACTCGCGGAGGCGCGTACCCAACAGCACCCTCCGCATCCGTGGACCATGTCTCTTCCTCCTGGGCTGAAGGACCCCTCGACCTAATTATATTTGCTCTGCTCTCATCTTGCTCTAAAATTTTGACTAAGGCTACTAGCCCCCAGGGCATTTTCTAAAATTTTCTGCTATAGCACTTGGATGTACGTAGCAAGTCAGAAATCTCGGAGCAGAGCATAGCACAAAGTTTTCAATTTAATTGCTACGGCTCTGCTACTGCTTTCGTCAAAGTGACAGCAATAGCAATATGGAAACAAAATACTACGGGAGCAGCATAGCTTTTCAAACCCTGATTTTACGTTAACATAAATAAACAATTCCTATCTACTATATCACAGTTTTATATCACAGTATTCTCATCCCTGCTCGCTGCACGGATCTGCGGCACAAGGTATGCAAATCCGTCGCAAATCCGGATGCCACCGCCTTGCCACAGCAGAATAACTGCGTACTGTGCCCGGGAGCAGTTGATTGCCTTCCTGCGAATCAAGCCTCCCGTCCTGCCTGAAAAGAAAAAACAAATAAACCACAACAACCAACCGCCTACGCCTTGGCTACCAGTCCCCGGTCCTCGGTGCAATTGCAGGCCGTAAAATAGGCCTCGCAAGCCACCAAAGGCGGGGGCTGGATGGCCCAGGACGTGGCCTGACGAGACGTCGTCATCCCGCTATCTTTTTTTGTTTTTAAACTGGGCGCCATATTGTAACGGAACTGCTTTCTTGGGGCAATACCGGTCTAGCTCAGGGTGCCCAGGGCGGGTTCGACCCGATGCCCACAGTCCGCACAACGATACCAATAAATATCGGACGTCTCGGAATTAACATTGTGTACATCACTAGTAATTGGAAAAAAGGTAAACAAAACAACCAAAACAAACTGGACGACGCTCTTCACACAATTGGTGGCTTGGATGGAATCGCCACGACGCACCCACCCATCCTGCAGTGCCTCCGATTGATCGAGGGGCATTATACATTATAAATTTCATCCTTACAATTACCACTGTACAGATCGTCTCGCGTGAGCCGACTTATCCCGGCGGAACGTATCCTCAGCCAGGGATGCGCTCGCGCCAAGGCTGCTTAAATTGGCCAAGACAGCGGAGGAGAAGCAGCGCTCCGCAAACCGACAACTGGCCACAACCAGGCCTCGACTGGATAACCCCTTTCCTACCTAATATCCCTGCTGGAGCTCCAAGAGAAATATAAAGGGCGGGTATGTTCATATTTTAATTTATGTATTCAGCGGCTTCTACTCCACTTCTCGATTTGCAGCACTTGTGTTGCACAAATCCCGGACACAAGGCCACGAAAACGCGAAGGACAAGGGACACTTACAAATACAGGTAAATAAATTAAGGACCAAATAAATTATATAAAACTAATATTTAATATCAGTAGGTGGAGGTGCGGGAGTGTGGCGGCCGTGATTAGCGGCCCGCAACGGTGGCAAGGAAAGATTTTTAATGGGGATATATAGCCCCTTTAGCCTGATTTAATCCCACAAATATTCTCGGCCGGGTCACGCCGGCCCTATACTGGAGCGGACTCACCGGGTCTGCGGCGTATCGAACTGCCGGCTGCCAAATAGCCACACCTGTGGCGATCGAGACTCCTCGGCGCTGGCGTCAAAACTGCTTTGGCTGGCGTAGAAGAACTGCTCTGGCTGGGTGCTCGCCACGGCCTTCTTCCCACACACACAACGGCTGCGACGGACACGGGGGACTTAACTTAGGCATTAGAACGAGAAAAAACGGCCGTGGCCAGTGATTCGATCACTGCCACGCTAAAAAAAGGAATTCCTCGCAATGAAAATTTTTATTCACTTGCACTATATATGCTTCCTCGCGTTTTTTTCCTTTTTTCCTAGTTTTACTTTTCCACGGTTACTCCCGTCGCACGCTGTCCATTCCCTACTGCCCCTAACCTGGCCGTTTTCGCCGTTTTCGACCATTGCCAGAGCTCCGGCTTAGGAACCGTTGTTCTTCGGGTGCAACGGCCCAGGCCAACGGGTTAGAGCCCCTTCTGTTAAATTGCCCGCCCACTTCACCGGTTCGCTCCCAACCCCTCACTTTCTTCTCTGGCCACACTAATCCAAACCTATTCGATCTATCGATTGTCCTTTTCAGCCCATTCAGACTGGAAATGCAACAATTTATATGTATATGTAAATAAGATGACGAATTGGATATTTATAAACACATTTCTCTCTAAGAAACTATTATACAATTATGTAAGGAACAATTCAAATATTTTAGGCGCCAAAGTTAAGTTTGTTCAATTGAAAAGCAAGTTATATAGATCAACATTGTTATTTATTTATAAACTAAATATAAAAAGTTCATAAGAACAATGCATATGTAAAGATTTTTCCAATAAATCAATAATTTTATTTATTCTGTGGATTGTGATTTGGTTATGCTCGTGATCATTTACTTATTCATAATTTTTTGCGAAATGGACACGAAATAGTGGATGGAATCCAAAAAGTTCAATTGTTTCTAATCGGTGCACTATGTGGAAACAGTTTATAACGTAAAATGTCATATAAATATACATACATATATATAAAATGGTATTTTCGCCAGTTTGGTATGAAAAACGGCAACCAATAATTCTTAAACTTTATCGATATATTTATAAAAAATAATATCGAAAAATCCTAAGTGCTTGATTACATTACATGATGGAATGTTATTTTTCTGATTTATTATGTATGTTCTTGTGTATGCCCACCCATGTGAATTTCTGAATTAGCGATATATGTAGATTACACTGTTCACTTATAATACTATTACTAGTTTTAGTATAATAGTAATTTCGCAAAAATTAAAATCATCAACCACAGGTGCAGTTTAATTTTATTATTTACAAATTATGTAGGTACCAAGAGATTCTAAACGGTACTCAGTAGGTGTAAAATATGTAGTAAATATTTCAAAACTATGATACCTGCAAATTTATAATGCTTACCCCTATAAAATATTTTAAGTAAAACTAATGAGCGTTAACAAAAAGTTAGCGCCGGGCTACTTTTTAATACTTATATGACAAACATGTACATATGTATATATTGGAATGTTCATATGTATGTATGTATGAACATTTAATTAAAGTTGCATATGTATGTCAAATGTAAATATTGTTGTTTAGCTTATGTATGTATGTTATGAATGTACCTTACTTTTGACAGTTTTTATCATATATACATTTTAAAGTATAACATTAGTTTAAGCTCAACATTTGGTTTTAGCGTCTTTTTTTTTTTTTTTTTTTTGAAATTAAATTTTATGTATGTATGTATGTTATTCCTCCCACAGGTGTTTTATCAGATTAGGGACTGGCCAATGTATGGCAGCACATTTGCTGCATTGTAGGTAAGCAACAATTGGATAGCTTTGCCAACAATCACCCGCTTAATAGTATTTCAATTTTCTTTACCGTAACCATAAAATTATTTTTCTAAATAATAAAAAAATTACTCTAAACAAGAAAGGAAGCTAACTTCGGCTCACCGAAGTTTGTATTCCCTTGCAGACTTTAAACAAAAAATTAAGACCGAAATTTTTAAATAATAATTAGTTGCCAAATCTCAAATTTGATGGCAATGGTTTGAAACATGGCTAAGCTATGGTTTTTTATTTTCCTGATTGTTCCTATGGAAGCTATAGGATATAGTTGTCCGATTTTCATGAAATTAAAACTGAAATTCAGGAATACTAAAATATGGGTAACTATCAAATTTGGTGAAAATATGTTGAAAACTGACAAAGTTATGAATTTTTCTTTTATTTTCCTGATTGTTCCTATGGAAGCTATAGGTTATAGTCAACCGATTTTCATGAAATTAAAACCGAAATTCAGGAATAATAAAATATGGCTAAATATCAAATTTGGTGAAAATATGTGAAAAACTGACAAAGTTATAATTTTTTTTTGAAAATTTTTCGGATCGTTCCTATGGCAGCTATATGATATAGTCGTCGATTCTCCATATGTACGAGTGAGAGTATATAGAAGCCTAACTGCAAAGTTTCATTCAGATAGCTTTAAAACTGAGGGACTAGTTTGCGTAGAAACGGACAGACGGACAGTCGGATATGGCTAGATTGACTCGGCTGTTGATCCTGATCAAGAATATATATACTTTATAGGTGCCTCCTTCACTGCGTTGCAAACTTTTGACTGAAACTATAATACCCTGCAAGGGTATAAAAATAATCGTCCTTCAACTAAGATAAATAGAGAAAAATGTTTAATAATTAGACTGCATTACGTATCAGTATGTACATATAAGCATATGTATGGCTTGCGAATTATTTTTCGGTTCTAAGTATCGCCTATATACATATGTAAATACATTAATTATAATGCGTAAAAAAAATGTTGATTTGCCGTCGGCAACTTCTATTTATCTCTGAAGATCTCTCGCTGAGGGTGGACGACAGGTCCGTTGATGTCTTCTAGCCGGCTGGCCGTAGAATATCCAATTATGAAGATTATGGGGAAGGATGACTGTCCTTTACCTGCTGCCCTAGGGACTCAGACACGTTTATAATAATAAGAGTTTACCGACGGATTGTCGGAGTTAGGTTTGAGAGCGATGGCTCTTTATTAATCAAATGTAAAATCAGAATAGAAGCTTAAAGCTAACATAAATGAAATTCATAGCTATGCACGATCTTCCGGCCAGACGCTGGGTCAGCAATTTGGCCGCCGCCGCCCCGTTAACTTTTAGTTAACTTGTATGTATTTTTAATAAAAAAAAAAAAATTAGATAAGAGAAAGAAATACAAAGGCCACCTAACTGTGGTGGGCGAGAAATGTTGCGATTAAAAAAATTAGGCTGCTGTGATTTTCTAACCAAAATAATTGAATTGTCTTTCGAAAGCCAAGATGGATGGAAGACCCAATACATCCATAAAATTTCTTAAAATTCAAAAACCAACACATCAATAATACTCCACCACCTAAACTGTTTGAATTTATTTTTATTTCGGTTATAAAACGGTTGGAAATACGTGTCAGTGTGACCTTTCTTTGGGGTTTCAAGCGTTTTAATCTTTTGTTAGTATTTTAAAGTTACACTTAGTTTATTTAAATAAACATTTTTTTTAATGATTACCACAAAAGAAAAGTCTATATAATAATAGCAACTTCTAAAACTTTTAGAATTTACTTACTTTACTACTTACTTTAGTACTTATGCGTGCATACGCTGACGACGTCAAGCTTTGCGTACGATATAAGTATGTTTTCTGGATCATAAACATGAGTTAATTGATCATATTTCTTGCATAATGAATAAAGCCGTCGAACACATTCAATTTAATGTCTTACTATTTGCTCTACGCGCCTAAAACTAAGATGCAAAGTAAACGTTATTCTAATAGACTTCTGATTAATTCTTAGCCAACCGTACATCTGTAATAGATACCTCTATGTTTAACGTAAACCATGGTTAGGTTTAGATTTCTTGTAGAAAGGGCATTTGCTGTAGTATGCGCGTACGTGGCCGTTCGGTTTTCTTGGGCTGAGAGTTTTGTGTTCGGAGAACTTCTTCTCCGGGTGATGCGTTAGTCGACTCCGTTGTGAGCTTAGCGCCGTTCTTGGAGTGTTCAATGTACGATGGGCCATTTATCTTTGTTATTTCATAGAGCTTCTTATTTTAATAAAAATCAAACTAAACCGTATAAACTGAACTATAGCTAAGCGTGGCCGGCCGTTGCTATCTTGGGTCTTAGTGCTGAATCTTGCTGGAAAGTTAAGGGTCATTTCCAAAGTAAATTGGTGTCGTCTGAATTCGACCAACTCGTCAGGAATTTGGTATATTTTAGGTTAACATCGTATTTTCACGCAACAAAATTTTATGTACTGCCTTTCCAAAACAAACAACTCTACAACTCTTTCCCTATAATTCCCTCAATTTGTTCGAAATAACTGGTTTTTTTTAGCCGATTATGCACTATGGTCAGTACACTTAAGTGGCCCTTATGAAAACAAGGAAAAAACTACCGGCACGTTTCCTGATTGTTCACTTGCAGGCTTTTTAGCGGGTTAGGTTAAAGTTTTTGATTTTGGCAGACTATCTACGATATTATTGTGTACAAATCATTATAACTTCCACATAATACTCTAAGGCTGATGTCAGAGTGCGAGCGAGAAGCGATGCGATAATATTGGGCGAGAACGAGCGATAAACCACTGCAACCTTTTTCATATGCAATCGCTCGAAAGATGTCAAAGTGGAAGCGAAGCGAGTGGCGAGTTCAAGCGATAAAGCGAGAGCAAAGCGGTTTGCAAACTGCTTTATCGCTTCAACTCGCTTAGAGCCTACGATTTTTTTGTTGCATTCTGACATACATATATTACCGTTTACTTTCAATTTTGATACTGTTTTTGTTTTTGTAGCTCGCTTCTCGCAAAGCTTTCACTCTGCCATCTTCTCGCTTGCTCATCGCTTAGCTTCGCTTCTCGCATCGCTTCGCTTCTCGTTCGCACTGACATCTGATGTCTGACATCAGCCTTAAGAGTTCATGCAATTCAAAGGAAGTTCTACAGTGACGCAAAACTAAAGGTAGATGGGATGTAGTATTTCTAGTCTACGTGGAAACGGAGCTGACCTAACAAGTCTGCACTTTCCACGTTCTAAAAATGGTAAAGGATGATTAACTTATTAGGAGATGTCTACTATAATAGGAGGGTAATTTATATCCTTTACAGTTTATGCCGCGTAAAGAGGAAAGTAAAGAGGGTTCTTTTGAACCGATTCGATACGTTTGCTGTGGACGCCATACTGAGGGCTCCATACGCAAGATCCATATTTTAAGATAGGACGAACTGGTGAAGTATATACGGTTTTAGTAATATTATTGTGTACAAATCATTATAACTTCCACATAATACTCTAAAGAGTTCATGCAATTCAAAGGAAGTTCTACAGTGACTCAAAACTAAAGGTAGATAGGATGTAGTATTTCTAGTATACGTGAAAACGAAGCTGACCTAACAAGTCTGCACTTTCCACGTTCTAAAAATGGTAAAGGATGATAAACTAATTAGGAGAGTCTACTATAATAGGAGGGTAATTTATATTCTTTACAGTT
Source organism: Drosophila anomelani (assembly GCA_035045905.1). NCBI lineage: Eukaryota > Metazoa > Arthropoda > Insecta > Diptera > Drosophilidae > Drosophila > Drosophila anomelani. The sequence goes on along the minus strand of JAWNOO010000029.1, from coordinate 628,560 downwards.
TTTGCCGCGTAAAGAGGAAAGTAAAGAGAGTTCTTTTGAACCTATTCGATACGTTTGCTGTGGACGCCATACTGAGGGCTCCAAACGCAAGATCCATATTTTAAGATAGGACGAACTGGTGAAGTATATACGGTTTTAGTAACGTAGGAGTCGTTAAATTCTTTTGACCCTCGTTTAATAAATACAAGGACACTTCTGGATTTATTAACCATGCTCGAAATATAATCCATAATGTCAAGTTTATCATCAACTAAGTTAATTCTTTCCATAGAGCAGCAGGTAGGCGTGTAAGATGATTGGGAACGACACGCGAGAATGTCATTAGCTTGCATTTAGAGCCATTTAAGTTTAGTAGGTTTACGCTGCGCCATGTTTGAAAATGATCAAAACCTGTTCGTAATACAGACTGGCAAGTCACGTCCTTCTATTGCACACAAAGTTTGACGTCATCCGCGTACATAAGTACTCTAGAAATCGTTAATAAATAATTTAAGTAATAAGGGACTCAAATGGAAGAGGAGTGCACAGGGCTTCAGCACAATACCAAATCACACAATCATGTACTCCATCGGGACCTGGGAAATAAATAGGGTTAACACGATTAAGCTTTAAAATAAGAGACCTTTCGTTTAAATTACATCACTTATGCAAATCGGTTATCTTATCTCAAAGTTAGTCAATGTTTACATACCGACATCGTAAATGCACCTTGTATAACATTGTTTAAGTGTTGGAATGCAGAGGAAATATTTTGGGGCGTAGAATCCAAATCTGTCTAAAAAATTCGCCCATCACGTCATAATTTTGAGATGTATAAGGTTATTTACTTTTTCCGTCCAAGTGAACTGCGCTCTTGACTTGTGTAAAGCTTTGTGAAAACCACCGGGGTTTATTTAACTCTTCGACTTCGGGTATACTATAAACTTTCACTTCGCGTTTGTGTGCAGCTTATTTTTAAACTTTAATTGTGCTGCCAGCGCTTGCTTTGCTCTCTCTGCGTAGCTGCACTTCTTATCTTATCTCCTGCTCTTTTCAAACGTAACAGGCAGAATGGAGAGTCGCTAAAATGTCCCTTGATATTGTCTGCTGTGTCGCTATCGGCTGCTGGTTGTGCATTGGTCGTGGTGCACGTACCTTCGATGAAGCGCGCAAGAACATCGCCTTGCGATATTTTTGTGAGGTTTGCCGCGAGGTGGAAAACAAAATGATGACTCGCATTAGTTTTAAAGACATATTATTAAGTTCTCGTAGAACCCAGGACCGTGAATACTTAATATATTAGCCAACAAGAAAGGAAGCTAACTTCGGCTCATCGAAGTTTGTATACCTTTGCAGAATTATATTAAAAAACTAAAACCTAAATTATGCAATAATAATAAGTTGCCAAATCTCAAAATTTATGAAAATATGTTGAGAAACAGGGAAGATATGATTTATTCTTTTATTTCCCTGTTTGTTTCCTATGGCAGCCATAGGATATAGTCTTAAGATTTTCATGAAATTGGTGAAAATATGTTGAAAACTGACAAAGTTAAATTTTTTTTCGAAAAGTTTTTCGATTGTTTCTAGGGCAGCTATATGTTATAGTCGTCCGATCCGGCCCGTAAAGAATATATATATTACTAGAGGAACCAGCGATCTTCGTCTCGCCCTTAATTGATGTTTTTTTGTAAAAATTGTTTAGTAAAATGTTGTGTAGCGGATCCGGCAAACTTCGTCTAGCACCCATTATTTTTTTTATTACCCAAGAATTTTTTATTAATTATGCCATTTAAAAAAAAGATTATTTTCTCAGTGCAGTATTCTTTGTTAGTCCATTTTTAGTCAGTACAAATAATCTTGATGGTTTTTCCGTGGGAAAAGCATGGTGTTTCCAAATCTAAGCCACATACAGATAATGTTTGGCCTTGTGACTTATTGATCGTCATAGCGAATACCAATCAAATAGAAAATGGAGTCCTTTGGAATTCAATTGGCACATCTTTGGGATTCATAGGTATTCGTTTCGCTTCGAAACTTTCCATTCAAAATGATGGCTTCAATGATATTTTTCATTCATTTCTTAATTACTATTCGTGTACCATAGTACATAACCGTCGTGGGTTCAATTTAGGAAGTTGAATGGATCGGAGCTCCAACCTTCAATTGCAAATGGTGTGGTGGCATGCCTGGCAAATCCAATGATTTTAAAAACTCAACTGGATAATTCACAGTTTCAATAATATCACAAACTGCATCAATAGATTTGTATGACACCAAGTCCCCAGGCAACAACAGTTATATGTGTAAAGTTAATTCATTGACGTGCACATTTTTTGCTGACAAACTCGCTCTGTCTGTCAACCATTGATGTGCATCGCTGAATCATACCGTTAGATCGTTACATATTGTACGATGTCGATACAATATATCATCGGTTGAATCTTTAAATCATTGAATCTTTGTGGTTATCCCACAACATTTGTGCTCGGGCTGGGAAACCTGTAGTCAGTATTACAGCGAATAGTATACGAATTTGTGTTCCTGTACAGTTTTGTCCTGCTTCAGCAAGCATATTGTTCCAATGGTTGTTGAATTCTAGCAAGCCTAGAGCAAGGATTCTGTTGTCCATCTACTCTACGTATATCTTGAAATGACAATGACCCGGTGACATTAAAAAAATTTATGAGATTCGTTCGGCATTGGCAGCAATGAGTCCAATTTGTGATACACTTGGCCTTTGATTTTGAACGTGAATGTTGACCGTTTGCAGCAATATTGTTAACTATTTCAGTTGCTCCAAACCTACGGTCACACTTAAGCGTGACAGGAAGTCTAAATTGCTAACCATCGAAAAAAAAAAAAGAAAAATATATTTATACATAAAAAGTTCAAATACATTCTTCAAAACACACATAATTACTGAAAAGTGGAGAAGGAGGTGAAGGAATTGGATCGGGATAAGGACCAGAGCGAAATACGAGCTAGCCTGCGAGCTAGTTTGATGGACGACTCAAATGCTGGCAATACATCCAGATGGGCTCCCACAAGCTGCATCAAAACTTGTACCGTAACATCCTCGATTTCTTCCTCAGTGACGTTCACAACAAGCTTGAATGGCAGTGTGTGTTCTGCGGCAACCAGTACGGGGCTAGTTCCTGTTCCTATCAGTACATCATCATGCAGCTCTACACCAAAATGGCAGCAAGTCACCGCAAAGCCAAATAAAGGAGCCGCAAAAAAGAGAGCAGGCGCCGTTCTCTCTCCTAAGGTCAGCCAAAAGAAGACAAGCTACACTGTTAATCCTGCAAATCGCTTCATAGACTTAAGCGACGAGGAAGAAATGGACGCTGAGCCTTCCACTTCGCTAACCGCGCCGCAAGGAAATGTGACGCATCCTACAACCCAGGTCTAGCACAAGTCCAAAAAGATGCGACGAAAGCTGCTCGATCTCCCAAGGTCCCAAGGATCATGGTTCCCGGAGTTGTCAGCTACTCTGCTTTCTGCAGTGAGCTGGATGGTCTTATTGGAAACACTTACTCCATTAAAGCGCTGAACTCAGGTGATTGTGCCATTCAGTGCAACTCTTCCGATGCCTACAGGCTCGTGGCCAGACATTTCCGCAAAAAAGGAACTGTTTTTCACCACCACCAGCTACCTGAACCTGAACCTGACCGACCCTTTCGCATGCGTTATTCGCATCTATACCCCTCGTAACAAGGCAACTCAGCTTCCACTCAACATGAGATTTGTGGACGTTAAGAAAGCCGACAGCAACAAGCTTCTTAAAACCATATCTGCTGTCTGCAGACACATAGTGACCTGGGAGAAACCTCGCAAGCAATCCGGACCTGTACAGTGCCATAGATGTCAGGAATATGGACATAAAAAAGCTTACTGTACACGGCATCATATTTGCAGAGAATGCGGAGAAAACCACCCGACCCAGGAGTGCAAACTTGGAAAAGACGACCCTAGATGCTGCTTTCACTGCGGCGACTCCCACGCGGCAAACTTTAGAGGATGCCGTAAATACCTGCAAGTCGCGTTTAAGCAAAAGCACCAATCGAAGGTCATAGCAGCCACAGAATCGAACACAACTCCTCCAACCCATCTCTCACCCAACGTAGGTGGAGAATCATTTGCTAGTCTAGTCAAAAGGAACCAGATTACCGCACAACGCAGCCACCCTGGCAAAGAGATGGAAAATACTCCCCGTCCAACTCATTCCACTGCAAATGCCTGTCTAGATGCTAAACTAGAACAGCTATTTATGAGGCTCGACAGGATGATGTCTCTGGTAGAGACACTAATGCAAGCAATCCTGCAGACGCGTCCCTCTCCCTCTCCTCACCATAATGGGTGTGCTTAAAGTAGCCTGCTGGAACCCCAATGGGCTAAGCTCAAAAGTAAACGAGATCATTGCTTTTATTAAGCTACATGAAATTGACATCCTCTTATTACCATTGAGCTATCCTCAACAAGAGGGATGTTTAACGTTGCTTCGGTGTACTGCCCTCCTGCTGTCAGGTGGACGGAAGCAGATTTCACGACGCTCCTCTCCCAACTCGGTGTTAAATTTCTTGCTGCAGGCGATTGGAATGCCAAACACAGCTGGTGGGGCACAACCACAGAACGTGTGCCAGAGGCCGGACTCTCAGCTCTGTCCTGGCCAATGGCAATATCGATGATGTAGCAACTGGAGAAGCCACATGCTATCCTTATCGTGCTAGTGCCACCCCCAGTGCAATTGACTTTGGCATCTCAAAAGGCTTTAGGCAACAACACGTCTCCGTTAGAGTACTCACCGAGCTATCTTCTGACCACCTCCCGTTGCTCTTCCTGATTGATGAAGAAGCTCAATACTTTAAAGGAGTCCCCAAAATGCTGCCGGCGCACGCAAATCTTGATACTTTTAAGTCATTCATCGATGCGCACACTGTGCTCAACGCTCCTATAACCACTTGCAGCGATCTGGATGCATACGTTGATAGCATAACTTCCACAATAACTAAAGCCGCTCAGCGAGCTACACCACCTCAGCGCCAATCTAGTCTCCCACCTACCAGAAGAGCGCCTTTACTAACTCTGGAGGCAAGGGCACTACTGGATCATAAAAGGCACCTTAGAAGGCAGTTTATCGTGTCAGGCGATCCCGCAACTAAGCAGCTGCTATCTAGCGTTACTAACAGACTGCGCAGGATGCTAGCGAAAACCCGCCAAAAGAACATCGATACCCTGCTGGAGGGAACTGGTCCGGACAATTGCAACGATTTCTCAATATGGAAGCTAACGAGAGGAATTAAAAGACAGCCGCTAGTCCAATCCCCAATTCGGAGTCACAGTGGCCACTGGCTTAAGAACGACTCCGATAAAGCAATCGCTTTTGCTGAACATCTGTCTGCTACCTTCACCCCGTTTGAACTTCCAGACGCCTCACATCGAGACGAAGTTGCAAACTTCTTAAGCGCTCCAATCCAGCCAGCGCGCCCTATTCGACATATCACTCCACAAGAAGTCACGCTGCAGCTAAAGGCTCTTAATCTAAAAAAGACTCCTGGACCCGATGGCATCGACAATCGAGCGGCTAAGGCTCTTCCACGCAAAGGAGTGCTAGCGCTGGTAAAAATTTTCAACGCCATGCTAAGCCTAGGACACTTCCTAAGGCAGTGGAAGCAAGCTCGGATCATCATGATCCCTAAACCAAACAAGCCTCTGACTCAACTCGACTCCTACCGCCCAATCAGCCTTCTATCCACTTTTTCGAAAGTGTTCGAGCGGACTCTTCTTAGTCGAGTTTTTGAACTCCCACAAGTTGAAGGCCATATACCTCAACATCAATTCGGCTTTAGAAAATCGCATGGCTGCCCAGAACAAGTCCATCGCCTGGTCAACCACATCACCTACGGACTCGAGCATAAGCTGCACACTGTAGGCGTCTTTCTGGACGTAAAACAAGCATTTGATAAGGTATGGCACGAGGGCCTCCTTTACAAAATCAAGGAACTTCTCCCTGCACCCTACTTCGCCATTCTGAAGTCCTTCATTGCCGATCGAACCTTCGAAGTAGCAGTAAGGGACTCACGATCTAGCTTGGCACACATTCACGCAGGAGTGCCCCAAGGAAGTGTACTTGGTCCCTTTCTATACTCCTTGTACACAAGTGATATTCCAGTTCCATCGCCCAATACAGATGCCCGTATGCTTCTGGCAACTTGCGCGGACGACACGGCCCTGCTTGCGTCCCACTCGTCTCAGCTGACAGCTTCGGCTGCAGTTCAAGACTGGCTGCGTGCGATGGAGCGCTGGACCAAGCAATGGAACATAGCCATTAACTGCAACAAGTCGGCATGTGTCACTTTCTCTTTACGACTGCTGATCGACATCGTCCATACCTTCAACGGCGACACCATTCGAAACGACACCTCTCACTGCTACTTGGGCGTACACTTAGATCGCCGTCTAATTTGGAACACCCACGTCACGACAATCAGAACAAAGTGCGTTCGCAAGCTACAGAAGCTCGACTGGCTCCTGGGATCGCAAAGCCTCAAGCTGTCGACTAAGGCTTTGCTGCTCAAAGCAATCCTTACGCCAACCTGGACGTACGCGATCCAAGTATGGGGCACCACATCCAAGCATCAGCTGAACAGATTGCGGGTAGTGCAGGTCTGTGGCGCTCGACGGGCATCCGGACTTCCCTGGTACGTGACCAACCAGGCCATCCTTAATGACCTACGCCTGATTTCTGTGGGCGATCTACTAAACGAATACAGTAGACGGTACTCGGACAGGCTAATCGTGCACCCAAATCCTCTGGCTAGCAGATTCCACCCCATTATCATCATTATTCAATAATGACTGACAATTCTGTAAATATTTTGTAAATAATTGTATATAGTACTTCGTCTAGGCCCATATTCCTATGTACCATACCCACCTCCCCATCCGGTTGTGTTCAGATGGTACTGAACGATTTCGGCGAAAATAAACAGCTTATATTATATTAACACAAGAAAGGAAGCTAATTTCGGCTCACCGAAGTTTGTATACCTTTGCAGAGTTTAAACAAAAAATTAAAAACGAAATTCTGAAATAATAATTTGTTGCCAAATCTCAAATTTGATGGCAATGGTTTGAAAGACGGCTAAGCTATGGTTTTTTTTATAATCCTGATTGTTCCTATGGAAGCTATAGGATATAGTCAGCCGATTTTCATGAAATTAAAATCAAAATTCAGAAATACTAAAATATTTCTAAATATCAAATTTGGTGAAAATATGTTGAAATCTGACAAAGTTATGGTTTTTTCTTTTATTTTCCTGATTGTTCCTATGGAAGCTATAGGGTATAGTCAGCCGATTTTCATGAAATTAAAATCGAAATTCAGGAATACTAAAATATGGGTAACTATAAAATTTGGTGAAAATATGTTGAAAACTGACAAAGTTATGAATTTTTCTTTTATTTTCCTGATTGTTCCTATGGAAGCTATAGGATATAGTCAGCCGATTTTCATGAAATTAAAATCTAAATTCAGGAATAATAAAATATGGCTAAATATCAAATTTGGTGAAAATATGTTGAAAACTGACAAAGTTATGGTTTTTATACCCTTGCAGGCTATATTAGTTTCAGTCAAAAGTTTGCAACGCAGTGAAGGAAGCATCTCCGACCCTATAAAGTATATATATTCTAGATCAGGATCAACAGCCGAGTAGATCTCGCAATGTTCGTCTGTCCGTCTGTCCGTTTCTACGCAAACTAGTCCCTCAGTTTCAAAGCTATCTGAATGAAACTTTGCAGTTAGGCTTCTATATACTCTCACTCGTACATATGTCGGAATGGGCCGGATCGGACGACTATATCATATAGCTGCCATAGGAACAATCGGAAAAATCTACGAAAAAAAATTATAACTTTGTCAGTTTTCAACCAATTTTCACCAAATTTGATATTTGCCCATTTAGTATTATTTCCGAATTTCGGTTTTAATTTCATGAAAATCGGCTGACTATATCCTATAGCTTCCATAGGAACAATCAGGAAAATAAAAGAAAAAACCATAACTTTGTCAGTTTTCAACATATTTTCACCAAATTTGATAGTTACCCATATTTTATTATTCCTGAATTTTGATTTTAATTTCATGAAAATCGGCTGACTATATCCTATAGCTTCCATAGGAACAATCAGGAAAATAAAAGAAAAATTCATAACTTTGTCAGTTTTCAACATATTTTCACCAAATTTGATAGTTAGCCATATTTTAGTATTCCTGAATTTCGAAAAATTTGATATTTAGCCATATTTTAGTATTTCTGAATTTTAATTTTAATTTCATGAAAATCGGCTGACTATATCCTATAGCTTCCATAGGAACAATCAGGATTATAAAAAAAACCATAGCTTAGCCGTGTTTCAAACCATTGCCATCAAATTTGAGATTTGGCAACAAATTATTATTTCAGAATTTCGTTTTTAATTTTTTGTTTAAACTCTGCTAGGGTATACAAACTTCGGTGAGCCGAAGTTAGCTTCCTTTCTTGTTATGTTTGATTTTGTGGAAAAAAAATTTTTTTAATTTTAAATTTAAAAAAATTAAAATTAAAAAAAAAAAACGTATCATTTAGAGGGATGAAAAATAGCTTTTGTCCTACCCTTCACTCTTACGGATATGTACAAAAAATTTCACGAAAATAGGTCGAGCCATTTCGGAGGAGTTCAATGACTAACACGTACCATGAGAATTTTATATATTAGAATATTTTGTTTTTTTTTCGCGCAAGTGTGACGTACAGCACGAACGCGTTCTAGATAAACGCGAGAGGAGAAAAAATAGAATAGGATGAGGACAAATTAGGATGCACTACGGGAAAGTTCTACAAGCAATACAGTTTTAAGTTTTTGAAGGCTTTCAATGCCTTCTATACTACTAAAAAGGAGAATTGAGGACTCCAGACACACGAACCATACTCTAATATAGGGCGAACTAACGAAGTAAACCGAGTCTTCGTTACTTAAGGAGAATCGAATTTCTTCGACCACCTATTAATGAATCCAAGCATGCCTCTGGCTTTGTTAACCATACAGGAAATATGTTCTGAGAACGAAAGTTTAGGATCTAGACGGAGACCCAGATCATCAACATAGTAATTCTTTCCAAAGAGCAGTCGTTAAGCATAAAAGTCAAAATGTTTGCAGTTTGCATTTAGAGTTGTTGAGATGTAAATCGTTAGCATGACACCATGCTTGGAAGTTGTCAAGATCCGATTGTAGGTCAGATTGGCATGAACTGTACCTATACTGCAAGCAAAGTTTAACGTCATCCGCATACATGAGTACTCTGGATTTAGTTAGAACCAGCGGCAAGTCATTGATAAACAATGTGAATAGCAGGGGTCCAAGGTGGCTACCCTGTGGGACGCCAGAAGTGACACTGAGGCTATTGGATAGAACGTTTCTGAACAGAACCTTTTGGGTCCTGTCACTTAGATAACTCGAAATCCACTTAAGAAGATCACTAGGAAACCCCATTGAATCAAATTTCCTAACCAGAAGAGAGAGAAGTCCGTCGGATTGAGAGTTTTGTTGGAAGCCCCTAATAACGAAAGAGGTCAGTTCCAGAAGATTGGTCGTGGTTGATTTTCGCCTCATAAAACCATGCTGACATGGAGAAATGACGGATCTGCATAGATGTTGTTTAAACAAAAAATTAACAAGAAAGGAAGCTAACTTCGGCTCACCGAAGTTTGTATACCCTAGCAGAGTTTAAACAAAAAATTAAAAAAAGGAATTCTGAAATAATAATTTGTTGCCAAATCTCAAATTTGATGGCAATGGTTTGAAACACGGCTAAGCTATGGTTTTTTTATTTTCCTGATTGTTCCTATGGAAGCTATAGGATATAGTCAGCCGATTTTCATGAAATTAAAATCAAAACTCAGAAATACTAAAATATGGCTAAATATCAAATTTGGTGAAAATATGTTGAAATCTGACAAAGTTATGGTTTTTTCTTTTATTTTTCTGATTGTTCCTATGGAAGCTATAGGGTATAGTCAGCCGATTTTCATGAAATTAAAATCGAAATTCAGGAATACTAAAATATGGGTAACTATCAAATTTGGTGAAAATATGTTGAAAACTGACAAAGTTATGAATTTTTCTTTTATTTTCCTGATTGTTCCTATGGAAGCTATAGGATATAGTCAGCCGATTTTCATGAAATTAAAATCAAAACTCAGAAATACTAAAATATGGCTAAATATCAAATTTGGTGAAAATATGTTGAAATCTGACAAAGTTATGGTTTTTTCTTTTATTTTTCTGATTGTTCCTATGGAAGCTATAGGGTATAGTCAGCCGATTTTCATGAAATTAAAATCGAAATTCAGGAATACTAAAATATGGGTAACTATCAAATTTGGTGACAATATGTTAAAAACTGACAAAGTTATGAATTTTTCTTTTATTTTCCTGATTGTTCCTATGGAAGCTATAGGATATAGTCAGCCGATTTTCATGAAATTAAAATCAAAATTCATGAATACTAAAATATGGCTAAATATCAAATTTGGTGAAAATATGTTGAAATCTGACAAAGTTATGGTTTTTTCTTTTATTTTTCTGATTGTTCCTATGGAAGCTATAGGGTATAGTCAGCCGATTTTCATGAAATTAAAATCGAAATTCAGGAATACTAAAATATGGGTAACTATCAAATTTGGTGAAAATATGTTGAAAACTGACAAAGTTATGAATTTTTCTTTTATTTTCCTGACTGTTCCTATGGAAGCTATAGGATATAGTCAGCCGATTTTCATGAAATTAAAACCGAAATTCGGAAATAATACTAAATGGGCAAATATCAAATTTGATGAAAATTGGTTGAAAACTGACAAAGTTATAATTTTCCTGATTGTTCCTATGGAAGCTATAGGATATAATCAGCCGATTTTCATGAAATTAAAACCGAAATTCGGAAATAATACTAAATGGGCAAATATCAAATTTGGTGAAAATTGGTTGAAAACTGACAAAGTTATAATTGGTTTTTTGAAAATTTTTCGGATCGTTCCTCTGGCAGCTATATGATAAAGTCGTCCGATCCGGCCCGTTCCGACATATGTACGAGTGAGAGTATATAGAAGCCTAACTGCAAAGTTTCATTCAGATAGCTTTAAAACTGAGCGACTAGTTTGCGTAGAAACGGACAGACGGACAGACGGACATGTCCAGATCGACTCGGCTGTTGATCCTGATCTAAAATATATATACTTTATAGGGTCGGAGATGCTTCCTTCACTGCGTTGCAAACTTTTGACTGAAACTAATATACCCTGCTAGGGTATAAAAACGAAATTCTGAAATAATAATTTATTGCCAAATTTGATGACAATGGTTTGAAACACGGCTAAGCTATGGTTTTTTTATTTTCCTGATTGTTCCTATGGAAGCTATAGGATATAGTCAGCCGATTTTCATGAAATTAAAATCAAAATTCAGAAATACTAAAATATGGCTAAATATCAAATTTGATGAAAATATGTTGAAAACTGACAAAGTTATGGTTTTTTCTTTTATTTTCCTGATTGTTCCTATGGAAGCTATAGGATATAGTCAGCCGATTTTCATGAAATTAAAATCAAAATTCAGGAATAATAAAATATGGCTAAATATCAAATTTGGTGAAAATTGGTTGAAAACTGACAAAGTTATAATTGGTTTTTTGAAAATTTTTCGGATCGTTCCTCTGGCAGCTATATGATATAGTCGTCCGATCCGGCCCGTTCCGACATATGTACGAGTGAGAGTATATAGAAGCCTAACTGCAAAGTTTCATTCAGATAGCTTTAAAACTGAGCGACTAGTTTGCGTAGAAACGGACAGACGGACAGACGGACATGGCCAGATCGACTCGGCTGTTGATCCTGATCTAAAATATATATACTTTATGGGGTCGGAGATGCTTCCTTCACTGCGTTGCAACCTTTTGACTATAACTAATATACCCTGCTAGGGTATAAAAACGAAATTCTGAAATAATAATTTATTGCCAAATCTCAAATTTGATGACAATGGTTTGAAACACGGCTAAGCTATGGTTTTTTTTTATTTTCCTGATTGTTCCTATGGAAGCTATAGGATATAGTCAGCCGATTTTCATGAAATTAAAATAAAAATTCAGAAATACTAAAATATGGCTAAATATCAAATTTGATAAAAATATGTTGAAAACTGACAAAGTTATGGTTTTTTCTTTTTTTTTCCTGATTGTTCCTATGGAAGCTATAGGATATAGTCAGCCGATTTTCATGAAATTAAAAACGAAATTCGGAAATAATACTAAATGGGCAAATATCAAATTTGGTGAAAATTGGTTAAAAACTGACAAAGTTATAATTTTCCTGATTGTTCCTATGGAAGCTATAGGATATAATCAGCCGATTTTCATGAAATTAAAACCGAAATTCGGAAATAATACTAAATGGGCAAATATCAAATTTGATGAAAATTGGTTGAAAACTGACAAAGTTATAATTTTCCTGATTGTTCCTATGGAAGCTATAGGATATAATCAGCCGATTTTCATGAAATTAAAACAGAAATTCGGAAATAATACTAAATGGGCAAATATCAAATTTGGTGAAAATTGGTTGAAAACTGACAAAGTTATAATTTTCCTGATTGTTCCTATGGAAGCTATAGGATATAATCAGCCGATTTTCATGAAATTAAAACCGAAATTCGGAAATAATACTAAATGGGCAAATATCCTATGGATAGAAACGGACAGACGGACAGACGGACATGGCCAGATCGACTCGGCTGTTGATCCTGATCTAAAATATATATACTTTATAGGGTCGGAGATGCTTCCTTCACTGCGTTGCAAACTTTTGACTGAAACTAATATACCCTGCTAGGGTATAAAAACGAAATTCTGAAATAATAATTTATTGCCAAATCTCAAATTTGATAACAATGGTTTGAAACACGGCTAAGCTATGGTTTTTTATTTTCCTGATTGTTCCTATGGAAGCTATAGGATATAGTCAGCCGATTTTCATGAAATTAAAATCAAAATTCAGAAATACTAAAATATGGCTAAATATCAAATTTGATGAAAATATGTTGAAAACTGACAAAGTTATGGTTTTTTCTTTTATTTTCCTGATTGTTCCTATGGAAGCTATAGGATATAGTCAGCCGATTTTCATGAAATTAAAATCAAAATTCAGGAATAATAAAATATGGCTAAATATCAAATTTGGTGAAAATATGTTGAAAACTGACAAAGTTATGAATTTTTCTTTTATTTTCCTGATTGTTTCTATGGAAGCTATAGGATATAGTCAGCCGATTTTCATGAAATTAAAATCAAAATTCAGGAATAATAAAATATGGCTAAATATCAAATTTGGTGAAAATATGTTGAAAACTGACAAAGTTATGAATTTTTCTTTTATTTTCCTGACTGTTCCTATGGAAGCTATAGGATATAGTCAGCCGATTTTCATGAAATTAAAACCGAAATTCGGAAATAATTCTAAATGGGCAAATATCAAATTTGATGAAAATTGGTTGAAAACTGACAAAGTTATAATTTTCCTGATTGTTCCTATGGAAGCTATAGGATATAATCAGCCGATTTTCATGAAATTAAAACCGAAATTCGGAAATAATACTAAATGGGCAAATATCCTATGGATAGAAACGGACAGACGGACAGACGGACATGGCCAGATCGACTCGGCTGTTGATCCTGATCTAAAATATATATACTTTATAGGGTCGGAGATGCTTCCTTCACTGCGTTGCAAACTTTTGACTGAAACTAATATACCCTGCTAGGGTATAAAAACGAAATTCTGAAATAATAATTTATTGCCAAATCTCAAATTTGATAACAATGGTTTGAAACACGGCTAAGCTATGGTTTTTTTATTTTCCTGATTGTTCCTATGGAAGCTATAGGATATAGTCAGTCGATTTTCATGAAATTAAAATCAAAATTCAGAAATACTAAAATATGGCTAAATATCAAATTTGGTGAAAATATGTTGAAATCTGACAAAGTTATGGTTTTTTCTTTTATTTTCCTGATTGTTCCTATGGAAGCTATAGGATATAGTCAGCCGATTTTTATGAAATTAAAATCAAAATTCAGGAATAATAAAATATGGCTAAATATCAAATTTGGTGAAAATATGTTGAAAACTGACAAAGTTATGAATTTTTCTTTTATTTTCCTGATTGTTTCTATGGAAGCTATAGGATATAGTCAGCCGATTTTCATGAAATTAAAATCAAAATTCAGGAATAATAAAATATGGCTAAATATCAAATTTGGTGAAAATATGTTGAAAACTGACAAAGTTATGAATTTTTCTTTTATTTTCCTGACTGTTCCTATGGAAGCTATAGGATATAGTCAGCCGATTTTCATGAAATTAAAACCGAAATTCGGAAATAATACTAAATGGGCAAATATCAAATTTGATGAAAATTGGTTGAAAACTGACAAAGTTATAATTTTCCTGATTGTTCCTATTGAAGCTATAGGATATAATCAGCCGATTTTCATGAAATTAAAACCGAAATTCGGAAATAATACTAAATGGGCAAATATCAAATTTGGTGAAAATTGGTTGAAAACTGACAAAGTTATAAGAAGCCTATAGAAGCCTAACTGCAAAGTTTCATTCAGATAGCTTTAAAACTGAGCGACTAGTTTGCGTAGAAACGGACAGACGGACAGACGGACATGGCCAGATCGACTCGGCTGTTGATCCTGATCTAAAATATATATACTTTATAGGGTCGGAGATGCTTCCTTCACTGCGTTGCAACCTTTTGACTGAAACTAATATACCCTGCTAGGGTATAAAAACGAAATTCTGAAATAATAATTTATTGCCAAATCTCAAATTTGATGACAATGGTTTGAAACACGGCTAAGCTATGGTTTTTTTTATTTTCCTGATTGTTCCTATGGAAGCTATAGGATATAGTCAGCCGATTTTCATGAAATTAAAATAAAAATTCAGAAATACTAAAATATGGCTAAATATCAAATTTGATGAAAATATGTTGAAAACTGACAAAGTTATGGTTTTTTCTTTTATTTTCCTGATTGTTCCTATGGAAGCTATAGGATATAGTCAGCCGATTTTCATGAAATTAAAACCGAAATTCGGAAATAATACTAAATGGGCAAATATCAAATTTGGTGAAAATTGGTTGAAAACTGACAAAGTTATAATTTTCCTGATTGTTCCTATGGAAGCTATAGGATATAATCAGCCGATTTTCATGAAATTAAAACCGAAATTCGGAAATAATACTAAATGGGCAAATATCAAATTTGGTGAAAATATGTTGAAAACTGACAAAGTTATGGTTTTTTCTTTTATTTTCCTGATTGTTCCTATGGAAGCTATAGGATATAGTCAGCCGATTTTCATGAAATTAAAATCAAAATTCAGGAATAATAAAATATGGCTAAATATCAAATTTGGTGAAAATATGTTGAAAACTGACAAAGTTATGAATTTTTCTTTTATTTTCCTGATTGTTTCTATGGAAGCTATAGGATATAGTCAGCCGATTTTCATGAAATTAAAATCAAAATTCAGGAATAATAAAATATGGCTAAATATCAAATTTGGTGAAAATATGTTGAAAACTGACAAAGTTATGAATTTTTCTTTTATTTTCCTGACTGTTCCTATGGAAGCTAAAGGATATAGTCAGCCGATTTTCATGAAATTAAAACCGAAATTCGGAAATAATACTAAATGGGCAAATATCAAATTTGATGAAAATTGGTTGAAAACTGACAAAGTTATAATTTTCCTGATTGTTCCTATGGAAGCTATAGGATATAATCAGCCGATTTTCATGAAATTAAAACCGAAATTCGGAAATAATACTAAATGGGCAAATATCAAATTTGGTGAAAATTGGTTGAAAACTGACAAAGTTATAATTGTTTTTTGAAAATTTTTCGGATCGTTCCTCTGGCAGCTATATGATATAGTCGTCCGATCCGGCCCGTTCCGACATATGTACGAGTGAGAGTATATAGAAGCCTAACTGCAAAGTTTCATTCAGATAGCTTTAAAACTGAGGGACAAGTTTGCGTAGAAACGGACAGACGGACAGACGGACATTGCCAGATCGACTCGGCTGTTGATCCTGATCTAAAATATATATACTTTATAGGGTCGGAGATGCTTCCTTCACTGCGTTGCAAACTTTTGACTGAAACTAATATACCCTGCTAGGGTATAAAAACGAAATTCTGAAATAATAATTTATTGCCAAATCTCAAATTTGATAACAATGGTTTGAAACACGGCTAAGCTATGGTTTTTTTTATTTTCCTGATTGTTCCTATGGAAGCTATAGGATATAGTCAGCCGATTTTCATGAAATTAAAATCAAAATTCAGAAATACTAAAATATGGCTAAATATCAAATTTGGTGAAAATATGTTGAAAACTGACAAAGTTATGGTTTTTTCTTTTATTTTCCTGATTGTTCCTATGGAAGCTATAGGATATAGTCAGCCGATTTTCATGAAATTAAAATCAAAATTCAGAAATACTAAAATATGGCTAAATATCAAATTTGATGAAAATATGTTGAAAACTGACAAAGTTATGAATTTTTCTTTTATTTTCCTGATTGTTCCTATGGAAGCTATAGGATATAGTCAGCCGATTTTCATGAAATTAAAATCAAAATTCAGGAATAATAAAATATGGCTAAATATCAAATTTGGTGAAAATATGTTGAAAACTGACAAAGTTATGAATTTTTCTTTTATTTTCCTGATTGTTCCTATGGAAGCTATAGGATATAATCAGCCGATTTTCATGAAATTAAAACCGAAATTCGGAAATAATACTAAATGGGCAAATATCAAATTTGGTGAAAATTGGTTGAAAACTGACAAAGTTATAATTGTTTTTTGAAAATTTTTCGGATCGTTCCTCTGACAGCTATATGATATAGTCGTCCGATCCGGCCCGTTCCTACATATGTACGAGTGAGAGTATATAGAAGCCTAACTGCAAAGTTTCATTCAGATAGCTTTAAAACTGAGGGACTAGTTTGCGTAGAAACAGACAGACGGACCGACGGACAGAAGGACAGACGGACAGACGGACATATCCAGATCGACTCGGCTGTTGATCCTGATCTAAAATATATATACTTTATAGGGTCGGAGATGCTTCCTTCACTACGTTGCAAACTTTTGACTGAAACTAATATACCCTGCTAGGGTATAAAAACGAAATTCTGAAATAATAATTTATTGCCAAATCTCAAATTTGATGACAATGGTTTGAAACACGGCTAAGCTATGGTTTTTTTTATTTTCCTGATTGTTCCTATGGAAGCTATAGGATATAGTCAGCCGATTTTCATGAAATTAAAATCAAAATTCAGGAATAATAAAATATGGCTAAATATCAAATTTGGTGAAAATATGTTGAAAACTGACAAAGTTATGAATTTTTCTTTTATTTTCCTGACTGTTCCTATGGAAGCTATAGGATATAGTCAGCCGATTTTCATGAAATTATAACCGAAATTCGGAAATAATACTAAATGGGCAAATATCAAATTTGGTGAAAATTGGTTGAAAACTGATAAAGTTATAATTGTTTTTTGAAAATTTTTTGGATCGTTCCTCTGGCAGCTATATGATATAGTCGTCCGATCCGGCCCGTTCCGACATATGCACGAGTGAGAGTATATAGAAGCCTAACTGCAAAGTTTCATTCAGATAGCTTTAAAACTGAGGGATTAGTTTGCGTAGAAACGGACAGACGGACAGACGGACAGACGGACAGACGGACAGAAGGACAGACGGACAGACTGACAGACGGACATGGCCAGATCGACTCGGCTGTTGATCCTGATCTAAAATATATATACTTTATAGGGTCGGAGATGCTTCCTTCACTGCGTTGCAAACTTTTGACTGAAACTAATATACCCTGCTAGGGTATAAAAACGAAATTCTGAAATAATAATTTATTGCCAAATCTCAAATTTGATGACAATGGTTTGAAACACGGCTAAGCTATGGTTTTTTTTATTTTCCTGATTGTTCCTATGGAAGCTATAGGATATAGTCAGCCGATTTTCATGAAATTAAAATCAAAATTCAGAAATACTAAAATATGGCTAAATATCAACTTTGGTGAAAATATGTTGAAATCTGACAAAGTTATGGTTTTTTCTTTTATTTTCCTGATTGTTCCTATGGAAGCTATAGGGTATAGTCAGCCGATTTTCATGAAATTAAAATCAAAATTCAGGAATACTAAAATATGGGTAACTATAAAATTTGGTGAAAATATGTTGAAAACTGACAAAGTTATGAATTTTTCTTTTATTTTCCTGATTGTTCCTATGGAAGCTATAGGATATAGTCAGCCGATTTTCATGAAATTAAACTCAAAATTCAGGAATAATAAAATATGGCTAAATATCAAATTTGGTGAAAATATGTTGAAAACTGACAAAGTTATGAATTTTTCTTTTATTTTCCTGATTGTTCCTATGGAAGCTATAGGATATAGTCAGCCGATTTTCATAAAATTAAAACCGAAATTCGGAAATAATACTAAATGGGCAAATATCAAATTTGGTGAAAATTGGTTGAAAACTGACAAAGTTATAATTTTCCTGATTGTTCCTATGGAAGCTATAGGATATAGTCAGCCGATTTTCATGAAATTAAAACCGAAATTCGGAAATAATACTAAATGGGCAAATATCAAATTTGGTGAAAATTGGTTGAAAACTGACAAAGTTATAATTTTCCTGATTGTTCCTATGGAAGCTATAGGATATAGTCAGCCGATTTTCATGAAATTAAAACCGAAATTCGGAAATAATACTAAATGGGCAAATATCAAATTTGGCGAAAATTGGTTGAAAACTGACAAAGTTATAATTTTTTTTGAAAAATTTTCGGATCATTCCTCTGGCAGCTATATGATATAGTCGTCCGATCCGGCCCGTTCCGACATATGTACGAGTGAGAGTATATAGAAGCCTAACTGCAAAGTTTCATTCAGATAGCTTTAAAACTGAGGGACTAGGTTGCGTAGAAACGGACAGACGGACATGGCGAGATGGACTCGGCTGTTGATCCTGATCTATAATATATATACTTTATAGGGTCGGAGATGCTTCCTTCACTGCGTTGCAAACTTTTGACTGAAACTAATATACCCTGCAAGGGTATAAAAACTCAGCGAAGAGATTTGCTATTTCTTGATCAGAATTTACAGTGGTATTGTTAAATGACAGAGAGGGAGGGTACAACGTGGGTTTACGTTTAGAGTTAACAAAGTTATAAAACTGTTCAGGGTCCTGCGTGAACTGGACCTTGCAACGAGTCAGATAATTTTTGTAATACTGAGCTTTTAGCACGGTAAATCTAAATCGAGCACTATGGTAAAATGAAAAAGCCGTTCTTGAACCAGTGAGTTTATATATTTTTTATAAAGCCTAGATTTTAAGATTTTTAAACGTGTCAGCTCTTTGGTAAACCAAAGTGGTTTATTAGAGACCGACGGATAGGTTTCAGGAACACATAAGCAGAAGAATGAGTTCATGGCATTATAAAAGATATTAACGGCTGTTGCCATGTCAGAACTCATGTAAAGATTAGACCAATCAAATTCAGCTATTAAAGTGTTTAGCCTCTGACAAAGCATAGATCCAGTAAGCAGTTTAAAGAATTAATTACATGGTTAACTTGAGATAAAGATAAATCAAGCAAGCCATTTATGAGGTCATGCTGCGCCTCCGTATGAAGGACATTTGACACACCATCAGAAGACCAGTGAGCTCCAGGTATGTTGAAGTTACCCAAATTCACCAATTGGTCCCTATCAGAAAGCCTATTGGAAACTGCCTGAATTGCCGCAAGGTGTTTCCAATAAGTTGGTATTTCGAGCGGAATTATGTCAAAACGTCATATCCCCGCGCGAAGTTATGTTGCTTTGAAAACGTCATATCTCCGCTGAACATATAACGACATATCTCCGCGCGGAGTTATGTCGCTATGAAACGTCATATCTCCGCCGATTTATTAGCTACTCATCTTCCAATTGAATTAATTAAATGCATTTTTTTTTACATTAATTTCATACTGAAAGTTAAATGTAAAATCTAAATAATTTAACGTTAAAATAATCAATCCCGTAAAAAACGCAGTTTTTCCACAAGTCTTTCTTTAGTATATGTATTATTCTTCTATTACTTTTTATATAAATCAATTTAATTATATAAAATCAAATAAATAGAACCAAGCTTAAAAAAAAATATAAATATAAATTAATTCAGCATGTATGTATATTATACATATTACATACATATGGGCAAATCCCACGTGTCGCACGCTACATTCGCTCGATTTTAGATAACGAAAATCAATTTTTTTGTGTGGTTTTTTAAAGATTTACCGAAATCTTTTGTTATGTGTTTATAGTGAATTGAGAGTACTTTCGTTGGTTATAAGGTTCAATTTTACTGGAGTCACTGTTTTGAAAATAATTAATAAAATTGTGACGTGTCGCACGCTACACGACGCGGAAGTGAGTTTCAAAATTTTCATTTCAAACGCAATTTTTAGCGAAATTTGCAATATAAACCCTATGAAAGTTAATATCCTAAAGAAAGTTAGGAATATTGGAAGACAAAACCCGATCGTTTGGTCTTAATAATGTTTACGGATTTTTAGCAAAAGCCGTAGACCCATTGTGTCGCACGCTATGTGTCGCACGCTACATTTTTTCCATCGGACTTTGGACGCTGTTCTTTATTATTTAAATACATTAGAAGATCATATATGCATTTTATTTTGAATATTTGCATCCTTCTAGAGATGTTAGAAAATAAAAGTCAAAGCATTAGTCGTCTGTTTAGAAGAAATAAGCAAAACAAAACATGCCCTTTTTTTGCCATTTTTCATTAAAATAATGAAAAATTGCGATTGAGAGAATATGCTTTCGAATATTTTGAAATTTGCTTTAAAATATAATAAAGGCTATCAAATTTGATCAATTGGACCATATTTTAATGTAACTATGTTGATAAAATTCATTTTAGAGAAGTTTTTCACTTTTGGCCGTGGTGGACAATTCCTGGGATTTGCCCATATATAGACGACTTTCGAGTCCGACTCTCTCTCTGAAGACTTTCGAGTCCACAAACTGAAGACTTCCGAGTCCGTCTCTCTCTCTCTCTCTGAAGACTTTCGAGTCCGCAAACTGAAGACTTCCGAGTCCATCTCTCTCTCGCTCGCTGATGACTTTTGAGTCCGCGGCGTCTCTCTCTGACGACTTTCGAGTCCGCAACTGCGGATTTCCGAGTCCATCTCTCTCTCGCTCGCTGAAGACTTTCGAGTCCGCGGCGTCTCTCTCTCTGACGACTTTCGAGTCCGAAAACGAAGACTTTCGAGACCAAACTGAAGATTTTCGAGTCCGCCTATCTCTCTGACGAGAGAGGGCCCCAGATGACCGAAGAGACGGCGCTCCCGGGTCCCGACGTACTGCATCCGAAACTCTGTTACTTAATTGTTGAATAAAGATTTGAACCTAGTTAATTTAAACGAATTCTCTTCGCTGTTCTCCCTGGGAAACGGGTCGGGATCTCTTACAGCAACCACTCGGACTAAACAAATTTACTGAGCGGACTCTGGCCATCCCTGCGCTACCTGGGAACCTGCTGCAGACCGTCACAAGATATTATTGAACGTTTTTCCATCTTAGGCAAGGACTTGCGAGTTCTCGCTTATGTTTATTGTTTTATCCAGCGTGCGGGTAAATCAAGTCTACTTCTGAAGATCACCTGACAGCTGCTGAAAATATGTCGGCCGAACGTCTCTTAATTTCCGTCACACAACGCAGACACTTCGTTCTTGAGATTGGCTGCTTAAGCCAAAAGCGGCCAATGCCAAAATTCAGACCTGTTCAAAATCTGAAACCATTCTTAGATTCGCAAGGGCTCATGGAACGGCCTCCGAACTCCTCGAATATGACTACCGGCATCCTGTAATCCTTCCGTACAACTGCCATCTGTCTGCCTTCTCGTCCACTTGACACATCGCATCACGCTGCACGGCGGATCCGTTTGATCCGGGCCATTTATTCATTTATTCAATCAAGATGTGTCATCCACAAAGTGGCAGACGCAACTCATAGGAGAGCTACCTCAGGAACGGACGTCTTTCTCACGTCCCTTTACGAATACCGGTATGGAATATGCCGGTCCCTTCGATATAAAAAACTAAACTAGACGAGCCTTACTTATCACAAAGGGGTATGTTTTGGTATTTGTGTGCTTCTCCATTAAGGCCATTTATTTAGAGCCGTCGGACCTTACGACTGAGAAATTTCTCGCCGCTTTGGGTCGGTTCGTGTTCCGAAGAGGTGGGGGGCCGCCCTGCTCTCCCGCGAGTTTCTCCAAAGACTAAAATGGGCTGTGACGGGTGCTTATAGTCACCAGCAGCTTCTTTGGCATTTCATTACCCACGTGGGAGGCCTGTGGGAGGCAGGCATAAAAAGCTTCAAAACCCTGTTTTACAAGTCTCTGTCCACGCGGAAATACACATTCGAGGAGCTGTCCACGCTCCTGGCTAGGATCGAGACGTGCCTAAATTCGCATCCACTCGCGCCAATGTCCGAAGACTTATTGGCTCTTACGCCAGGGCACTTCAACAAGAAGAAGGCACACTGCATATCATATTTCCGCCAGTCATATTCACCATGGTGATTTCAAATCAAATGTACTCGAGGTATCCAGTCCTACCGTTGCCGAGTCCGCAGTGAGATCTACCCTGTCTGTAAGACATGCGGCCACGATCACAACAAAACTCGCGTCAGAAGGCGCGCCGCTGCAACGACAGAGCGTCAACATTTTTGGCGACTGCGGATAAAGCGGATCAACACCGAGGACCAGGGTCTTCGATACTGGGGCTCTCATCGACACGTGCATGGCCACAGTAGCGCCATTTCTCATTTTAGGTTCAAAAATCATAACTTAAGAACCAACTAAGAAAAAATAAAGAAATCAAATAATCGATCCACTCCCTCTGTTATCTACTCGTTGTCGCGGTGGGTTTTAGTACCATCCCGATTCAGTGAGGAAGCAACACTTCACTTGCACAAAACTACATTTCAAAATATAACGAAACTTAACTACACACACATTCTAAACAATGAGGTCAATTCCAACGAGACTACTGGGGGTTACTCGAAGCTATAATAACAATTACTCTACTACAAGGGGCTGACTCCATCACCATCTAGAACACAATTGCAGACCTTTATAGAAGTGATCACTTTCCCATCTTAATCACCATGTTCCCAAAAACACCACCAGCAATCACTACAATCCCTTTTTTTAATAAATATAAATAAAAACTGACATTCATAATATTAACGAGATATACCCCTCTACTGCAACAAAAACGATGAATTAAGGGCAGATGAAATAAAGATTTGAAATTTTTTTTTTTGTATAAATTTTTTTTTTTGCATACTTTGCAGTGTAAAACAAGATGGACATACAGTCGGGTATCGGTAGAATACCATGTACCATTACAAGGCGCGTCCCAAAATTATATAAAAGAAAGATAATAAGAATAAACAAGTAAGAAAGCTACAGTCGAGTGAGCGCGACTGTGAAATACCCGCTACCCATACTTAAACCATAAAAGCGTCAGGACGCCAGAAAAAACAGTTAATACAATTTTGAACATAACGGACAAATGCAAATGCAAGTGTAATATAATCACATGCATACAAAAATACATACACATGTATCTATGTGTGTAAAAACGTTATTATTGCATTTAAGCGGCTAATAAATATTACCATTTATTAAAATTGCTTCTCGAATATCTTATAAGATTATTTTCCGAACACAACCAAGAACGGATAAGAATATTTAGTTGGTCTAATTGGTCAACCAAATGAAGCATGCTGCCAGCAGCCGTTTGTGGCCATACAAAATTATTTCTTTAATAACTTCGACAATTTTTATCTGATCGCAACCAAATTTTCAGGAATCACACAGACTATAGTTCTTAATATGCATTCCGAAAAAATATAAATATAAATTAATTCAGCATGTATGTATATTATACATATTACATACATATGGGCAAATCCCACGTGTCGCACGCTACATTCGCTCGATTTTAGATAACGAAAATCAATTTTTTTGTGTGGTTTTTTAAAGATTTACCGAAATCTTTTGTTATGTGTTTATAGTGAATTGAGAGTACTTTCGTTGGTTATAAGGTTCAATTTTACTGGAGTCACTGTTTTGAAAATAATTAATAAAATTGTGACGTGTCGCACGCTACACGACGCGGAAGTGAGTTTCAAAATTTTCATTTCAAACGCAATTTTTAGCGAAATTTGCAATATAAACCCTATGAAAGTTAATATCCTAAAGAAAGTTAAGAATATTGGAAGACAAAACCCGATCGTTTGGTCTTAATAATGTTTACGGATTTTTACCAAAAGCCGTAGACCCATTGTGTCGCACGCTATGTGTCGCACGCTACATTTTTTCCATCGGACTTTGGACGCTGTTCTTTATTATTTAAATACATTAGAAGATCATATATGCATTTTATTTTGAATATTTGCATCCTTCTAGAGATGTTAGAAAATAAAAGTCAAAGCATTAGTCGTCTGTTTAGAAGAAATAAGCAAAACAAAACATGCCCTTTTTTTGCCATTTTTCATTAAAATAATGAAAAATTGCGATTGAGAGAA
Source organism: Drosophila anomelani (assembly GCA_035045905.1). Classification (NCBI taxonomy): domain Eukaryota; kingdom Metazoa; phylum Arthropoda; class Insecta; order Diptera; family Drosophilidae; genus Drosophila; species Drosophila anomelani. The sequence goes on along the minus strand of JAWNOO010000029.1, from coordinate 603,754 downwards.
TATGCTTTCGAATATTTTGAAATTTGCTTTAAAATATAATAAAGGCTATCAAATTTGATCAATTGGACCATATTTTAATGTAACTATGTTGATAAAATTCATTTTAGAGAAGTTTTTCACTTTTGGCCGTGGTGGACAATTCCTGGGATTTGCCCATATATAGACGACTTTCGAGTCCGACTCTCTCTCTGAAGACTTTCGAGTCCACAAACTGAAGACTTCCGAGTCCGTCTCTCTCTCTCTCTCTGAAGACTTTCGAGTCCGCAAACTGAAGACTTCCGAGTCCATCTCTCTCTCGCTCGCTGATGACTTTTGAGTCCGCGGCGTCTCTCTCTGACGACTTTCGAGTCCGCAACTGCGGATTTCCGAGTCCATCTCTCTCTCGCTCGCTGAAGACTTTCGAGTCCGCGGCGTCTCTCTCTCTGACGACTTTCGAGTCCGAAAACGAAGACTTTCGAGACCAAACTGAAGATTTTCGAGTCCGCCTATCTCTCTGACGAGAGAGGGCCCCAGATGACCGAAGAGACGGCGCTCCCGGGTCCCGACGTACTGCATCCGAAACTCTGTTACTTAATTGTTGAATAAAGATTTGAACCTAGTTAATTTAAACGAATTCTCTTCGCTGTTCTCCCTGGGAAACGGGTCGGGATCTCTTACAGCAACCACTCGGACTAAACAAATTTACTGAGCGGACTCTGGCCATCCCTGCGCTACCTGGGAACCTGCTGCAGACCGTCACAAGATATTATTGAACGTTTTTCCATCTTAGGCAAGGACTTGCGAGTTCTCGCTTATGTTTATTGTTTTATCCAGCGTGCGGGTAAATCAAGTCTACTTCTGAAGATCACCTGACAGCTGCTGAAAATATGTCGGCCGAACGTCTCTTAATTTCCGTCACACAACGCAGACACTTCGTTCTTGAGATTGGCTGCTTAAGCCAAAAGCGGCCAATGCCAAAATTCAGACCTGTTCAAAATCTGAAACCATTCTTAGATTCGCAAGGGCTCATGGAACGGCCTCCGAACTCCTCGAATATGACTACCGGCATCCTGTAATCCTTCCGTACAACTGCCATCTGTCTGCCTTCTCGTCCACTTGACACATCGCATCACGCTGCACGGCGGATCCGTTTGATCCGGGCCATTTATTCATTTATTCAATCAAGATGTGTCATCCACAAAGTGGCAGACGCAACTCATAGGAGAGCTACCTCAGGAACGGACGTCTTTCTCACGTCCCTTTACGAATACCGGTATGGAATATGCCGGTCCCTTCGATATAAAAAACTAAACTAGACGAGCCTTACTTATCACAAAGGGGTATGTTTTGGTATTTGTGTGCTTCTCCATTAAGGCCATTTATTTAGAGCCGTCGGACCTTACGACTGAGAAATTTCTCGCCGCTTTGGGTCGGTTCGTGTTCCGAAGAGGTGGGGGGCCGCCCTGCTCTCCCGCGAGTTTCTCCAAAGACTAAAATGGGCTGTGACGGGTGCTTATAGTCACCAGCAGCTTCTTTGGCATTTCATTACCCACGTGGGAGGCCTGTGGGAGGCAGGCATAAAAAGCTTCAAAACCCTGTTTTACAAGTCTCTGTCCACGCGGAAATACACATTCGAGGAGCTGTCCACGCTCCTGGCTAGGATCGAGACGTGCCTAAATTCGCATCCACTCGCGCCAATGTCCGAAGACTTATTGGCTCTTACGCCAGGGCACTTCAACAAGAAGAAGGCACACTGCATATCATATTTCCGCCAGTCATATTCACCATGGTGATTTCAAATCAAATGTACTCGAGGTATCCAGTCCTACCGTTGCCGAGTCCGCAGTGAGATCTACCCTGTCTGTAAGACATGCGGCCACGATCACAACAAAACTCGCGTCAGAAGGCGCGCCGCTGCAACGACAGAGCGTCAACATTTTTGGCGACTGCGGATAAAGCGGATCAACACCGAGGACCAGGGTCTTCGATACTGGGGCTCTCATCGACACGTGCATGGCCACAGTAGCGCCATTTCTCATTTTAGGTTCAAAAATCATAACTTAAGAACCAACTAAGAAAAAATAAAGAAATCAAATAATCGATCCACTCCCTCTGTTATCTACTCGTTGTCGCGGTGGGTTTTAGTACCATCCCGATTCAGTGAGGAAGCAACACTTCACTTGCACAAAACTACATTTCAAAATATAACGAAACTTAACTACACACACATTCTAAACAATGAGGTCAATTCCAACGAGACTACTGGGGGTTACTCGAAGCTATAATAACAATTACTCTACTACAAGGGGCTGACTCCATCACCATCTAGAACACAATTGCAGACCTTTATAGAAGTGATCACTTTCCCATCTTAATCACCATGTTCCCAAAAACACCACCAGCAATCACTACAATCCCTTTTTTTAATAAATATAAATAAAAACTGACATTCATAATATTAACGAGATATACCCCTCTACTGCAACAAAAATGATGAATTAAGGGCAGATGAAATAAAGATTTGAAATTTTTTTTTTTGTATAAATTTTTTTTTTTGCATACTTTGCAGTGTAAAACAAGATGGACATACAGTCGGGTATCGGTAGAATACCATGTACCATTACAAGGCGCGTCCCAAAATTATATAAAAGAAAGATAATAAGAATAAACAAGTAAGAAAGCTACAGTCGAGTGAGCGCGACTGTGAAATACCCGCTACCCATACTTAAACCATAAAAGCGTCAGGACGCCAGAAAAAACAGTTAATACAATTTTGAACATAACGGACAAATGCAAATGCAAGTGTAATATAATCACATGCATACAAAAATACATACACATGTATCTATGTGTGTAAAAACGTTATTATTGCATTTAAGCGGCTAATAAATATTACCATTTATTAAAATTGCTTCTCGAATATCTTATAAGATTATTTTCCGAACACAACCAAGAACGGATAAGAATATTTAGTTGGTCTAATTGGGCAACCAAAAATGCTGCCAGCAGCCGTTTGTGGCCATACAAAATTATTTCTTTAATAACTTCGACAATTTTTATCTGATCGCAACCAAATTTTCAGGAATCACACAGACTATAGTTCTTAATATGCATTCCGAAATTCGCGACTCTAGCTTTAAAATTATACGCTTAATACGCTTTTTTATGATTTGCGGGGGCGGAAGTGGGCGTGGTAAAAATTTGAAACAAACTTGATCTGCGTGCAAGCATAAGAAATACTGTCGAAAAAAAATTAGAGCTCTATCTCTTATAGTCTCTGAGATCCAGTGTTTCATACGGACAGACGGACAGACAGACAGACAGACAGACAGACAGACAGACAGACAGACAGACGGACATGGCTAGATCGACTCGGCTGTTGATCCTGATCAAGAATATATATACTTTATAGGGTCGGAAATGCTTCCTTCTACCTGTTACATACATTTCCTGCCGGCACAAAGTTATAATACCCTTCTACCCTATGGGTAGCGGGTATAAAAACTGAGACAAATTTACATATAATGAAAATATCTTCCCTTTAAAGAGCAAAGTCGATAGCTCAGTGGGTAAAGCTACACATACATTTTTATAAGCAATTGGCCTGGGTTTAAATCAACCGCAGGCCAGGCATAAGGAATTTTTTTTAAAACATTAAGTATAGTTCTTTGCTTCTACTTTTTATACTCTTACAGGGTATATTAGTTTCAGTCAAAAGTTTGCAACGCAGTGAAGCCTCCTATAAAGTATATATATTCTTGATCAGGCTCAACAG